>CM029385.1:20639823-21077357 GCA_017165825.1 Hepsetus odoe | reverse complement strand
ACAGCCACACTCCTGGGAGCAATTCAGAATGAATCAAATGGCACAAAGTTGTTAAGAATGGGCTCTGGCTCTGTATTTAATCTGGAGCCAAACCCGGCCCTCACTAGCCTTACTGATCTCAGTTTTTTGAGATGAGATTTCTTCAAAAATGAACCTTTTTCAGGGAGCACTGTTTTTCATGCATAATTCTTTATTGAAGAATAGGGTTCTATTACACCTACAGTATACCACTGTTAGGATGAAATTTAAAGTCAGTATTTTTCTGTTTTGTAACTGTTTGCAATTCTGTTTGTAATAGTCGTATAATGACTAAAGTACCATTCTAATATGACATTGTCTTTAAAATATTTAGGCTTAAATTTAAAACAAGTTACCAAGCAAATGAGATTGCTAAAGACTAGTCGCGTTGACAAAAGAAAGCTTGAAATGAAAAACATTTTTTAAATGTTTATTTTGACTTATGAAAAGCTAAACATGTTTGGTGATTCAACCCATTTCTGTAATTTATACCAGGATTCTAACCCCATTAGGCCATATATTTTACTGACATAAAGTTCAATTGAAATCCTTTCTAAATAATAAATTAATAGAATGATATCTATCCTTTTTTACTGCCTATTCATAATGAAACGAATAAAGCAATTGATATTTGATTTCAATACAATTTAAATCAATTCTAATATGCAAATTATGATTTTCTTTTGCAGCCTACACACACTGTTCCCTTTTTACAAAAAAATATCATCTATAATAAAAAATGTCATCAATGGAAAATATTGTGCTTAATTATAGGCTATCCAAACAGAATATCACCAACTAATTAAAATATATCAGCTGTGTCTATCTATGTCTAATCTATAATTAGATTACATCCCTTCTAATATAAGAAAAAAATGTGGAGGGTCATAAAAATTGAACAATGTAATTCAAAATTGACTAGTGTGACCAAAAGAAGGATGCCAACACAGTATTTTGGATTCCCACCAGAATAATGAGGATAGCAAGTGGAGGTTAACAGGGTTACATTTAGTCTTGGCAGAATAAAGCTTTGTAATAAATTATTAAGTAACATTAGAAGCCAGTCTGGTTTGTCATTAAATGGTAATTAAAACACCAGCAAGGGAAACACGTGCACTTGAATGTGTATGTGTAATTAATGTGGATCATGAAAACAGTGTTTATCCTGACTAATCTGTGGGATTAAACTTTGTATGATTATTGCCCACATTCACAAATAAAATAAAATTAAGCCTTTAGTCGTGGTAACAAGGCAAATGGCTTTTCTGCCTGCCCTAATTTTTATGTGTTGGTAAAAAGGCACCAAGCTGTCTTTAAAATCCATTACATTCTTTCTGACTTCAAAAATAACCTAAGGAGATTTTTATCATGAACGATAGTTGAAATGACCTCTGTGTCTGCATTTTTGTTCTTTCAAATCAGTCTGACTGGATAGTTTTTCTTCACCAGAAACATCCAGACAGAAAGGCAGATCACACTTACCACTGTGGGACAGGAAAGAGTCACTGAATTGCTATGTGTGCTTTGTGCATGAAGTTAAATATAATAAATTTGTCTAGACAGTAGCCTCACATTGCAAATAAAATAGAAGTAGCAGGAGGTAGAAGTATGTGTAAGTATGGAGCAGCGGTGGCTTAATGGTTCGAGACTACGCTCCTGGATCAGACGATTGTGAGTTCGAATCACAGACCAGTGAGTTGCCCTGAGGTACCCTTGAGCAAGGTACTGTCCCCATCACTACTCCCTGGGTGCTTTGAATAGCTGCCCCCTGCTGCATGTGTGTTTATGGGTTAAATGCATTTCACATGTAATTATAGTACAATAGATATCTGTCTCAAAAGGTGACTGTAGTTTCACTTAATGCAAATGGCTTCAGTATAATATTTGAAAATTACATAGATGCATTTTTTGTGTGTGCTTCTACTTAAAGAGGAGAAGCGCTGTAATTGCTTAGATTACTGCAAAACACTGTTTATACTAAACAACACAGTAGATTTCTGGCAGTCTGTTCAGAATGCTGCAGCCAACTTTCTGACTTACAAGTTGGAGGGAACATTAAACATGAAGTAGATTACTTTTTAGCCATCATATTATTATTTGAACAATTTTAGCAATTTATTTTATGTTGTTATCACTGAGCTGTGCTTTATGCAGAAAGGTGATTATTTATATATATATATATATATAGTACTGTTCAAAAGTTTTAGGCAGGTGTGGAAAAAATGCTGTAAACAAAGAACGCTTTCAGAAATGGAAGTGTTAATCATTTATTTTCATCAATCAACAAAATGCAGTGAATGAACAAAAGAGAATCTAAATCAAATCAATATCTGGTGTGACCACCCTTTGCCTTCAAAACAGCATCAGTTCTTCTAGGTACACTCACACACGGTTTTTGAAGGAACTCCGCTGGTAGGTCGTTCCAAACATCTTGGAGAACTGAGCACAGATCTTCTGTGGATGTAGCTTCCTCACATCCTTCTGTCTCTTCATGTGATCCAGACACACTGGATGATGTTGAGATCAGGGCTCTGTGGGGCCAGAAGAACTGATGCTGGTTTGAAGGCAAAGGGTAGTAACACCAAATATTGATCTGATTTAGATTTTTCTTTTGTTTGCTCACTTTGCATTTTGTAAATTGATCATTATTGATATTTCTGAAAGCATTCTTTGTTTACAGCATTTTTTCCACTCCTGCCTAAAACGTTTGCACAGTACTGTATATATATATATATATATATATATATATACTGATTTTTTAATTTTATTCATTTTAAACTCTTGTTTAACTTCCTCTCTGGAAATCCCACAATTATTAGTACTTCCTGTTCAATACCTGGATTGTTAATTGGTGCTTAATTAATCAGGTGCTGCTGACGGAAGTCTACAGTTTAATGTGTGATTCGTTACATCAAGGAGAAATCTGGATCAAGACCTGTGTTCTTAAAGCCAGCTCATAAAATATCAGTTGTTTTAAAAGGGACACATTACTTTTTGCTTTTTGTCTTTATTTGAATGCATATAATTATGTACTGCGTATTGGTGTTAAAACTTTTGCACAGTGCTGCATATTAAGTAGGCAAATAACAAGATCTGTGGGAACAGTAATATGATTGATGCCCACACAGTGCACTGGATGAGTTTGAAATTAGAGTGCAATTACTATGATTAAGATTAAGAGAAGGTACTGTTAAATGATTACTGTCCCATATTGAAACTATTCTTTGTTGTGTTTGAGCAGCCAAATGGCCTGTGATTAGTGGCCTCTTTAGTCTTTGTTTTGGCCCTGATACTGCATATTAAGAAATATCACTGTGTAACACTGTAATAGATAATATTCAATAATAAGAATAACCCTGATCATGCTCAGTCCTGCCCACTGGGCCAGTATTAAGGTATTGTGGAATCCATTCACCTGTAGGATTATTAGAGCTGTGAATGAGCCTGGACCACTGCCAGTGACCTGCTCAGGTTCTAATTAATTCTACTTAATAGGATCACTTGTCAATTGGCATCCTTGTTCTAAATCTCTAAGTCACTCTATTTCAAGCAGCCACTGCTGCTGGGCTTATCTGTTTCCATCACTGAAGGTAACAAATGTTTGAGCCAAAAAAAAAAAACAATGTATGTTTGGGTGAATGTTAGGCGTCTTATAGAATATAACTGACTCTGTACCTGATGAAACATTACCACGTTCAATTTTTAAAGGACCTTTATCATAGAACGTCTTTCTCACTTTTTGTTTGATGTGCCTTTGTCAAAAAAGCAACATTCACCCCAGGACACACCTAAGAAATTAGGCTTTACAATTTTACTCCATCATTAAAAACTGAATGGGATGATCCCAAATAAAGACCCGGGCAGAAAGCCAGTATGCATGTTACACTAAAATTATAAGCAATGCTCCTGGAACAGGCTGTAGTCCAAGAGCCCGTTACTAGTTTATTGGCCTGTGGTTTTCATTTGCACAAACCTCTGAGGACCATGAGCTGAAGGGTGTCCCATTTCTCTTTCTGCTGTGAGCAGCCTTTTTGCACCCTTCGTGTGGCCTCTATAAAGTACAGGACTAATGTAAGCTCATTAGCTGCCTCTTTTCTCAAAATTCCTCAAGAGTTGGTATCAATCAAGGGGGGGTTTTGTATACCTGCCTCATCAGCAAGGCAGAGAGGAAAAGTATGCATTTGTTTAATCATTTGTCTTTGATAATGCTTGTCATCTGGAGCACCTATTGATCAAAAACGAGTGAACCGAACACGCAGCCTGTATCTTGCATGGTTGACACAGAATACAGTGTAAAACCGAGTACCTTCAAGATCTTTAGAAATCACCAAAGCTTTAGTTGCCTTTTAGGAAAAATCCTGGCTTGATGGCAAGGTCTGTGATCTGACCACTATCTTTTGCTTTGCAGACTCAGGCAGTGCGGCGCGAAGTGCAGAGGGAGAGGCCCCTGGCGTCCCGCTTCGCCATGCTGCTGGGCCTCATGGGTTTTGGGATGTCAGGATACAGCTCTCGCCAGCTGACGCTGTACTACAAACCATCACCACATCTGCTGCGGTGAAGAGTCGGGAGACAGAGAAATTAGAGTCTAGTGCAGAAAGCTGGCATTATGTAGCTACTTTGCATATAGCATGTGATATGGCCCTGTAAGTGCACTCCTAGATCAGGTTTAATTTCTGTTCACATTTCTGTTTTGCAGCAACACCCTCTGCATCATGTTAAAACTAATAGTGTTGATGTGCTTACGAGGATGGCCAATCCTCACCCAAGCTCTCCCCAGTCTGTTCTCGGATTCTGTGCCTTAAGGGACAGCGTCCACCTAAACAGAGCTCATATTATAGCACAACCCCCTAAGAGAGTCATATGTTTTACAAAGGAACATGGGATAGCACTGCGAACCGGCATGTGGCATACTTCTCAGCAGTCGGCTCGAGGCAACATGTCTCAACCCAACCTCGTGTTCACAGTTTCAGCACATCCCCGTATTTGTTCATGAATGAACTCCAGCGTGGTGGGGTTGGTGTGAACATGGGAAAGGCAGAAGGAACTCCAAGCCCTTTTCACATTCACACAGTTTACCGTCCATTACCTTCCATTAAAATCTAAATGAAGGCATTTCAGTAACCTAAACTGTAAACCAGGCGGTGGGTTTGAGCCGGGCTTTATCCTATGCCTTGCCCCAATTGAGCCACTGAGGAAGGCCCTGAACCCCAAGTAGCTTATAATATTCATTAGCCAATGTACATCATGCTGCATAAGAGCTTCTAGGAAATTAAAATGTAAATTAAATTAAAACAGATTTATTGCTAATTTGAGTTTTTTAAGTTGCTATGCACACATACTCTGTTTACTACTGAAATAGCAGAACAAATAGCTGCCACATAGTTTACCGTTTTCTCTCTAGGGCTGAATAATGGACAGAAGTCTTCATAGGTGTCTGTCCATTAATGTTACAATGCTCAATTAGCAAAGGGTCATGAGATAAGAGGCAGTGTGCTGGGCCTGGCTCAGAAACCAGCAGTGTCTCAGAGCCAGATTACACCATGAGCCAGACAATCTTTTGCACTGTCGCATGTCTGATAATCCACCGTCTCCAATGCAGATTAAGTAACATTATAAACATTAGCGTCCAGACCTTGTTTATGTTGCTGAGCAGATTTAAACAGTGACTCGCTGTCGGCATTAAGTTAGAGGCAGCAACATTTATTATGTGTCTTTCTTGTGTCTTCCAACTAGCTGAAAAGCCTCTTTAATGATCTGTCATTTGATTTTCTAACAAAACTCTAGATTATCTTTAAACCTGCACAATTGCACATCTGTCTGTTGTAGATTAACCTGAACATGTTGTTAAGTAAGGATTATGCACTCAAGTAGGTGATTATCATTTTAAGTGAAGGCTATTTTAAGACTGCATTTCCTTATTTCAACCTAGTGATTGTCTGTAACTCTCTATACTCAAATATGCATAGCTGAGTGTGCTAGACTGAGGCTTTTAGGTCTAAAAGGAGAGGTGGGTAGAATAAACTAAACCCATCTTTAAAAAAAAATCCCTTCATTTAAGTCATGGTTTAGGCCAGGGTAACAAATAAAAGAATTTTAAACCCACAGGTTCAAACAAACCTGCAGCTTGTCAGGCCAGTGTTTTCCAGCCCTGGTCCTGGAGGCCTTGCTTCGGCCATTTAAACATTTTCCCTCCTCTTAACACACCTGATCCACCCCCTTAGGATAAGAACAGACATGTTAAATTTGTTCTTACGTATCTGTAACTGGACAAATACGAAGAGTTTTTACCCACCTCTGCTTGAATGATGCTATGAGAGCAGGCTGGTGATTATTGTATGGGAATTTGAGGCTCCAGTCCACCTTTCCTTCTGGTTCAGCACTCTGGTCTGCCAACCTTAGTGCTGAACAGAAGGTGGGCGCATGCTTCACTTCATCTTTTATTCAATTCCCATTAGATGCACTAACCTTTAAGAAACTCACCTGGAGGAGTGACCTATAAAGCCTCTTTAACAGGGGTCGACATTTGTGTTAGAAATACCTGTGTTCTGTTGAAACGTATGGATTATGTAAATGTGGCACCGACAGATGAATGTTTTATGTTTTTAGGGGAAGTGTGACTCTCTGATGATTAGATTCAGAAAAAGTACACTAAAAATACTGGAAGAAATAGAATTTAGTTTGGTGAAAGTGACAACCATTGTAATTGCGAGGTCACAGCACTGCACACCTTGAACCGCAACGAAATTGGACCTCTGCTTTTAACCCATGCACACAAACACCGTGCAGCAGTGGGCAGCTATTGAAAGCGCCCAGGGAGCAGTGACAGGGACAGTACCTTGTTCAGGGGTACCTCAGGGCAACCTACTTGTGAGGGAATCGAACCCACAATCTTCCGATGTGGGGCCAACTCCCTAACCACTAGACCACCGCTGCCCCATGGACAAAAGTAAGGATACACCACTCAGATGTGGAGGTTTTACCAATAGCCCAAAATTAATCTTGGCCAAAAATGAGTGTATACTTCATTGCAGGTGTCCAGCTCTGCTAAAGATCTACCGCTGTTCCTAATCTAACATACCTGATGCAGGAATTTGAGTGTCTTCTGAATTTTAGACCAATCTTTGTTGGGTCCAGAGTGATGGAGCCCAACGGCCAGCACTGGGCAGCCCTCGTTACCCTAACCCAAGGGTTCTTTGCACGCTGATAATTTGATTGAATAGCAGTTTCATTTGCAATAAAAATAAATGCCCAGTGACTTGAATTGTGTATTAATTAGAGGAATAAGTAGCTTTAAACAGCTTAATTTGCTTCCTCATCTGATTAGCACCGGGTTAAAGCCCTGCAAATAGAGACCCCATGGAGTGGATATTGGGAGTGCGTTACTAATTAGTTAACTAATTAAGATGTTATCTCAGGATCAGGCACTTTAAAATAGATATTCCCTGGAAATGTCCATTTGTTCCTGAGAGCTTGTGTGCGTTTGTGTTTGTGCTGTAACTGAGGATGGTTTAGAAGATGCCAGGTTTCACAGTTGCGCTACAGTCTGAGATTCTTTTGTTAAAACTGATTCATTAATCAGATTAATCCTGAGTTGAACACTTTGGATCAATGTTGCCATAGCCAGTAGGACCATATGGTTTGCCTGGGCTCCTTTGAACAGTGACGAATGTACTGGAACTGAACTGAGCACTTTTTGAATGTGAAGTAAGATGTAAATCTGATGTGTGTATTTATTAAAAAAAAAAAAGAAAAAGTCATCATGTTGTTTCTTTCATGCCAGAAACACAAACACTGTCCTTTAGAGGTTTGAGGACACCTCAGAAATGTGATATTTTGTGTTTTTCTTCAAAAATTCTGCAAAGGATGTTGAGATCTAACAAGTGATTCAGATTGGTTTGATGTGCAATTGTTCATTGTAGAGAAACTTGCAGTTTTGTACATTGAATAGAACCAAATATACTAAAATCTGCATCACAGCTATAGCCTTGAGTGCAAAATGGAGCAGTGATATAACACTAAATTCATGGTAGAATAGTGTAAAAAATATTTCTTTGGGTAGTATTTTCTACCTTTTAATTTTCTGCATATGCATCTCAACATCAAAGTGTTGTAAGAGGTATGCTTATGGCCAAAACCCTTCTTAAAAACCATCTTCTTAACCATCTCATGTAAAAATGTACACCTTTTACAGACAGCTTCTCTGGATGCCTGGCTCCCACTGCTGTAAGTCGGTAGTGGGTCACAGAAGGATGTAGACGCTGTGAAAAACAACATAAAACGGGGTAAAATACCTCCCGATATTTTTATCATAAATCTCTTGAGTATATAAAGCTCAATTGCTTTGCTTCCTACTCTCCAAAGTGTTTTTTTCCAGATACGAAGGGCAGGTTCAACCTATGGTTTGATTTTTAGTAAGGTGATAAAATGCATGGGGTTCGGCTTTATTCCCAAGATGGGACATTTAGCAGCTTTTCATTTCATTGAAGAAAAAAAATGGCTTCTTTGAAAGAAATACTCCGATGTTTTTCATCCTAATCCCTTTCTAACATGTTTAGTGTACAGTTAATTATCACATCTGGTGGTTTTCTGTGCTTGATAAAAATAAAACCCTCAATGGAGTCAAGGTACAAAGTTTTTACCTGCAGTTTGGGCTGAAAAAACTCTTTCTTGAACCAAAGCTCAGACTCCGATCATGCTGAATATCGTGCCTTCAGCCAGCAGGGAGTGCCACTGTAAAATAACTCACTCATTCAGCTAACATTAATGCAGCTCGTACTCATATTACACAGATGTAAACTGATGTGTGTGTGCTTCCCGACAGCCACCTGCGGTGTTTAGTGTGCTGGCAACTGAGTGACCCAGATGTCTAATCTGGGCAAATCCTAACCAGAACTGGCCAGTCTTAACACACAACACACACACACACAGAGGCCTATAGATTTTATGGAGGTCCATAACACACACACACACACACACACACACACACACACACACACACACACACTTTCCTGCACTCATAATGCTTCTTTGTAAATGCTCTAATGTAGCACTTATCAGCAGCATGAGCAGCTCACACCAGACTGAAGCTCATGAAAGGTGATATGCTGTTACCCTCAGCGAAGGTTATCTGTTTCTTCCCGCAGTGTGTGTGTGTGTGTGTGTGAGTGAGGGGGAGTGAGAAAGAGAGATGGGTGGATGTGTGCTGAAAAAGACTCTTTCAGGATGAGTCAGCGTACAGAGATCTCACTCACTGTTTCTGGCAGTGTGGGTGTGGAGAAAGAGTTTTTCTTTTTTTTCTTGCAGCAGAGCCAAAATCACAGACTTTTCTTTATTTTTTTAAGTCAGAGATTGATGCTGTGTTCAGGTTTCAAAAAGAATTGTCTGCTCCAGGTCAGAGGACAGCCTGTTTTAGATAGATACATTTTGTGATGTCATAAAAAAACCAATTTACATATATGTAGCAATTAAGCCCTGTTAATTTATGATGATGTAATAAGGATTGCTTCAGTCTAGACTGGTGCTTAATACAATGTATGCTAGTATTGAAAACACACGACACAGGACAGCCATTCACAATTTAAGGATATTTCAGTATATCAGTCTTAAAGGTACAATAAAGAAAACTATATTCAAGTCTAAGGGATAATGTGAGGAACAGGCTTATCATGGAAAAATGAGTTCTGACAACTTTTATTTTTAAAGTGAAAGTGACTATTCTTGTCACTGTGAAACACAGCACAGCAAACCACTACGAAAATACAACCTCTGCTTTTCACCCATTCACACACCGTGCAGCAGGGGACAGCTATTGAAGGTGCCCAGGGAGCAGTGACGGGAACAGTAGCTTGCTCTAGGGAACCTCAGAACAACCTAGTCTGGTCTGGGATTTGAACCCAGGACCTTCTGATCATAAGAATATGAAGGATATGATCCTTTTAATTGATTTTCAGGTCTTTTCAGGGAACTGTTTAATGAGCTTTCTGTGCTTGTACATGTAAATGAGTTTATGACACCTTTTCACTTCCAGCCGTTACAGATGCAAATAACGCTCATACTTCTCTAAATCATCAAGTAGCAGCTAAATCACACTAACCAGAACTAAATGGAGTGAAATATGTTTCTCTTTGGAAGAATGTCGGTTGAAACCAATCATCAGAATGTCTTAAAGATAAAAGCAAATGTCTCACCCGCTTGAACTGCTCAGATGCAGAGACGTGTGCAACCGACAGCTGAGATCTACATTCTGCATTCAAGATATATTCAAGATTCAAGTCTACATTCAAGATCACTTGATTAAAAATGGATGAAGATGCATCTTCTTGGTCAATCAGCGATGATTGTGTGACTGACCTATCGATTCTTCTTTTTCCTCTTCTTTCGGCTGCTCCCGTTTAGGGGTCGCTACAGCGAATCATTCGTTTCCATTTCTTCCTGTCCTCTGCATCTTTCTCCTACAAACTGACCACCTGCATGTCCTCATGTCCTGCATGTCCTCTCTCACCAAGTCCATAAACCTCCTCTTTGGTCTTCCTCTTTTTTCAATATTCCTCCTTCCAATATAATCTTCATCATGTCCAAAGCAACGCAGCCTTGCTTCTCTAACTTTGTCTCCAAGACGTCTAACCTGATCTGTCCCTCTAATACACTCTTTCCTAATCCTGTCCATCCTCGTCACACCAAACGACAATCTCAGCATCTTTAACTCTGAGACCTCAAGCTTTGCTGCCTGTCTTTCTGTCAGCGCCACTGTCTCCAACCCATATTACATAGGTGGTCTCACTTCCATCCTGTAAACCTTCCCTTTTACTCTCGCTGGTACCTGTCTGTCAAATCACTCCTGTCACTCTTCTCCACCCATTCCAACCTGCCTGCACTCTCTTCTTCACCTCTCTTCCACACTCGCCGTTACTCTGAACTGTTGATCCCAAGCATTTATATTCCTCCACCTTTCTCACCTGTACTCCCTGCATCCTCACCACCCCAACTGGAAAATTATTGGCACCCTACATTTAGTTTACAATCTACTATTACCCCTAGTTATACTACAAAACTTCCTCAAGGTGTCCACTGCATTTTTCTTTGCTGTAGATTGTACATCGTACATTGTAGATGTATGTCTGACATATATATATGTAAGTGCTGTGCTAGTTGGAGTGTGTTCTATGTAGGGAGCAATGTAAACATGGTTTGATCATCAGACACATGTAACCTACCCACATACCCACATTATTGTATTTCGAAGATATTTTCCTTCTGAGAAGCACTTTTAACTCTTCTCCGATTCTTATCATGCTCGTGTTCACTCAACATCAGGCCATCATCCCTCCTGTTTACAGATAACAGCAGGAAAACACGAATAAGGGTGACCTTTACACATCCCTGGTGGAGAAGAACATCTGAGGAGTCTGTCACAATCATCCTTCATGCCAAACATGCAGAAACATCTCATCCATCCAATCCATCAAGCTTTTCAGTACACCTTCACAATTATTGGAGCCCCTTCTATAGAATATTATTCTGAAAAGAATTATTTCATTATGAAAAATATGTTTTCCTCTGAATAGATGTATTTCAGCTAAATGTTAGATTTTTCTAATTAAATAAAAAAAAAACTACATTAAATTAAATTAAATGACGTTTTTACCATTAAACTAAATCTAGCTACTCAGCCAAGAAATGTTTGCTGGGCAGGCCTAAGTGGTCACACACTTAAAATATGTCAGGTAGGTAAATAGTCTTTATCCAGCTTACATTATTTTTGACTCTTTCATACGCTGTCATCTATAAAGAAGTACAGGAGTACAATTCATTGCTGTCATCTTGAAGGCTGAACTGTTTGTACTTGCATCGATACCATCATCTGCTAATTAACTCTGTTATCAACCTTTATGGACCTTTAAGCAAAGGGTTTGCACAATGCCAACTGCCTTACTTCATCAACATCAACCTCATATGTCTTGGTTAATGAATTATTTTATAATGAAAATGACTATGTAAACTGGATTTTTCCCCCGAAATGTTCTTTAAGCGGAGAAGAGAGATCCTTTAGGGACAGCTGTGCAGGAGTATGATGGGACGTCGGTTCTTTACCATGCTGACAAGCTCTTTACTGGGCCATGTGGTGGTTTATCCTGCCAGGGAGTAGCTCTGGCGCCTTGCTGTTTATCTGGTTGTGCTGAAAACTGTTTATGCAGTTTTAGGAAGCAGTTAATGATCTGCCAGGGGAGGCTTCAGGCTCAAAAAAGCAGTGGAACATACCAGCACCCTTCCTGAATGTTTCAAATGCAAACGGCTGTTTAAAATGCAAGGTGTTCTTGATCCCTCAAGGCTGAAATATGACCAGACAAACATGGCGGAACAGGCTGACATACACAAAACATCACACTATGGCCCTTATTTACAGCCACTGTGAAGACATGGCCCGTCTGTAACCACAGCGGTGGAGGAGCCTTGATGTCAGCACACATAATGGTTCTGAAACTGCAATGAAATAAAGAAGAATACCTTCTAAAAAACACTGTGCTGCATGTGGAACTGCAACACAGCTTCTTGGCACATCCAGCATCTACCAAGACCTCGTTTATCAGTCTGTTCTTTTTGGGATCATCTTGGTCTCAAATAAAGGGTAAGCAGACAAAATATTTCTAAAAATGTTGAGAAGTTAAATCTGAAAGGGATTAGTTTAACCAGCCAATTGTTGCCACTTTGTATAATGTTGTTAAATAATGCTATATATATATTGGTATATATTAGTAGGGAAAGACTCAGTTCTGTTTGAACATGATGATGTCATAGGTAGTAGATACACCCTACCTGTCCTAGGTCACGCCCATGAATCTGCACAGGTCATCAGTCCATCACTGAGCAGACACACAGACAAACACACACACACACACTCACACACACTCACACCTAGGGGGCTTTTTAGAATCCCCAATACAGCCTCATGCCTTGGAACTGTGGGAGGAAACCAGGGCACCTGTAGGAAACATGGTGAACATGCAAACTCCACCCATCAAGAACCCAGACTGGGAATCAAACCCAGGACCTGCTGTGAGGTGACGTTGCTACCCGTTGCAACATCATTGCAACATGCAACATCATCGTTTATTTAAATTATTCAAAGCGGTACTTTATTTCAATGACGTCTCTTTATTTCTTTGTCCTTAATTAATTAATTAATTAATTAATTAATTTTCTCCTGAATGTTACGCAGTCTCAATATTTCTCATATATCCATATGTCTCCTCTCTGTGCAGCTTGGGGGACTTTTCAAAACATTTAGGAACAATTATAACTTTAAAGATGCGTAACAACACAAATTCTCTCACTTTCACCTTATTATCTCACCTCTTGGGAATGGATTCATATGTATAGTCCTACTGTAAATAATCCTGTTTCTAGTCCATTTTTACTTTCTGATATTTATGCTTCAACTGTACAATTCATATTTTAATCCAACTGCACATTAAAGTTTTATCCTCTAAAATTCATATTTAAATCCAATTCTTTTTTAATTGAATTTTTTTTACTTTTATTTCTATTTTATTGTATTTATGCACATGGATTCTATACTAAAGTAATTTATTGAATCACATCATTAATAAAATGATCTCACTATTCTAGCAAACCTGCTAGAAAGAGCTCCATCAGGAGCTGATTCTGGATCAGTACTTATAACCACGCTCTGCCGTTAGTTGAGGGATAAACTGATCCTAGTTCAGGTAGGAGGGGCAGCGCGGGGGCGGCCCTCCCTCACAGCCGTGGCCGAGGAAGGCGACTGGCTGGCGGACAGCAGCGTGATCTCCGGGGCGGGGAGGGAGGAGCGAGCTCCAGGTGCTTCAGCAGCTCCGAGCTCACAGACCGGGGAGCTGGGGGAGAGAGGGGTCGGCGTGACGAGCTGGAGCTGCTGCTGCTGGAGGGAAGAAATGCTGGCCTAGCGGTGTTCTACTGCCTCTCTCCACGGGACATCAGCCCGAAGCCCCCCTTGTCTCCGCACCTCCCTCTTGCGGGGCTCCAGCCTCCAGACCGCCACCATGTTCAAGAAGAGCAAGAGCAAGGTCCTGGTGGATGAAGCTTCAGAGGAGGACGATGTGCAGCAGGATCTCGGAGAAAAGGTGAGCTCAGGAGGGTCCGCTCAAACTGGCCCAGCTGCTTTATTCTAGGGGATCCGTGGACGGGATGCTTTTCAGACCACCATAAGGGAGAGTACCACTCATTTCTGAAAAGCTCAGAATCCTTTTCTCCTCATTGTTAAATGTCCCAGATCAACTGAAAACTGCTTAAAAATCTAAATCAGAGTGTAAACTCTTTATTTCTTTATTTCCCCCAAAAAACTCACATATAGGTTGACAGGTTGTGAACATTAAAGATAATGGCTCGATTTGCTTTGCAGACACTGGGACTCCTGGTTCCAGTCACTGTGAATCAACGAGTCTGGAAGTTAAACTAGTGTCGCACATCAAACTGACTCTGGACCACTTCACTCATTGGTTTATATTTTGCAAAATGTATGATTTTTCACATTAATTTTTGATGAGCAGAAAAAAGCCTTTTTTTTTTTTTACAGTGCAGTTCTTGCTTAGAAATAACATCTAAAGTAGATGTTAAAGGAGGTTTAGACTAATAAAAAAAAAAAAAAAAAAAGGAGGAATGGAAGCTCATCCAGCATCGATCACTGACTGTTTTTCTCTTTTCGGTTTAAACTTGAGAGTCTCCAAAGGTGAAGTTCAGAAGCAGTAATAAAAATTTTTTTTTTTAAAGTGACCAGAACTGAATCAATCAAGCAGATTCGGGAAATATTACTGGGTTTTTTTTTTTGTTTTTTTTTGGGAAAAAAAATTGAATACGTGTTTTATCTGAGGAGTAGAAATACATTAACATGTGCACAGGCGCCTGAGTTCATGCAATTAGTCTAAATCCACCTGTGGCTACAGGAACTTATTGTTAAACCGTTGTAAGGTAAGAAGCTTAGAGTAAAGAACACACATCGCTAAACTTGAGCCTCAGCAGTCAGATGGGTAAAACACCTAAATTATTATTTTTTTTTTTCCTTTTTTTTTTTAAAGGAAGGTTGAAAATGGGCATTAGAGTATTTTTTAATTTTTCTAATTGGTGACATGACTGGCAACCTGCTTGACACAGAAAAGGCTGAAACCAGTCACATCTCCATTACTAAACTGAAGATCGGACTCCTTTTCATCATGTCTAGCAAAATCTTACATAATGTGTCAATATGTGCGAAAACCGTGTGTGTGTGTAATGACGGAGGTTCTTGAGCACACTTCCTGGTGCTGTTTGCTTGGTCACGGTTTATGAAAACCAGTTTTGGTTTTGCTCAATTTCAAGCCCTGGAGTTTCTCCAGAAAGAGACGAAAATGTCACTTAAGGGCACGTACATCTCTGACCGCCCAGCAAATCAGTTATAAGATCTCTGATTTCACCACAGTTTGGTTGAATAATTCAGGTCTGGTTGCAAAATTTGATTCAATAATTCTGACTTTACACCTTTTGCAAGTTTTTGTTCTCCTTTTGTTCTCCTTATTTTGGGGGGAAATGAGTGCATATTTAAATTATTAAATATGGTTATTAAAATTGCAATTAATTCTCATAATCCCAAAGTGGAGCGATTTAATCCGGAGCGCTGCATTTTGACCCCCCCACTTGATAAATATTACTTGTCAGTTTGTTTCTGCAGCCTAAACCAATTACACTGGTTGGAGTTTGTGTTTTAATAGTTGCGGCTTTAACTCTGCACCGTCTGCATTCGTGATCGGTCACAATGTCGCAGCAGCTCGGAGCTGAGAAGAGATCTGTCCTGCCTCTTGGTTTGGAGATTGCCTAGACGAATCCCCCCATTTGCTGTTAAACTGAGTTTTGGAGCAGGTCTGGGAGATCAGCTGGAGTGCAGACCCCCGCAGTGCTGGGAGTTCAGTCTGGTTCAGGCAGGGTGCTGGAGGAGGTTGGCCTTGGCAGGGCCTCAGCGTCCTTCTTCCCAGCAGGCTCGGCTTTGTAAACATGCTGACTCTCGGAGACGCAGCTAGACGGAGAGCAGGCTACAGGCCTTCACATCGAACGGCTCTAATAAACTCACTGTGACGGGGTCACTGCAGGTTTGGTTGCCAGGTCTTTATGAGAACCTTCAATTAACCAACCTAACCTGTCGTAGAATTTCCCCTAAAAGAGTCCTCTGTGTAGAGTTCCTGAGGCACGTAAAAATAGAGTTTCAAATAAAGCTTTATTGAGGTCTGTAGATGAGCAAGTGCAGTAGTTCGATCTGCAGTGAACATTCCGCACTCTTCCATGGTGTTCAGTAATGTTGTTAACAGAGGATTTATTTTTTTTTCTCTTATTATCTAAGTACAGCCAAGCGAACCCTCCCATTGGCTAGGCCTTGCGGGGCTGGACAGAAGAACACATCGTTGGTTTTTATATTTTATTTTATTTGTATAAATATAGTGTGTTCAAATGCCTTCATTACACGTTTCCTAACTCTTTATTTCTGGTTCTCAGTGTCATTTTAAAAGCAAAAGACTGTTCTCAGATCAGCTCACCTACCCCGTTCCCCTCATTTAGCTTAGCGTGATTGGTTGATTTGATTAGTGTGTTTAGTCTGATTCTAGCCCACCAGGTGTGTGTGTGTGTGTGTGTGTGTGTGTGTGTGTGTGTGTGTGGAAGCACAGATGCTTGTCTAAACGATTCAGGTAAAGGCAAAATTCCTGAGCAGATTACTAATTACTTTACTCAGTACATTTGGAAAAAAGTACAAAAATGTACTCTGAGTATAAACCCAAAAGTTTTCATCTGAAGTACGTTTCTAGCAGCAGTTTGTGAGCTGGAGCTCATGCCGTGTAAATATCATTCAAAGATTATTAAGAAGTTCAGTAAAAACAATCTGCTTAAAATAATGAACGTTAACTTCACTGCTTCTCTTTCATCCACGTCTCTACTAGTTCTTCTCACGGACATCACACTCAGCACACAGTCCGCTCTCCCTTCCTTCTGTTACAGTTCTTATGTTGTTTGAGTCTTTTTATGCCCGTCATGCATGATCTGCATCACTGCCCACCCCCAAGGGACTCATCCTTTGTGTGATAGGTTCCCATTCGTTTAGGTTGAAATCGACCTTGATGTATAGAAAGCAATGATGCCAACAAAAGGAATGAGATCTTTTTGGAGAGCGATGGAGTAGAAAGTACAGACGTGGGTGTTAAAAAGTCATCAGAGCAGTAAATAGCTAACCACTATCCTAGGCTAACCTGGGGTGGCAGTGGCCTAGTATTTACGGACTAGGCTCCAGGACCAGAAGTTTGTGGGTTCAAATGCCATGAGCTACCCTAGAGCAAGGTACCATCCCTGTAACTGCTCCACGTGCGCTGGACATAGCTGCTCCCTGCAGCACTGTGTACTGTGCGGTGTTTCACGATGGCAGTCACTTTCATTTTCACTTAAATACTCAAATAAGCACAAACATCTCTGGTCAATAGTGAGTCCCTCTTCGAAGAAAGAGTGCACATCTCTGTCCTGCACACGTCCTTCCCTGCATCCCTTCATATTGCATTCCACTGGGGTAATAAGAAAGTGGCACCTGCCTTCCTTCAAGTTTGACAGCTTTAACTTGACTCTGTTAAATTCCACTGTCGACAGAAAAGGAGGGAAGAACGCTCGTTTAGAAGCAATTTAGAGCAGCTTGTCAGAGAAGAACTTATTCCACAGGAAAAATCTCTGTGTAATCTCTAATGCTTTATTCATCTGCTGCATACATAGCTGCATACCTCCTGTCACATAGTGTATACTTACATATTTAGTCATTTTTTTCATTTTAGAATGAAATAATAAAAAAAAAAAAAAAGAAGAAATCCATTCTAAACAAGCAAGATTAGTGGGAGGCCTATGCGTATTAAAATCCAATGTGTTTTAATTTTTGGAAGTATTTTCTTTACTTTATTAATGAATATTTGTGTGTATTGTTAAAAGTTACAATAAAATAATATTGTTTAAAGCTTTTTTTATTGACTAAGTAATACTGAAGGTGTTTTTAGTTCTCTCTCTATAAGAACGGCACTCCTAACGGTGATCTGCGATTCACTGAATTCTCAGAATCTCACCAGACTGGGAGGTCAGACATGTCCAGGTTGTCGTGGGTCAGCAGTGGGTCCCTGGAGTGCAGATCTGTTGACATGAAGGAGTGTTTTCCTCCATAAATCAAGTGCAGTAAGCAGAAGGAGCAGGCAGGATGATGCACAGCCTTATCATCACAGCTGCCCTGGGAGAGTCCTCGGTGTACCCTCACTCTGACTCCGAGATGATAAGCCTTATCAGAGTTCAGGGGGCAAATAATTTGAAATATTTTAAATATCTGGAGATTTTTTTTTTTTTTTTTTTTAATCCTCTCCTCCCTCAACATTTTACAACATTCTTTTTGGGATCTGGCCAATTGGTGGATGGTATCAGGGTGAGAGAGAAATTCATCTTTTCTCTCTTCCTTTCTCTGGCTCTCATACTATCCCTTTTTCTGTCACTCCTTTCATCTCTTTCTCCTTTTCCCTCCATCCCTTTCTTCCTTCTCTCTCTCGCATGCTCTCTTTTTCTCTCTTCTGGCACCAGTACTCTTTCTTTTTCTCTCTCTCTGTATGTGATATAAATGGTTCTTTCAAGGTGAAAGTTGTTCGTCTGGATTTCAGGTAGAATTTAAACACTATTATTCTTTAATTTCTGATTTGAATAACCGTCCGCTAGAACATGATCATTATTCTGGCTGCTCCTGATCGCCGCTGTGAAGTAGACTGAAGTAGACCTTTGCCACACCTGTCCAGTGTATGTGTGACAGGCAGGAAGAGAAAAACGCTCTTTAGCAGGAAGCCGCAGTTCCAGTGGGTTATATATGGATTATTGGTCAGTGGCGATTGGATTTGTTTGCCGGGCCGGTCGCTGCTTCAGTGCAGCAGTGGCTCATTGTTAACGGAGCTTCATTGTAGCGGCTTCCTCTGCACACCCTCCGGAGGAATAACTGGATCTGTGAACTGCAGCTGTTCTGAAAAAGCTTCATGAAATGTGGGGCTGAATGATCCTTGGGTGTTGATGGCACCTCCCTGAGCCCCACAGGCCACTGTTTATGTTACTTGACTAAAAATATTTCTCCCTGTTATCAGGACCGTGTGTGTGTGTGTGTGTGTGTTTCCTTATTGTGTTATTCACGGGCTTCTGCTTTTCAGGATAAAGAAGCAGAGGGAACAGAGGAAGTGCTGAACCTCTCAACAAAGGTAAACACACACACACACACAGTTTGCTGCTTCTCCATATACAATAGCTAAACATTCTCTGGGTCGCAGAAATGCTTATTGTGCTGCAGAATGACTCAGAAGTCCCAACAGTTTGCTCGAACCTTGCATGCATAACCTCATATCTGCAAACGGTCATTTTACCAGGTAGAGAAAAGGATCTTCACTTCTACTCTGTTAGAATAACGATGTATTCTATTTAAATGTATAATGTATTCCATAGAATTGGTCCATTCATACTGAAACCTGCATATGATGCAAAGGACAATTATGTCATGGAAAAACCAACAAAAGGGGAGATACAAGGTTCTGTTCTGACAGCGAAATTAGCCCCCATATAAGTGTTGCAGAAAAAGCTTTAAATAAAACAGTTTACTTCTTGTCTGGCACCTCTCTTGAAATTTGACTGACCGAATAATCTACTGGTATAATTATTATTTTTATTGTTTGAAGGTTAAAAAATTGTATATTTTAAGTATGTTACTTTATGAAGCTATAAATAAGTTTGTGAATAAGAGTCTGGACGTGTCTGCAGGACATAAAGAGGGGATGTGGCACATGCTTTCACGATCAGGACAAAAGCAAAACAGTTCTGGGAATAGCAGCAGGCCGGAGCTGTGACTATTTTGACACACACTTCTGAATCCCACACACTATAAGCGTCACTCAGCCGTTTGGCTCTAATTACAGTTCTTCACTTGTAATTTTTTCGCAATAATTTTTGGTAGGGGGAGCTTATTAATAAAAAGGTATTAGTAAAGATAAAAATAGAAATTATAATCAAAATACTGGGTAAAAAAAAATAAATATATAGAGCGCTGGGCAATTTAACCATATGTATTGTTAAAGTGAAAGTGACTATTTGTCATTGCAAAACAATCCAGCCACTGCTTTTGACCTTACACACCGTGCAGCTGTATCCAGCACTAGGGGAGCAGTCATGGGGACAGTACCTTGCTGCCCCCATCACTGGGCAACGTACTGGTCTGGGATTCGAACCTATGACCTTCTGATCCTGAGTCCCTAATCACTAGGCCACCACTGCTGTTACGATACTCTTTCCTGAGCGTATCATCAGTAAATAAACATGGACCAACTGCATCTTTCTCTTCCGCCAGAGCATCATTAGTCCTTTATTACTGGATTTAGTGCCGCTCAGTGTGTGTTCACCTTACCAGGTTACTGGAAAAATAAATCATATCGATGTTGCACAAAAATAAACATGTGTTTGTGTGGAAGGCCAGGTTTTGAAGCTATTTTCAGGCCTTTGACTACTGGAACAAAAAGTGACCAGTGGCATTAACCACATTTTAGTGTTTGGAATGTCACACACACATGCACTAATCTGAGACATTAAAATCCAACCGTGGCACTCTTTTTTCCCTCTCCTCTCCACCTTTGTATGGCACTGTCAGCAGAACTCTCAGGTACTGATTGTATGAAAAGTGGAAAAACACCGGAGTCGCAACACCAGAAATAAGAAGCAAATCAGTGAACTGGGAGAAAAAAATGTGCCAAAGGGTTTTGGCCCTGTAAGCTGCAAAGCTGGTCTGGTATTTTAAATCCAGAGCTACTTACAAACTTAAGCAGGAGGGCGTCTGAAGGAATGTGACGACCGGCCAACTGTGCCCCCAGCACACACTCCGATCTGATTTCATACGGTGTCGGGACAACATATGAAATAATACAAGCTCTGGTTTACATGTAGGATTCAATATGGGCTAAATATTTTGCCTCATCCTGACACACACACACACACACACACAATAAAGGCCATCTCAACCCCGTTCCTCTCTGGTTTGCAGAATATTGTCCTGAAAATGCACAAAAAGCACATATGCAGTTGATTTGATGGAAAATGGCTTTTCCTTCTTTTAGATAATTTATAGAGCTGTGTTTACTGAATGATCATTTTTTTCTGATTCATTAATAGTTGGTGGCGTTAGGGTCAGTAAAATCTGAAACTCTGCTCCCCGCGTTCTGAAACCCTGGAGGATTCTCGGCCAGGATCTTCACCGAACGCTGTGTTGATGCAGATGTACAGCAATTGCGAAGATCTCCGTCATCGTGTGTTTGTGGATCACACTGTTCAGTCTGTTATCAGACATGAGCTCCCTCTCTGTTCTCCGTGTACCCTGATAACATGCAAAGCATTTCTGAACGCTCCACTAAAGCACCGCCGTGTTTTGCCATCACTTCCCCACAGGACTCCAAGATTAGGAAGGTCCGATCGAAGAGAGAGAGAGGAGACAAGAAGCTGTTTCCTTTGCAGGACGACGAGCATGTCCTGCTGACCGGAGTCGAACTCCCGCACAGAAAGGGGTAATTCAGCACAGCATTTTATTTATTAGAGGTGTAAAAATGCATTCATCAGTATATTTTAAACAGTTCCTCCAGCCACATTGATGTATCATTCATAAATATATCATTCATATTATAAAAACATACATGAGAATTATTATTATTATTATTATTATTATTGCTGGTTATAGCTCAGTGTGATCAAAGCTGTGATTAAAATATAAACCACCACGTGCCAATAATGAAGGGATCCATACACCTCACTCTATCCCATGAACTATTGATTCCAAGAGGAAACTCCACCCTCGAGTCTTACACCCTGTCCTTCCTCTTAAAACTGTGGAAACTGCATGAGCCTTCCTGTCTCAAGTGGCCATTGATTTATCATGTTGGTCCACATCAGGTTCTAAAGGTGGGACAATTTTAGCCATAGAACAATAGTACTTGAGTGCTGTTTTTGCTGTTAAGAAGAGATTATTTTCAGCGCTGCAGCTCTGAGTTACAGTGTCTTCCATGTTTTCCTTGCAAGTCTGGGTGGTTTGTGGGGGGCATGAATGGCAGGAAAACTAGACATGAAGATCTTGACCCCCCGCCGTGCACAGCATGCTCCCCTCAGCAACCGTCTGCATCCTAATGCAACGTTAGCTATCCTTACTAGCTAGATTCATTACATGCTTGCTAATAATTTATTTGAAATTGACCATGGGTTTGTGAGAGAGGGCGGGGCAGGGCGGGGCAGGGCGGGCCTTGGCGAATAAGTGCGCAGCTCTACAGTGGAATAAGATTGGACCTTTTTCAGTAATAGTACTATATATAAAACTTTTATGAAGATGCAGAATCCTGTATTCAGTTGTGGAATAATCTATTGGCACGACATGTAGGTGCTGGATGGGGTTGCTGATTGGTTCTAATCGGAGTAGAATCTCTGGTGTTCATGCAAAGCAATTGCATCAATGTCACTTATCAACAGTTTGTATCTCCTGGCAACAAGACAGTAACTATTACCAAAATAACCTGTTATATAAACAGTTGAATGCAAATCTTTGGCATATGACATATTTAAGGAGCCCTTTGGAGGTGGCTCTTGATGAGGTAAATTAAATTGATTGAAGTTAAAGTTGATCCATTGAAAGGTGATTTGTCATTGTGAAACACACAGCACAGCAAAAAGTGAACCACAACGAAACGCATCCTCTGCCATTAACCCCAGGGCACCCAGGGAGCAGTGATGGGGAATGGCACCTTGCTCAAGGGTACCTCAGGGCAACCTACTGATCTGGCATTCGAACCCATGACCTTCCAGGTCTCCTGGGGCATAGTCCCTAAACCTTAGGCCATGGCTGCCCCTCCTAGTAGCCTTACTTTTTTCTACCTGTTTCTGCTTTTCTCCAGGCCTGCTAAAAAAAGTTTGGAGGAGGAGAAGAGCAAGCAGCACTCGGAGAAGGACCGCATCCATTACCTCTTGGACAGCATCAGCATGTCCATGAGGCAGATTACTCCTAACCGCAAGATGGACAAGATCGAGGGCTGGGAGCCACCCCAGCTGGGTGAGGAGGTGCTAGAGGAGGAGGGAAGAGTGAGTGAGGGAAAAAAGAGTGACACCTCACTCTCCTCTCCGCTATCTCTGTCCTTGCCCGGCCCACTGACCCTACCCTCCTGGGCGAATTTGGGGGGATCAGAAGAAGACTCTTCTCGTTATTCCAGCCTCGCCGAGCCAAATACAGGCCGTCCCGTCCAGTGGGCAGCTCGGGCGCGGGACAAATTGGCTTCCGTCTGCCGCCGCAGTCCCGGCAATCTATCAGAGAGCACGTGGGAGGGGCTAAAATGAGAATTTTGTGCCCTTACTTTGATAGAAAAGGCGTATGGAACTGTGACTCCTGTGCATTCACTGCTCTGTTGTATTTGGATAGCGCTCAGGAATGTGCATGCAAGTGAAGTAACAAACAAAGGGAGCAAGTATAGAAAACTGGTGCCCTTAAAAGTGGACTTGATGACTCTGAGGGTCCCGAGTCTTAGAAAATCTGCTTTCGGAGTTTTGTAAAACTGCTAAAGTAGATTTTCTTCTTATCTTTAGTTTCAACCAAGTACACACTTTAGCAACTTTACTGCATTTACTGCCTTTTTCACCAGTGGCATGCAACCGTGGCACTGAAACACGTGTCTGAAACTACTTTCCTGTTCCTCAAGGGAACATTAGATGAAAATAGTATTTAATTGTGTTCATGAACTTCAATCAGCCTTAATTGCCTGACCAATCAGCATGTTTTTGCCTCCCGATCCCTGCCTGCTCTTCACGCAGTCACAGACAGGGAGTGATATGAGACTATTGTGCCTTATAATTTCTAAAAACAAACGGGACATTAGGGTATACGATAAAATGCGTCATATGCAGTGTGCACCCCTGGTCGTTTATGTTTTGTTCATTTTATAATTGAAAATACTGAAAGGCTGACTGTAACACAAATGTGGGGGGAAAAATGGAGCTCTTGCAAACATGCGTTTCTTCCCAATGCATTCAGTTCAGCACACCTCACAGTAGGAAGGTTCTAGGTTTGATTCCCAGCTGGGAGAAGACATGTCTGGTGGATTGGAGATGCTAAATTGCTCCTCTGGTGTGAATGTGTGTGAGTGTCTGTCTGCTCCGAGATGGCCTGGTGACCTATCCGGTGCGTTTTTCTACTCTTCCCACTAAAGCATTGAGACAGGCGCCAGTATCCTGCCAACTCTAGTAAGGATGAGCAGATAATGGAGGGATGAGAATTCATCAAGTATAAATGTAAAAAATGTCATGCAAAAAAAAGATGTTTCTCCTCTTTTGAGGAAATGACCTACTTTGACCCGGGGGTCAAGACTAAGCTTTTGCATACGACTGTATATAATGTGACTGCGTTACTGTTGCTTAATCTTTAAAATAATGCCTTAAACCGCCTAACTGAACGCTGCACATGACTGTACCTCTACTAATTCTTGTTCATTCGGTTTATGATCGCAGATAGTGAGTAATTGTGCTCGGATCAATATGGAAACACTCAGAACGCCTAGTACACACACACTGTTCTGGGCTTAAACATATCAGATTAAGCTGTAGAAATGTTTAAGCACACACTTAGCCTATGTAGTATGTGCCACCGCCTTTTGAGCCTTAAGTGGGACTACTGTATCACTATAGATGTTGTTTCTCCTGCATTGTCTGGATTTCCCATGTGATGCAGGACAGATTTCTAGAACATCTAAACAAGCCTTTCAGTCTAATCAAGCCTGGGCAATATCAGGATGGGGCAGGGATTTTATATTATTTTGACCATGTCCCGAAGCCACCTGTGGGTGCTTCATGAAGGTTTTCCAATAACTCTAAAGCCAAAACTAAGGAATGCCCTTGCCCATTTTTTTAATCTCCAGGCTTGGTTTTGGTTCAGGTTTTCCAGTTTAGAGAAATTCCTGCTTTGTGAAATGTTCCACCCGGAGTCTATAAGATAGTGGTGATGCAGAATTCTAGAAGCCCCAGGATGTAAACAGGTTGCCAAATCATAGGACCAAAAATTGGGCAAATATGACAATCACTTCCAAGTAGGCTTTAAGCTGGTATTAACAGACTTGCGCACTAGTGCATAGTGTAAGATGCTTTTTTTTCTACGATTGAATTGTGAAAGATTGTGATTGATTCTTTTTTCTAGAATTGTTTTGGGCTTGTATGTTTGGCTCAATCTGTTTCTGGTTCTACTGTCAGGTTGTTGAACTTGGAAATAAAGAGTCTTCTGCACTGAGGCCTCCTGTGCGTGTGGTTTACTTGAGTCTCTGCTTTGGGATCTGCTTGGAAAAAGCAGGTAAATCAGTATGGCTGCCATTTAACAGAATAAACAGGCCCAAATAGTTCAGCGAGTCACCATGCGACGGAGAGAATGGAGCTAGAACAGCACTCAGGGGCTGCCCTGATCCACTGGAATTTACAGCGTGTGTAGAGGTCACTGTTTACTTAGTGAAATGACGCACTTGCAGGCATAAACAGGATGCTGTTTTAAAGCAGCTCTGCTCTTAAATGCACCTACATTACCATGCAGAGAGCAAAAGCAGGCCTATCCTGACACATCGGAGATGTTCATTTCATGAGCTGGATGATTAATGAAATGAAATTGGTGTGCTGGCACACACACTGTGAACAGTGAGCAGTGAATTTGTCCGCTGCATTCAACCCATCCTGCACACACCCAGAGTGAGCACACACCCAGAGTGAACACACACAGTGGGCCGTGTAGCTGCGTCCGAAGGGCTGCTATGGAGTTAAGCGTCTTGCCCAAGGGCACTTCAGCTGTGGACGTCAGAAAGTGTTGTTCATCCATCCATCCCCACCCATCTCAATTTTTAAAACTGTTCCAGGGAACGGAACTGGCAACCCCTCCATTTAAAGCCCTCTTCTCCCACCATTAGATTAATGACCAATGCTGTGGGTTAAAGGTGTTGGTGTTTTTATGTCTGGAGTCTGCAGAGAGAAGTGAAATCCGTCCGAGACATGTTGGACATGTCCCACATGCCTCTTAACTTCCAAAGCTTGCTTTCTTTAAAATACTCTCACTCACTCATTTTCTGAGCTGCCTGTCCTGATCAGGGTCATGGGCAGTGCTGGAGCCTATCCCAGCTCTCACAGGGAGACAAAAATACCAAGATGTTTTGCAAAAAAAATTGGAAAAGGTATGAGAGAAAGAAACCGAAATGTGAGATGAAGACATCACATAGGCGTCATTCCATCTAAAGAAGTTACAGAGGCAGGTTTAATACCATTCTGAGGTTACCGTCAATATTTAAGCCAAACCTCTTGGGCCGGTGACCAGCACAGGTGATTTCCTGTCTGGGAGACCTGCTGGAACCGGGACTGGATTTGAAGATTTCAGCCTGGGCTTAATGAAGCCAGGCATCCACTCTGAAATATCCAACAAAATTCTCCATTACTTTCACCATTTAACTGTGGAAACACAACAGTGATGCTTAAAACATCATTGAATTGGAAAAGGCTCATGAGCTGCTGTGATATTATGATTGGTGAAAGTATTGCATGTGTTAAATAAATAATTTAAAATATATATCAGTTGCTAGGCCAAGACATGCACTAAACATAGTACCAGTCTAAAATGAATTCACCTTTGGTGGTTCGAATGCAAATGTTTTTTCCGCTGAGGTCAGCTTTAGAATTTTTGTGGTTTTATGCCTAGAATAGAACAAGCTGGTGTTATTTCAGTTTCTTTTAGATTAATACGTGTAAACAAGCCACAGTTGCACATTCAAAAAACATCTTAAATGGAGTAAGGGTAAACTGCTGTAGACCGACAAAGACAAATGTTCTCCCTCTCTCATATATATGTTGTATTCTTCCCTGACGCTCTTGAATGATCTCAATCACCGTTCCACAAAATTCAAGCTTTATTTGACTTATCATCATTAATTTCCCTCTGTCAAAAAGCATTTAAAATGTAATCAACCGATGGCTTTCCTTTCCTATTTAGCGTCTATAGAGAGTCTACATTCTTAAAGGGATACAACTTTTCTTTTTTTAAAAATCATTGAAGGATTTACTTAACCGCCCTTTTACTAAACACTTTTTTTAATAATTTGCTCCGAGTGGACTTTAAACCCAACCATTTAGGCCTTGACAAGTGTTTTCCAAAGAGCTCCTTGTTCACCAAAATGTTTAATCATCTTTATAGTTTTCCATATTTTTAGCAAAACAGTACCATCAAGGTGTACACTTCAGCCGAACAAGTACATTCCTGGAATAACAAAGGAATATTACAAAGTCAAGAGAAAGGATATAAAATACATTTGTTTCATAAATAGCAACGCTTACGGTTTTTTTTTTTTTCTTCGGCCTCTGCGACTTCATTTGAGAAAAACGTATCGTAAAAAGTCACTGTTTTTTGTACGGCAAATAACGCAATGCAAATGTACGCTTTAGTGTCAACACATCAGATTTACACACAGTACGACGGAATCACACGAGGATAAACCAACGTAAACACGAACCTACTGCTACATCAAACGTGCATTTGGTTACAATGAAAATGAAGACGGAGAGGACGGCTTCTTCTGCTTTCTCCCAAAGTCCCTTAGTCTTTTCCCATCTTTCTCTCTGTTGCATGCAGCAAAGCCTTGCTATTATCTACCCGCCAAACTTAAATCTACACCCCTCTCCCCCAAAGACCAGCACTGAACGTCATGTAGAGCGCTCTGAAATAAAAGACAACGTTTCATACGAGAAAACACTAATAACATGACATCTTTCTAATAAGCCCTTAAAGTTTGGTTGAAGGAGGGGAAAAAAATGTAAAAACACAATAAAAGACAAACAATAATGGCGAATGTAAGAATGGAGTGTCATCTTTTCTCCGCCCCCACTGCACTCACAGTCGGGCAGTTCAGCTAACGGAAGAGAGGGGAAAAAGGAGTGTTTGTTTTTGGAGGAAAAATGAAGGGGAAAAAAATGCAGTGAGGATTGAGGTGTATTAGCAGAATCATAGCCACGGTCATTGGGGAGTGGTTAGAGTGGAAGATCCGGAGCTGTGCAGGTCCCTGGGCTTCAGAATTTGAACAGGTCGATAAAGTGCTGGGGAGAGACAGGCGTCAGGCAGCTGTCAGGATCGTTCGCTGTGCAGGGGTGTCCCGAGTCCTGAGAGAAAGACAGACGCACATACGAACAGGACAAAATTTAGAAAACTTTCCTTTTAAACATGCGTTTCTACCCGTTTGCCCCAATTTTCTCCTGTTCTCCTGTTTTAGAATGTTCTAATCTTCTCCATGCATGCTGTTCTAGAACGTTCTACCATAGGTATAGCGAACTAGAATCATTTTTTCCTATGTAAAAGTGAAAGTGACTACCCTTGTCATTGTGAAACGCACTACAGCAAAACACAACAAAATTCAATCTCTGCGTTTCACTTGTACACACATGTGCAGCAGGGGGCAGCTATTGAAAGTGCCCGGGGACCAGTGACAGGGACGGTACCTTGCTCAAGGGTACCTCAGGGCAACCTACTGACGAGGGAATCGGGGCGACTCCCTCACCACTAGGCCACCGCTGCTCTATTTACACGGTTCTAGAATGCTGTCCCACATGTATGGTTCTGTATTTCCCTTCGTTCACGCCACTCTGATTGTGTTCTCCCTTTTTTCACACTGTTCTAGAATGTTCTCCTTTGATATCAGGGTGATCTGATGGGGCAGCGGTGGTTTAGAGACTAGGCCCCAGGATCGGAAGGTCTTGGGTTCTAATCCTGGACCAGTAGGTTGCCCTGAGGTACCCTCGAGCAAGGTATTGTCCCCATCACTGCTTCCTGGGCACATTAAGTAGCTGCCCCTGCTGCACAGTGTATGTGGGTGAGAAGCAGAGATTGCATTTTGTTGCATTTCACTGTGTGCTGTGCTTCACAATTATATCTGGTCACTTTTTCCATTGATTATAAATCCACTCCCAGCAATGGGGTTATTAGGTTGGTTTGCTCTGGCAAAGTTTTGCACAGAAACCTAATGGATCACACAATGTTACAGTCAGCATCATGTAAAACTCACTCAATCACGTTCATAACTGTTTATTTTGATAAGTGTCGTGGGCGGTGCTGGAGTTTATCCCAGCGCTCACAGAGCGAGAGGCTGGGAAACACTCTGGACAGATCCCCAGTCCATTGCAGGGCAAACACAAAGAGAAACCCACACACACACACACACACACACACACCTTCACAGCAAGGGAAGCTTTAATATCTCCAGTCCACCTGACATGCATGTCTTTGGACGGTGGGAGGAAAGCGGAGCACTGGGAGGAAACACAAACACAGACACGGGGAAAACATGCAAACTCCACACAGAAAGGACCCGGACCGTCCCGCCTGGGACTCAAACCCAGGACCTTCTTACCACGCCACCCTCTAAATAACCCCACCTCTAACCACACAGAGTTATTTATTTGGATTATTAGCATAAGTACACATGCTTGTGTGGTTTCTGATACTAACTATAACTTCAATATAACTTCAAACCCTTAACATCTCACCACCATTTAAAGAAAGCATAGTACTGCACAGTAAACATAGGCGGTTTCAAAAACAAATAAACTGTTAATAGCAACACATGCGGGAGGGGGGTTAAAGAGCAAAAGTTTGTTCGCGAGTAAAAAGATGTTAAGCCGAGAAATATGTGAGGATTGGGGACAAAATCAGAGCAGAGCGAAGAACACCGATCAAGAAGTGAAAACACAGACAACGCAGGACAACATGAATGCAGCGAGTAAAGATTGTGCAGGTACCTTAAAGAGCAAAGCCAGATGTCTGTCCTTAAGAAGGGAAGAGCCAGGATAGGAGTGGTAAAGGAAACCAGAAGCAGAGCAGAAAGGGTTAAAGGTCAGAGAGGAGGACACTGAGGACACCGGGGAGAGCAGTGAAGTGGACGCAAGTTGGGTTTGTATGATTTAAACATCTAAACTAGTGCTGCACGATATGGAGGAAAAAAAAAAATGCTGCACTGTAAATATATTGCTACTCCTACACAATGCAGTCAGTTCTTTCGCAGTGGCCGGGCGGTCATAAGAGCTGAAGGTGCGGCGTGAATATAACCAAATATAATTACTGTTCAAAATGAAGAAATTAACCTACGAACCTTTTGTTTTTATGCAATGGTTAGAAAAAAAAAATGTGTTAAACACAATGTTTTCAATTTTTCTTAGGAGACTATTTTGCCATGTAAAGCATCCAATGCCAGGAATACATTCTAAATTGTTTCACAACCAAAACCATCTCAAAACTACTGTATTGTATGTCAGACTTGATGCAACCACCTCCTGTGACAAAGCTTTCGGAGACATTCATGATTTTGCAGTATTTTTCTATCATCTAACCACCACTGTGATTCTGTAGAGCTGATTCATTCACGCCAAACCACTCAGAATATGAATCGGCTAATCAAACAGAAGCAGAAAGGGGTTTTCTCCCTTTTTTATTCCACTAGCCTGCACTTAACCAGGAACAATAAAAAGACGATCAGTTTATGCATGTTTAATGTGTTAGTTTTCAAGTCACTTCTGATTTGTGATGCATATCTAACAAGCCCAAAATAGCAGAAAGAAGGTTTGTCTAAACTGCGCTTTTCAGACTATCATCAGTCTAGAAATGTGGGCCTTTACCTTCCAGAAGAGGATGCTACAGTGCCTGCAGAAGTGGAGTGTGTCCCCATACTGCTCCTTCTTTGGGTAGTACTTCTGCAGCGTGAAGAACATCATCTTCCAGTCCACATGACCTTTCTCTGACAAAATCAAGTGTCTGCAAAACTGTGCAAAAACACAGGGGCTTCTGTCACAGCAGCACTGAAGAACAGCGCTCGAAAAACCTATCATTTCTGATCAGCCTACGGTTTGAAGAGCCTGTATGGAACAGACAGTGTATGCCTACACTGCCCTCTTGTGGAATTACAATGGATTATTATCCATAAGGTGGATAATTGTTAGTGAGATTTGTAACGTCACCAAAATTAGCCGTTTTGAATATATGGACTGTACGGACTGGTGGGTGAATATGTTGTAAAACCTTTACAGAAATACTCCTTTAGTGCAAAAAATGAGTTTTCGTATTTGAGAAATCTCAAATAAACACACTTTTGTAACTTTTAAGATGGCGTGAAGTGTTTTTTTGTATAAAAATGTAAAAATCAGATCAGATTCAGATCTGCTGTTTTCTTTGTAACAGCTTGTCAAAATACAGGTCCGTTTGGGACCTGTTACTGAATAATGAGATATGGTTTGAGATGTAGGTGATGTTTTAGGCATGTAGCTTTCATGATGACATCTCAGTTTGGTGGCTAAGAGCTTTTATGTATGACTTTGTTTTTAATGATCATTGATAGCTTTGCAAATGCAGTGATTTTCGGACAAGATGTTGTGGGTGATTGAACTGATTTGAGAATGGCCAATGTTTTAAGACTTTTTTTAAGACAGAGGAGAAAGGTTTGGGCTTCAGATTGTGCTTACAATAGTGCTTCTAGGATAATGCTAATAATTCTTGAAATAAACCTAAAAGTGATACTAATAATCATGATTCTCTCTCGCTCACCTGTTTCTCTGCGAAGTGAAACTGGCACAGCTTCTTCCACAGATGCCGGTCCTCACTGAGCATGTGCAAAGTTGGCGTGGCTTGTCCCAGGTTTATGATGTCACAGGCATCGCTAAACTTGTACAGGATGTTATTCTGCATGTGCAAAGGAAGGTCGCTCAGCGTCATGCCGTTTGAGATTTGCTGGGAATAGAATTCAAATTTTATGAGAAATATGAAAAACAGATAAAAAAAAAACAAAAACACAGCCCCAGTCCACAGACTTAAAAAGAGCCCTCGCGTTTCTTCACCAAGTCAACAGTTCAGGTCTCGGTGTTACTCTGTAAGCACAAACACGCTGTGTACCTTAGGGATCTGTAAGTTGTTAAGCTGCTGCTGCCAGTTGAGGATGGTTTCTAGGCGACAGACCCAGATGTTGATGTTGCCAACGAGCACGGACTTGCCGACTTCCCGGATGAGAATACACAGCACCGAGCTGAGGTCCTCTAACAAAGCTTTGATCAGCCGCGGGTTCTGATGATCATCCAGGACTAAAAAAAACCCCAAAAAATCCACGTATGATTTTACTCATAAAAGATAAACCCTTTAAACTGCAAGCAGCTCCAGTTTTAATAACGTACATATTCATCTCACAACATCTACTGAACACTGTATAGCAGTTACTCAATAACATCCTGAAGTAACACCTGAACTCTAAGCTAGTACTGCAGCTGTTCTGTGTTAGAGGTGCTGAATCTCACACCTTTTCTCACAATCTTCTCCAGCACATTGAAGTAGTTCTTCTGAGCAGCACCGCTCAAAGACGTCAGCTGGGACTTAGCTATCAGGTGCAGAAGCTAGAGAATGAAAGATTTAAAGTATAGAGAGACAGTGTGAGTGTTTGAGAGAGAAAAAAAAAACAGAAAAAGAGATATTATCAGCAAATAGGTTAGCATATTACTGGTATATTAATATAATACAGAATTAACGTAGTTTATTAATTAATATAGAGAAATATAAATAATTCATAATTCTGTATATTAGATGAGACAGACATATGGACAGACAGACAGACAGATAGATAGACAGATAGATAAAAAATTATACGTAAATACATAAATATATATGTATAAAGACAGACAGACATATGGACAGATAGACAGAGACGTAGAGAGGTAGATAGATAGACAGACAGATAGACAGACAGATAGAAAGAACAAAAACAAAACAGATCATCTTACTTTGACCACATAGTTGAATCTTCGCACGTCCTGAATGGCACTGGAAAAGTCCAACCTGTTAAAAGCCTCACCCAGTGTGCAGTAGCCGTGTCTCTGCAGGCACACAAACACAAAGAGCAAATCAAATAAAAGACATCTGACAGGTTTACGCATGTTTGACAGGTTTGCTGCATTTAATAGTTTAAACCGATTCCTCACCTCTCTCGTGCTCTCTTTCTGAACGTAGATCCATCTCTCCTTGTACAAAACTAAAAGTAAATTTCCATACTGTGGTTACACTGCAACAAAGCTTATGTCTGAAAAAATTATTTACATTTTACTGACAAACATCTGTACATCATATGCAAAGGCAGACAACTGCAGATTTGTCTGACCACTTTAACACCTCTGAAACAGACCAGATGTAAAGTTTGAGACTGGTCACTGTGTTTACACTGCAAGTCTGCAGTCTGTTAGAGCTCCAACTTGCAGAGCAGCTGTTATGACTAGAAGTACAGAAATACCGAACTGTATGGTTTTTGGTCATAAATACATCAATCCTTCGATAAGCAAACAAAAAAGCTTTAAAGTGTCACTCAGTGGCTCTTATTTTATATGACATGGTGTAAGCAGAAAATGTTTTGCATGGCATTTTAGAGTCAACAGATTTTTTTTTTATACCATAAATAGTAATCCAACCTTGTCCTGTGATAATGCACATGTATGACTCAGTTCACATTAGGCTTTGATAGTTCATATTTAATCACTCAAGCATTAGAATATCTTGTGTGACTGCACTTACATTGTGATTTTGTGTTGTTGTTGACATAATCCTTCTTCCGTTTCTTGGCAGCTATTTCGCATACATCTCCAACGTACAGGTTCTCCTTGTTTTCATTGTCCAGCCTGTAACACAAAGGTTTAAAAGTCACAAAACAAAATCTGAAAATGGTAGTAGTATAATAAATGCAAAAAAAAAAAAACAACAAAAAAAAAAAGTGATTCTGACATCAACTTTTTTAATGCAGAAAATATGAACCCAGAGTATATTAATGTTTTGCATGGTCAATTCCAATTCAATTGCTAATATACATCCATCCAGGCCTAACTAAACTCCTGGTGGTGATAGATATGAAATATCTCTAATCTGTTTAAGTTACACCAGACTAAGTGGGTCAATATTTAAACAAGAGGCTCACAGCACAGCTTCAAAAGCAACATAAGGCAAATGAGCTGATAAGACTTTTCTGCCCCCTACTGGATCTAATTAAAACTGCAGTACTGAAAACACTTATGGCTAAATAGAACCACCTTTCCAGAAAGAAACAAATATTCAAAAATATGTAAAAATGCGTTCATTTCCCATTAATAAAATAACCCCCGGTAGTTTGTGAATTGATATTTTTGCACAGTGTCTCTGTGCAAACATGTATATTAGGTCATTATGACTATTTCCTGATTATCTATAATAACATATAATATAACAATGGCACTGTTTGGACCTAGAAAAATACTCCTAATGTGACCTTAATCTGGTTACGACTGTGTCTCACATGAAAACACACCCAGAATTCAGTGTGATCTTCTTACAGCTGAGATGGTCAGAAGCAGATCTTGACCACATGCAAAATAAGTGTAAACTGAATGCCTTTTCCAGATCTGCAAACAATTATGCAACAGAGCTGACTAGCTGGTAAGAGGATAAATAAGGATGAGAAATGTGAGGATATGCAAGGCTGGAGATATCCAGGGCTTTCTTGCATTCTTGGCCTTCTGCAAGTTCAAGCCAAGCTTGGGATTTTGTATAACAGCTGGATAAAAGTAAAAGGAAGTAAATAAAGTAGATGTGCTTCTCAGACAAGCTATATACAGACACCATCTAGCCGTGAAAGACATTTCTGCAAGATGTAAACGATCTCTCAGAGGCTCCTCCTTATGCTCTCAGTGAGGTTTTCCTCCTTTTCTTGGTTCTTCTCTGTATCACTTTATCCTCTGGGGTATTTTCTCCTTTGTGATTCTTACCCCTCCTTGTATGGAGTTTTTCCTGCCTACCTTTGCAGCATCCATTAGGGGGTTGAATCTGCTTTGGGACCATGTCTGCTATGATAGCTCAGCACAAATAAATAACTTGTCGTGACTTGATTGGTCAAACTGGCTAACACATGAAATACTTGTTTTTTGCTGCTTTTCATTTTTGTAAACAATGAACTGTAAGGTCTGGTATAAGGCTGAGAGTTTGTGTGTGTGTGTGTGTGTGTGTGTGTGTGTGTAGTGGTAAGAAGAATAAAGGTAGAGCCAGCAGTGCATTAAAACCCACCGACTTCCTCAATGACACGTGTGTATGCCTATGTGTACAGACTTTCTTGTAGCCCAGACCCATTCTAACATCCGTTTCCATGACAGCATCGCCAAAATGAGCTATAATTATGGGGTGTTACTTTTCAGCCATACTCAAGAGCCTGCAGTCTGAACCTACACAAAGCCAGTTTGTTGGTACATAATGAACCAAGACATCAATAAATATACATAATAAGTGTGTTTTAAGTATGCAAAGTGCTAGCCCTCATAGTGAGAGGGAACAATAAAGTATTATGAAAGTTTAAAAATGATTTCTCATTTAACCAGGTAACTTATGAGTTAAATAGAGCGGTTTGATGTGAAATTTGGCAGCTGGGAAAAACTTACAGGCAGAAAAGTAACCTGAAGTAGTGACAGGAACCAGACGACTCTAAAAAGTAAGTCACAGGTAGCGATCATATAAAAATAGCTATAAATAAACAAATAAATAAATAAAACCTGCCTGGTATTTCGGATCTTATTTGACAATAATTTATAAGCTTCTTAAAGCAACACATACAGGATGTGAGGAAAAAGTTCTGCCCAGACTTTACAACTTAGGACACAAAGAGGTGCTCTGGTCACTTTGATCGGTGAATAAAATGGCAGTGTTCAACAAAGCAGGTGGGTTTCGGATTTAGCCAGATAACCTAAGCCTAAAATTGAGGATTGTGCAATAGGAACACCTGCCAGCTATTTTACCTGTTGGGTAGACCTGACTGAGCCTGATTACAGCCTCAGATGACATAAACCCAAGGTCAAGCCTGACACATAGGAAGGATAGTCCTACTCTCAAAATCCCTAACTTTAGGCTTAAGCTATCTGGCTTACGTTATCAGGCTAAACTGAAAACTCTCTTAAACTGAAGTTATCTGTATTAGGTTTTCTGGCTAAACTGAGAAATCCTGCTTTGACTGTCCGATAGGAGAATATTATTGGGGCATTCCTATGGGACTACCCTTAATATCAGGCTTAAGTTATCTGGCTAATCTTTAGTCAAAGATCACCACGAGCATCCTTACCCTTCCAGGTCGATCTGACTGTTGATATCCTCCAGAAACTCGAAGGGTTTCCATCCGTCCTCGGTCTTGATCCAACTCCAGCCAGGAGATCTCCAGTCTTGGCCCAAGAACGGCATCTCCTGCAGGGCCAACAGGAGAGACAGCACCCAGTCACAAAGCTGCTTTCCAACATATAATTGGACTTAACTACTTAAAGGTGGAGTCCGTTTGAAATTGCAACCACTTTATATGCAACCTAAGTCTCCAGTAAAGGTTTAAATAACCAACACTGATTCAATTTTGACCATTTATTCTGATATTTCCTCGAGCTGCCAAGCCATCCTCATCTTTTGGCCAAAACACAGCCTGGCAGCCAAAAACCTCCACGTTATCTCGCCTGAGACGACCTAACATTAAAGACAGCTTCAAATACAGGCGGCTGGTAAAATTTTACAACCCCAGAGACCGGTGCGTAGAGATAAATTTCGCTTACCGTGATGTCTTTTGTTGTGTAAAGAAATTCTTCTTCTCTTTCTTATTGACGGAAGTAAACAGTCAGTACAACGGAATGTTGCCCCGCCCACTCTATAATCTGATTGGCTGTTGCGTTTGTGTTTATTTTGTTGCTACCCAAGATCTGGATGCTGATTGGCTGCCGCGCGTGTGGCTCGGCGTCACTCTTCGGCTGCGTGTTTTTGTCCGGGCTGATCCTACACGTGAGCGAGGCGTCGCACATGGACTGGTGTTTTGGTTTCGCACTGGAGGGAGGGGGAGGAAGAGAGGAGGGAAAAGAGAAAGAGGAACAATAGAACAAAAGTCTAAATGTGTGCTATCCATCAGAGACCGTTTACATCACAATACATAGGAAATAGTCAGGCGTTTCTCTATTGCACTGTGGAGTAATCATTATATATATGTGTGTGTGTGTGTGTGTTCCTATAACATGAGTTAACATGAGCTACACTGTAGGATCACAGTTGTTTTCCTAGACTGGTCCTCCTGGCCAACCCACTTCCTAAGCAGAAGTAGGTTGAGAGTTAAATTTTAATCAAGCACCAATAACACACTTATGTCAAAGCTCTGCGTTTCCTTAGCCTGGTCATAGGTTACACAGGGCCATATTCAGTGCCTACAATAACAGCAGCCTTATTTGGACATAGGCCGTGTACACGGGGGATTATCAGTGGTGAGGTCTTCACATCTGGACATCAACCGTGGGACCAGATTCACAAAGTCTTTTGAAATAGTCAGGCATAATCAACCGTTTGGATGACATGGTTCACATGGTGGCAGGGTGAGAGATCATTTGAGAGGCCAAAACCTTCAGCAGCCAAACCGGCTTTAAAAATGATATTATATAATATAATGCTAATAAAATAACACTAATGTAGAATAATATAGAACAAATGAAACAGTCAATCATGTTATCTATAGTTATTTATAATTATAATTTATAATAGAGCTAGATAGATAGAAAAATTGATATAGATGTATAGACTGTCCGTCTCTCTCTCTCTCTCTCTCTCTCTCTATATATATATATATATATGTGTGTGTGTGTGTGTGTGTGTGTGTGTGTGTAAATACATAAATATATATGTATAAAAAGAGATAGATAGATAGAAAATTATATGTAAATACATAAATATGTATAAATGTTTGTAAAAATTATTGGCTGCTCTGTCCACACACACACACACACACACACACACATTAATATAAACAGGGTTTCTTTATTATAAGGACAGGGAATGAAAAAGTTACAGCCTAAATGTTTACATTCCACATTTTATTTACAAAAAATGGCACGAAACAACATCCTGTGCCCCATTTTGCAATAAATGTATTTTAATATGTATAGCTCTTCTTTAAAGCACATCAGAATTTATACAAGCATGATAAATATGAATTGTGACTGCAGTTGGCTTCACATGTTACAATACTGATTTCACTTTTAGTATGACGTGAAACTTGAGAGATTCCATGTAAAGTTCAGTTAAACTGGATGGTAAGTGTGGATTTACCAAACCAAGCAATATGGCCAGTTTTATCAGCACATACTACATGAGCCTAGTGACCATTGAACTGCAACCACGTCAACCAATATGGGCTAGTCTGTCTTTCCCTTGTCAGTTACGCAATGAAAAAGCAAACACTGATTGTTCAGGGCCATATTTTTCCTTTGCCCAGAGGTAGGCTGGTATGACCCTCTGGATTCCACAGCTCCCACACAAACATCGCTGTCTGGTGGGCCTCAGTGGGTTAGTTGTCTCGGCTATCATAGCAAAGTGACATTGATTCCATTTTCAAATACGCGAAACCAAAGCTCCTAAAACACACAACACTGAGAAAACGGACGAGTGTTTCAGTACGAAGAGATCTTGAAAAAACACGATAGAGATTTCCCATTCCATTCACTTGCTTTTAAGACTTTTCTCTACATGTCTGATCGTTCTCAGAGATATCCTCTCGGCTTGCCTGAGCTCAGTTCTGACGAAAACGAACCAAACCACGTGAGTTTTATTGATCAGTTATTGACATACTTTAATCTTTTGGTCTAAAGGATCTACAAAACAACAGACAATTCAAAACAATTTCGAATAGAAGTATGAAAATGGTATGTAATAAGAGAAAAGGAGGAAGCTGCTCTTAGATGTTCATCCATTGTATGAACTAATATATTTCAGTCACTTTAGCTGGGATTCACTGGTAACATAACTTGTCTAACCTAAAAGTTTCTTCCTCTTTGTCTGTCAAAGGTGCAACATGCATTAACCTGAAAGCTTACCCAGGAAGTAAAAGTAACCAAAAAAGCAGGGGTTTGATTACAGTGAGATAATGAGGACCAGAAAACCTGAAAAACTGTTTTTGAGACCCTGATGTTTTCATTTTCATAGCCGCTTGTCCTGATAAGGTTCACTGGAGTCTACCCCAGCTCTCACAGGGCGAAAGGCAGGGAAACACCCTGGACAGGTTGCCAGTCCATCGCAGGGCAGACACACAGACAGACACACTCACTCACACCTATGGCCAATTTAGCATCTCCAGTCCACCTGACCTGCATGTTTTTGGAAGGTGGGAGGAAACCGGAGCTCCTGGAAGAAAAAACACACAGACCCGGGGAGAACATGCAAACTCCACACAGAAAAGACCCGGACCGTCCCAACTGGGAACTGAACCCAGGACCTTCTTGCTGTGAGGCAACAGTGCTACCCACCACCGTGTCGCCCTGTTGTGTAAACTTGTGGAAAAGGCCTGGCCTATGAGGTATTAATAAAACTAGCTGTTGCAGTAACATCCTTAGTGCGTGTCTCAAATCAACCCCTAGCAATGTATGTGATAAGCTATATGTACATTTTAACACTGTTGAAACCTTCATTCAACAACATCCATCAACATACAAGTATGTGCAAAAGTCTTGAGCCCCTCATTTTTGGCACAAACATGATGTATGATGTCTGTCAGACTGTCTATCAAATCGAGTTAAATGAAATGAAAAATCTGCTCCTGTTTCTTCACTGCTTCATGTCTTAAGTTAGACGCTTTGTTCTGCTTGAAGGTTCAGACGTTGATCACTGTGTGGATTAACCAACACAGAACTATCAAACTGCTCAGGTACAGAGACTGGACTGAACATGAGAGACAACAACACTGTCCTTCAGGAAGATCTGGAGAACTGCTCAGGTACAGAGACTGGACTGAACATGAGAGACAACAACACTGTCCTTCAGGAAGATCTGGAGAACTGTTCTTCAGCATTATATTAAAAATGTATTGCCGAAATGGCTATTTGGAAGCAATTGTGAAGAAATGAGAGATCGCTCAAGACTTTTGAACAGTACTGTGGACAAGCAGTGCCCACAGTGATCCAGTGTGTTCCACAACACACTGATAATCTAACCAAAAGGCAATAAAGATGAATTCTGCTTCATAATTTCTAGAAATGTAAGTAATTAGTGAAAAATGAGTGCCGGCAGATTTTGCATCTATAAACCTAAAGTTGGAGCTATTGAAAGTCCTTTCATGGCCATTCCAGACATATAACTATAAAAAACACTATTAAAACCATTAAACATTTAAGTATTAAAGTCCAGTTGAGGTACAGAATTTTCTAGTAGATCTAAAGTAACTTAAATGTTATCAAATTAACTTTCATAGCTTGGGGGTTGATCTGAGACACACTCTAGTGAACATAAACAATATAAAGAAAAAAAAAGAAAATATCTGTAGACAGGCTGTGAACAGATAGAGTAACTAATGCAGATCTCGCAGTGTTTTCCCTGACTGGGCGGCATTTCTGCAGCTGTACAACCACTTAATGACCCGAGCGTTGCGCTCTATAACTGAGGGGCCTTTTCCGCTTGTCTTGTCTGGTAGTTCATCCTCATGAAGTCCATCACTGTGGTTACTGCTGGCCTGCGAAAAGCCATCATCCGAGGTGGCTACACTCACGCTCCTGACCTTACTGGAGCTGATGAGCTCCTCCTCTTCCACCTCTGAGTACAGGCAAAAATTGGCCCTTCCGACCAGCTCGATGATGTCATCATCGAGCCCACAGTAAGTAAAAAAGGTGTCAAAGTTGGCAAAGTTTCTGGAGTAGCGTGAGCTGACATCAGAGTGAGAGCGCGACACCCTATTACTGCGGCTAGAGCGCTCACTCCTGGCTGCCATTGCTGGTTCACCAGCATCATCCTGAAGATAACTCCACTCCGCAGATGTCTGTTTCCTAGCAACACTGCTTGTCGTTTGCTTTCTAGAAGCATCCTCAAGAGTGTTTTTAACCACTGTTCTTGATATTTTAGCAACACCCTCTTGATTAATTGTCATTGGTTTATTAGCAACATCCTCTTTGTCCCTTGCGAAGCCTGTTCTTGGTTTCCTAGCAGCACTCTTTTGATCGACTGTAATCATGATTGTTGATTTCCTAGCAACATCCTCTTGATCACTTGGAACTGCTGGTTTCCTAGCAGCATTCTCCTGATTGACCTGACTGCCGGTAGCCTCCTTGGTAAGTCGTAGGCCATCAGAGTCTAACTCCTCAAACTCTTGTAGATTTGTCTGGTCTTTGTGCGAGTCCAGGTATGCACGTCTCTTTCCAGTCCTGCCTGGTGAGCCTCTCAACAGGTCCCCTTTAAGGCGGTACAGTAAAAGCGAGTCAGGTCGTTTCTTACTGCTGTTTCTCTTCACCACATTCAGGTTTTCTCCAGAAACGTCACCTGAGCTGCTGATGACTGGCTCACTTTGGTTGGGGGAGCCGAGGTTGCTGACGTCCTCGGAAGGTAACGACTGCTGGTTGCGGATGTACTCGGGTTTGGTCGCGGCCAACCGCTCGGCAGCACTGCGGCCTGTGACCTCCCGCTCCCGCTCGATCTGCTTCCTCAGGTACTCCGGCCCTTTCTGCAGAATTCTCGATGTGTCCAACATTTTCAGCAGTTTTGGTTGTAAAAATCCCTTCACAGATTTACACCAGATGTAAGAATAAAAAACACGGTTCAGCTCTGTTTCCCGCAGAAGTGAAAAAACCACTCGTGCTTGTAGAGGGAGAGGCAGTCCTGTTACAGCATGTTATAAATGAGCACACACACATACTGCTACAGAACACACCTGTGTTCTTACCTTACACCTCACCAGCCCATAACTCCTCCCATGTTTTAAACCAATGGGAGGATTAAAAAGGAAACTTGATCTTGACTTAAAGCATTTCAGCACATGGTGATGTTCAGCCGCAGGGAACCTAAATGAATAACATGATGGGATGTTTTTTTTCCTCTTTCGACATAAAAGCCTTTACGTCTTATTACCAAAAATGAAGTAGTGATTAGTAATTGCAGGTAGGAAGCAAAATGAAATTGTAGTGGTTTACTGGAAGATTACGATGTGTAAGTAACCAAGAACATGTGGAAATCAGAGGCCTGATCACTCATGGAGCAATAACATAGAAAAAGAAAATGTCCTTGTCCCACAAAACGCACAGTTACAGTTACTCTCCATTTACACTTACAGCATTTAGCTGACTTCCAGTTCCTGATCACAGGGACGGTCCCACTAGAGCAACTAGGGGTTGAGGGTTTTGCTCAGAAACCCAGTGTTGGTAGTGCTGGAGGTGGACCTGTGACCTCTTGGTCCACATGCAAGTATCCTACAGATTGACCAATACTTTGTTAAATAAATCATTTATTCATTCTTGATGTTCATTTTATTGAGCATTCTTCATGAACATGGTAATAGATCTCATTTCAAAACATTTCATATCCATTTGCATCATTTTTGAATAGAGCAGGTTTCTGAAGGTGTGCTACAGCATCAACAAGACGTCCACAGCAGATCCTTTAAGTCCTGTAAGCTCTGTGATGTAAAAGAAAACATGATTCAACAGACCAGGCCTCCTTCTTTCATTGCTCAATGGTTAAGTTTCGGTGCATGTTTTAGGTGATTTCATCAGTGGACAAGGGTCAGCATGGGCACTCTGGCTGGTCTGCAGCTGCAGCTTTTTATCCATGTGTGACCTTTTTATCATAGACAGCATACACTGTTTGCACAATTAATAGGTAAGTGAGTATTTTGACTGTATCATCATTTTTATGCATATATTTAAACCCCAAGCGGTATTAACAAGAATGCTGATTGGATGTAAGCAGATCAGGTGACGTGTGTTTGTGTAATGAGGGGGTGTGGCCTAAGGAGATCAACACCCCAAATCAAGGTGTGCAGAATTATTAGGCAGCTTCTTTTCCTCCACAGGCAAACTGTGATATTCCAGAACTCAACCTACCTGGAGGGTCCAAAAGTACAAGGTGTTCAGTGTCAGAGATGTTGACAAGGCAAGGCAGACTGAAACCCAACCACCACTGAACAAAACACATAATTAGAAACATCAAGACTGGACTCAGGACAGATTTTTCAGGATTTATGAAGATGAGATGAGCGTGACTCTTGATGGAGCAGATGGACGGGCCCATGGCTGGATCAGTAATGGGACAGAGCTCCACTTCCACTCACCAGACACCAGCAAGGTGGGGTACTGGTATGGGCTGGTACTATTAAAGATTAGCTAATTGGACCTTTTCAGCTTGGAGACTTAAAATTAACTCCCAAAACCAGTTTTTAGAAGACACTTTCTTCCAGCAGTGGTTCAGGAGAAAGTCTGCAGCTTTCAAGAAGACCATGCTTTTTCTGCAGGATGATGACCCATCACAAGCATGGAAGTAAAAGCCAGTAAAGGCCTTAAAAATGGAAGAATAATGACATGTACCCCTTCCTCGCCTGACCTAAACCCTACTGAGAACATGTGGACCTTCTTAATCAGGAGATTTACGGGGAAGGAAATCAGTCCCCCTCTCTGAACAGAGTCTGGAAGGCTGGGGTTGCTGCTGCACTAAAAGTTCAAGATACTGACAGATCAAGATACTGACTCCATGAATGGAAGGATTATGACTGTTATTGTAAAAAAGGCTGGCTGTATTGGTCACAGAATATTTTTTTTAAATATAAGAAATGTTTATTTGTACATTTTGAGTTGTTTGTTTATTTAAAAAGAAAAAGAAACAAGTGAGATGGGAAAATTGTCTTTTTTAAAATGTAGTTTTTAATAATTCTGCACATGAATAGTTGCCTAATAATTGTGCACACATATGTATCCCCTGAGAATGTTCACGCTCACATTTCCTTTAAAACATTCAGGTTTCAGGGTTTTTAACATTTTGGATTGACTGATAGCACTGGATTTGTTCCAGATTAAAATTAATCCTCAAAATACTTACTCGCCTAATAATTGTGCACACAGTGTACATTTGTTTCCAGTAATAAGTGCTTCAGTAGCTCTTGTGTGGGTTGCCTTTGCTTCACTTGCTCTTTTGACCCTTTTGACTAGCTGTCCTTCTTTTCACCACTTCTGGTGCTGTTGTTCTCGTTCATGTGTTTTGGGTACACTCTTTCTTTTTGTTTTTCCCTTTCTTTGAATTTTGAAATATAGGTTATTAAATAGAGGTTATTATTGATCTAAATGGATAAGAAAATCAGGGAAAAGTGTACAAGAGGGATGGTTCTCTGTACTTCCCTGGACCAAGAACCCAGATGATGATAGCAGAAATGTGAAGTCGGCGTTTGTAAAGAAAGGTGTGTAAATAGGCCAGCAGATGGCAGTCAACTAGAGCTGATTGTGTGTGAGTGTGTGTGTGTGTGTGTGTGTGTGTGTGTATGTGTGTGTATACATACATGCATGTGCATGTGCCTATTGTACTATGGGGTCAAACCTTTATTTAAGTGGCCTGTGGCCTGTTTTCATGACGCAAAACATAATTGCATCCTGCTGAGTATCGCTAGTGTATTTGAAGGTAAGTATCTTCCTGCAACCTGTTCTTTTATCCCCTGAAGTGACTCCCTCCCACAAACACCACTATAATCTCCAAAGCTGCGGAGGATTTGATTATCAGTTCATTCAAAAGTGCCTCCATGATTATGGTAATCATATTCATCAGAAGGGACGATTCGGCTGCATGAGCTCTACCGGAGATCTCGGGTTCAGAAGCTTAACAAGACCAGGATTAATGTTGCAAGGCCCTGTATGTGGCCAACTCTCCAAGTCTACTGCATAACTTGCTCGTTAGTTTCAGATTTCTTCCGCTTCACTTCTGCTTATTAAAGTGAGTTAGGGCTGAATGATACGGACCAGATTTTAGTATTGCGATTATGCAGCCACACGTTGCAATGCTTTTCCGTAGATGAACAGGCCCTTGTTACTCTTCTGGAACATAAATGGGAAAACGATCATGTAAGAATCATTATGAGTTGTATTTTAGAAACAAACTTCCACACAAATGCTGTTTAAAAGTCTGTTTAGAAACACCTTGGAGAATCACTGTCTTTAATGGATAAAGACAATTTAATGGCCAAGATGATTTGACTTCTGTTTCATGAATTCCTCGATCCACCTGAAGATGTAATTGGTTTAGGGACTAAGCCCAAGGGTATGAATGTTGTGGGTTCGAATCCCAGACCAGTAGGTTACCCTGAGGTACCCTCCCCACCACTGCTCCCCAGGCGCTTTAAATAGCTGCCCCCAGCAGCACGGTGTGTGTGGGTCAACCGCAGAGGCTGCATTTTGTTGGGATTCATTGAGCGTTGTGCTGTGTACTCGCAATGACACGTTGTCACTTTCACTTTAACCCCTTAAACCACAGAATTCAGTTGATCAGTTGATCAGAAAGGCCTCAGTTTTCAGCACAACTGGATCAAAAACAAGAAAAGAAGCAACTCTGCAAAAATGCGTGCGTCTGCTCACACATTTATGTGATTTATATTATGTCAGCACTAAAATAAAACTGGTGCACATGTTGTTCCAGATGATCCTGTTCCTGGTAAAATAAAATACAGAATATGAAAAATATAGTGATATTCAGGATTAGAGGGTGAAATATAATTCTTTATTAATTCAATAATCCGTTATGATTTTGTGACGAGTGTCTCTGTAGCGATCCTTGTCTTGTACGATGGTTTTATTCTGGATTTTATTACACTTCTGTTTGTTTGGAAGATTTTCCACATTGCTTGAAGGAGCCTCCCGCTGTGTGGACTCTGTGTTGCTCAACACACACGATGTGCTGCTGCAGAGAGCTGTGCTGGGTGGATGAGAAGAGGTTAGACACCACAGTGTCTGACCCCGAGGAATTTCTGCTGCCTTTTTTGCGTGGAGAGAATTGATGTATTATGAAGGGAAGAATTTAAAGTGACAGTTTCGACAATCAAATTGACATAACTTTCCCATTACTCCAGATGTGGGGAGGACCCATTGGGTGTTTGAGGTTTGTCCCTTATCCACTTTTATAAATACAGTGTGATAAAGAGTGTCAGAAGCAACACCAGCAAATGTATTTATTGCAGTTTAACATTACTGCAGCACAGTATTCTATAGACTCACTGATTTGACTTTTGGTTTTATATGTTTTTTATATGTATATGGTTTTAAATGCAGCAAGTGTAAATATATATGTGTATCTATATAATATATAAAAAATGCTGTAAACAAAGAATGCTTTCAGAAATATAAATAATGATTGTTTATTTTAATCAATTTACAAAATGCAAAGTGAGCGAACAAAAGAAAAATCTAAATCAGATCAATATTCGGTGTTACTACCTTTTGCCTTCAAAGTGTCACGATGTGGTGTTGAGGGCTGGACGCCAACGCAGAGCCGAGAACTTCGTACTGGACTTTAATGACGGATAACGTGCACAGAACTCAAAACCAAACATATTAAACATAACAAGTGTAGAACATAACATGAATACTCACAAACGTGCGCACACAGAACGACCAGCACCCTGCTCTGATTCACTGGGGCTTATAACGCCAGCCCCCGATGAGGCACACCTGGCACCCAAGCTCAGGTGTGCACAATCAGAGCAGGGCGCCCTCTATTGGCGCCAGACCGTTACACAAAGCAGCATCAGTTCTTCTAGGAACACTTGCACAGAGACAGGGATTCTGTAGGATTATAGGTGTCTGATCAACCAGTTTTACCAAACAGGTACTGATGATCATCAATGTCACACGGAGGCTGAAACACAGTCATGTTTGGAACAACCGACCAGCCGAGTTCCTTCAACAACTGTGTGCAAGTGTACCTAGAAGAACTGATGCTGTTTTGAAGGCAAAGGGTGGTCACAGCAAATATTGATCTGATTTAGATTCTCTTTTTGTTCATTCACTGCATTTTGTTGATTGAAGAAAATAAATGATGAACACTTCCATTTCTGAAAGCGTTCTTTGTTTACAGCATTTTTTCCACACCTGCCTAATAATAATAATCCTTTATTTATAATCCCACGAATGGGAAATTTGTTCTCTGCATTTCACCCATACACACATGTGCAGCAGTGGGCAGCTATTGAAAGCGCCCGGGGAGCAGTGATGGGGACGACCTTGCTCAAGGGTACCTCAGGGCAACCTAGTGGGAAGGGGTTCGAACCCCCGATCCTCCGATCATGTGGCTAACGCCCTAACCACTAGGCCACCGCTGGCCTAAAACCTTTGCACAGTACTGTGTGTATATGTGTATATATATATATATATATAAATTCTAACCAGCTGTAAAGTCTAGATTTAGTACAAACACTGTTATTCTTAAGCCTTCAAGTCAAGCTTTCAAGTCATCTTCAGGAATAGTTCTCCGGAAGGACAAGCTCTCCTTTGGATGTCGGCTGCATTTTGTTCTGTTCTTTGTGGAGATGATCCCACACTGCCTCTGCCTCTGCCCCTGCCTCTGTAACGGGTCAGGTACAGAGACTTGAAAATGAGGGCAAAAAGCTGAAAGGTAACCAGACATCAGGGATGGGGAGTCAGGCTACCAGGTGAGAGGGAGCTGATTTGTAGGCATAGAGTCTACCTGGATACACAAATACAGTTCATCATTTGGTTGTTTAGCAGGCATTCTTTTAACCACCCCACCCCAGAAAAAACCAGTGGATCTTTTAATGCTACATCACCCACTTAATTTCAGAAAGTTAGTCGCCGTACTTTGCAGACAACAATGGCAAGGATGTGACAGTGCTGATATAAGGGGCATATGAAAGTGACAACCCTTGTCATTGCGAGGTCACAGCACAGCACACATGAACCACAACGAAATTGGACCTCTGCATTTAACCCATGCACACTCAAACCCGTGCAGCAGTGGGCAGCTATTGAAAGCGCCCGGGGAGCAGTGACGGGGACGGCACCTTGCTCAAGGGTACCTCAGGGCAACCTATCGGGAAGGGGTTTGAACCCCTGATCCTCCGATCATGCGTCTAACGTCCGAACCACTAGGCCACCACTGCCCCTGTGCAGGGAACGGTAGGATGAAAAAAAATCCTTCATTACTTGAAGGATTGTAACTGAAATACTTCATTACTTCAAATTTAACCTCGTAGCCCTGCAGCTTAGACTAAAGATGCAAACTTCAGACCCTGAATATGTCTTGATGGTTAAATCTGAAGAATGGGAAACAATATGCAAATTAGATTTTTGTTATGCCGAGCAATGTCCCCAAGGGCCATGCTAAACACTGCAAGAGAATCCCAAAACTAAAATCTGGCCTCTCACCTCTCTCTTTCCACATTATAAACCAGATGTGAGAGACGGAGACTCTACACACACTCCCCATCATACACACACCCAAGCATACATTCCAAAAACCCAACTGATAGCTTTGCATATATATTCATACACAGAGTTCGCATGGTTTATTCTAGGCACATGTCCAGAGGAAGCTAATATATCAACCCTCATTATCATGTCAGACAAAAAACAGCAAAGTACAACCACGCATGCAACCACACACACACACACCACACACACACACACACACACACCACACACACACACGCATACATCAACCACATATGTGCTGCATCAAATGACCGTAAAGATCCCCATCTTTACCATTTGATCACATTTACTATCAAATATGAACTTAAACTCAGAGTGTGTTCTTTGGACTATAGCCCTCTGTGATCTAACTCTGTGATCAGTTCTTCATTGCAAACTTAGCAACTCAATGTGATTTTATTACTAATTACAGCCAAAAACATGACCTAATCTGCACCTTCCATATGCCCAACAGCACTTATTGGTCATGGTCATATATGTCAGATGCGTTAAGACAGATCATATCCATCTGTTTTAATAATCTGTTACACTATCAAACACTCTGACAAGACAAACCACACTACAGCATACAACATAATCACTGTGCAGGACAATATAAGCAAAATAGAACAATTAAAACATGGTTTAACAGGCGGCCATGGTTTTAAGCCATTAAATAAGGTGGATAAAAGAAATTAAGGCAATATTTTCACTTAAATATAGTCTTACATTAAAGTATCCGATTGGAGACCATGTTTGCTTGGACATGTCCAGAGGAGAGACGAGGGTTATATTGGGAGAAGGATGTTTAGGATGGAGCTGCCGGGAAAGAGGAAAAGAGGAAGACCAAAGAGGAGGATTATGGATGTGGTGAGAAAGTACATGCAGGGGGTTGGTTTGAAGGAGGAAGATGCAGAGGACATGAAGAAAAGGAGACGGATGATCCGCTGTGGCGAGCCCTAAAAGGCAGCAGCCGAAAGACTAAGAAGAAGAAGACGTTAAAGTATCCGACATCTGTGCAACTTAATGTGAAATCCATCAATTTCATTATGATTCCATTAAATACATATTTAAGTAATACATTTACGGCATTTAGTAGACACTCTTATCCAGAGCGACTTCCACGTCCTAATTACAGGGACAGTCCCCCTGGAGCAACTCAGGGTTAAGGGTCTTGCTCAGGGACCCAGTGGTGGGATTTGAAGCTGGGACCTCTTGAGCCATAGGTCCATAGGCAAGTACCCACCACTAGACCACCACCACCCTTCATAAACTTACTTTATTTAGATGTAAATCAATTCTTTGCAGTGTCATAGACTCAATCTCTTACCAAAGATCACTTTTGTAAAAGAAATGAGTGTGAAGACCATTTTATTCTTATCGAACCTCTATGTTATGTGAAGCTCTACGTTTTCTTCCCAGAAAAGTACATCCAGCACGAGAACCATTTAGCCACATTTGTTTTTAACATCTAAAATCATTTTAGTCTTTCTCTAAAATTTTGCAATGTCTGATACAAAAACATGTTTTGTTCTCATATGGGTGTTGCAAAAAGACACTGAGAACCAGTCCCAGAACCTTTGGCATCCTGAGAGGAGACTGCTGTGAAGAAGTAATGATGAGTTCTGTTCTTGGTGCCATGGTGTGTGAGTAATCTGACAAGGCAGAGAGTAGTGACCTAACAAAAGTGGTTTCCATTGAATCAAGGCCCATCACACACCCCCTCAGCATGACACATCTCTCATAGAAAGCATGATAAGTGAGGGAAAAATTGAACAATCATAGTAACTCCACCACCCTAGTGAATGTGTGACCAGCTCCCATTGAGTGACTGAGCACCTTCTGTAATGAGCAGACTGAATAGCAGCATGTTTACAGCAACCACAGGTGAGCAGATCTTCTTCATGACTAAATTAAAGCCTGGCCTAAAGCAAAAATGCCCTCAGAATTTATGCGCCGATATATCCTGGGGGAAAAATATTTTCCGTGTAATATTTAACTCCCATTCATTACAACTAACATATGGTAACAATACTGCCAAAAGAAGAGCTGCCCGCAGTTTTAGAATGGGATGCTTTATAACATTGTATAGATATGATGGATGGCGCCCGCATACTTTTGGCCATCTAATGTACATAATATAATAGCAAACATTATCATAAATATATGAAAAATAAATGGTGTGCCCCTTTTTTTGTAACCCATGTCTTTGTCAATGTTAAACATTGATATTCCATACAAAAACATTCTGAGTTACGCTTTAAATGTTACTTAGTTTCCTCTTCTGGGTTTAAATTGGTAAAATTTAGAGACATATTAGAAAAGGCAGGCCCAGGAGAGAAGTAGTGTTACCAAATGAAAACCATATTTCACAGCCACGGCCTGCCAAACTGCACAGCTCGGAGACATCCAGCTCTGCCTGGCTGTTTAACAACTGATCTGACAGCCCTGTTTTCTGTATGCATGCATGTTTATTCATCTGTTCATTTGAGCGATTTTTTTAATCTGTTTTTTGCATAACCATATTCCATTATAATGTCTGGTGTGAATGTGTTGAACTAGCAGCAGTGAAATCAATCACTCATTTATTTCGCCAGACATGTGAATGCAGTTATATTTTAATGGAAGATGAAAAACTTTGAAGAGCTTATTTGAAGTTAGTGCTTGCACTGATATACTGAGACTGACTGAGCCATAGTTTCAGTCCATAAAACCAAGACTTTTACTTTCAGGCATCTAGTAAGTAAAAAAGTACAAGGACTGTTAAATAGTTATTTAACGCAGCGGTGGCCCCAGGATCAGGTCGTGGGTTCAAATTCCAGACCAGTAGGCTACCTTGAGGTACCTCTGAGCAAGGTACTGTCCCCATCACTGCTCCCTGGGCACTTTTAATAGCTGCCCCGTGCTGCACGGCATGTGTGTTAATGAAAAGCAGAGGATGTGGTTTCACTTTGTGCTGTGCTCCACAATGACAAATAGACACTTTCACTTTTTACCTGGCACGCAATGAACTGAATGGAACCACATTTCGGCAGCACAGATTGGTACCTGATTGGACAGATTGGACTTTTGTGTGTGGATTGAACGGCCTGGGATGTATGAGGAGAAAACACTTAAACATAAACTGGTTTCATAAAAACCGAGGCAGCGACGTTAAGCGGACCAGGCAGCCAAGTGACAAAACATCTCATTCTGATAAGACCTGGCAAACGCAGCTTTCCCATGAATGAAGTGAATTACACAACTACAGACCCAGTGATTTAACCCCTTATGTGATGTTCATGTTTTCGTGATTTTGCCAGTGTTGGTGGGTCTGGTGGACCCATAGCGTTATCAGGATTTTAAATCAATTCAGCTATCACAATTAAAGTAAGAATATTTAGCAGATATTTACTTTATCCCAGTTACAAGCCATAAAGATATCATACATGTTCAATATGTGCCGTTTTTTGCCAATATTTGCAAGATCGCATGGTTTCAGTGAGACAGAGAATAAAGTGTGCAGGAATATGGGAATGGATGGCTTCTTGGTGCTTGTATATAAAAGTGTTTGCGCAGGAATTGCAGAAGACAAAGATGAAACATACACACACATACATGAAGGAGTCACAATCCAGTGGATTATAAACGTCTCAGGGATCAACAATGTGCTCGAATTGATAATACGCTCTTTTCTATGTTCTTCACAGAAACTGAGCCAAAGGCGGAGTTGGAGGAGAAAAGTAACCAAACATTTTTTTTTCAAACACTGAAAACGATCCAAAAAAATCCAAATCCTATATTAGCATTAAAACAGAACTTCCTGTGCAGACTGAGGAAAGCCCATCTCCCACCTTCATTCTCACCATCTTCTACAGAGGAACCATCGAGAGCATCCTGAGCAGCTGCATTACTGCCTGGTACGGGATGTTGTCTTGTGTGTAGCACCAGGGTCCTGGAGGAACGTTATTTCGTTTCACTATGTACTGTGTTCATGGCTGAAATGACAATAAAAACCTACTTGACTTGACTTGACTTGACTACTTATAGAATAGAATAGAATAGAATAATCTTTTATTATCCTACGAATGGGAAATTCAGGTGTTACAGGGCTCTTTATCAAGAAAGACAGAAAGAATAATGAAAGATATATGTAAAGAAAAATATAAAGAACGCGGACATCCATATGCAGGAGCTATACATGAGCTATATATGCATATACATATTTACATGGCAAGAAAAAATGTGACAAAGAAATAAAGAATATAAAGACAGGAAGACAGGAAAGATAAGGAAAGATAACCATATACACAGTATATACCATATACACAGTAAATAGTAATAAATAAGTTATAAATAAATTATTTTTAAAAATGTAAATGTAATAATAATAATAATATATAATAATATTATTATTGTTTTTTTGACACCTTGTGACACCTGAAAACGAGCTAAAAGTGTGCGTGTGTGTGTGTGTTTAAATCAGCCAAATCTTTTTATGAGCCCTGATTGGTTGGAACATGTAAGTCAGTAATGAGGATCAGTAATAATGTAAAATTTAATTCCCTCACCCAATAACAGCTTTTAAATGATTTTTGAAAGTAAAATAACTACAAAATTTAAAGAAAACACACTTCTGCAAATTGTTTCTGCATAATTCTTTTTTTTTTTTCTTTTCTTGAATAAATGAAGCCTAAAATGTGGGTTGTGTAAAAATTCATAGCACATTTTCTACATATTTTCCCCCAGTATGTTAAACTGGGGGCTGCACAGTGGATGGTGCTGTCACTTCACAGCGAGATGGTGCTGGTCTCGATTCCCAGGCGGGGCGACCTGGGACCTTTCTCTGTGAAGTCTGCATGTTCTCCCTGTTCCTGTGTGGGTTTTTTCAAGGTCTCTGGTTTCCTCCCAAAGGCCAAAGACATGTATGTTATATGAATTGGAGATGCTAAATGGCCCCCTGGGTTTATGTGTGTGCTCTGTGATGGACGGTGACCTGTCCAGGTCAGCATAATCGGTTGAGATGAAAAATAATAACGATAAAATAAATTAATGACACCCCTGCAGCGATTAGTGCTGTTGTCTCACTTAGAGGGCAAAAGGCTGAAAAACACCCCGGACAGGTCGGCAGTCTATCACCAGACAGATCCACAGACACCTTGGGGAAATTTGGCTTCTTTAAACCAAATGATGGCTGGGGAGGTGGGGACCAGTGCAGACATCGGGATCCAGGACGCCCCGACTGGGAATCAAACCCAGGACCTTCTGGCTGTGAGGCAACAGCAGCGGCCACTTTGCTGTCCCTGATTTTACATTCCTGTCCATGAACAGGAATGTACATAAACTGATCTGTATCTGTATTGGTATTGATATCAGTATCATAATTCGAAAGTATCTCTTTCTAAGAAAAAGGCACTAAGAAAAGCTCAATTACAGTGATTATAAAAAGGCCAAAGTTTGCTTCAGAATTTGACCAGCTATAAATTTGCATCTTTTAATTTCCCGTGCAGAGTGTCTGAGGGCTGCTTTTATGGGTTGCTTTAATGGTTTTACAGGCCTGTGTTCAGGGTTGTATTCAGGCACGATGAGGGGCAGCCCTCGGCTCCCACGTGGACCCACAGCACAGTCATGGCCGCCGCCAGTGGGAAGTCTGTTCTGTTCGTGTGTTTGGGTGAGATAAAGCCTCCACACAGCTCTAGATCGCGCACATGTAGTGTTCAGACGTAGAAAAGAGATGCAGACACAAGTGGCTGCGGGAAAAGTGAAGTAGAACTGAACTCACGACTCGTTACAGGGGGTTTCATTAATTGGAGCCAGTCAGAGCTGGGCTGGCCCACTATTCCGGTTCGATTCTGAACACATTCGGCAGCTGAACGGAAACAGCCACCCATCTGATCCCCTGAACACCGAATCAAATGTTTATTGTGGGTCGTTGTTTCTTTGAAGTAGTCCCTCTGTTGGACCGAGGTGGCGTTCCGGTCCAGAAGGTTAAAATCCTGTCCAGGATTTCGCTCCAACCGCATAGCCGCCTTTATGAAGTCTAAGCTGGAGCAGGTGCAGCTGTATCCAAATTCCGGACTGGATTTCTACTTTCTTGACCTGGATTTGCTCACCACCGGTTTTGGAGCCGCTGTTCTAGCCGTGGTCCAATCAGAAAGATGTGTTTTTTCACTGGCCAATCCTGTGCTCCTCCTAATGGGTTCCTGTGTTCAGATTGAGAAGGTGAAGTGGGAAAGTTCAGAATTAGGTTTGATAAATGGTTCAGGGCACATGGTTCATTTTGACATGTTTAATTGACATTTCACAAGTCCCTTGTGGGGCAGCGGTGGCCTAGCGGTTAGGGCGTTAGCCGCATGATCGGAGGATCGGGGGTTCAAACCCCTTCCCAATAGGTTGCCCTGAGGTACCCTTGAGCAGGGTACCGTCCCCGTCACTGCTCCCCGGGCGCTTTCAATAGCTGCCCACTGCTGCACGGGTTTGAGTGTGCATGGGTTAAATGCAGAGGTCCAATTTCGTTGTGGTTCATGTGTGCTGTGCCATGACCTCGCAATGACAAGGGTTGTCACTTTCACTTTCACTTTTATTTCCTTGCAGTTTGCCCTCATTCTGCACAATGCAGTTCATGATACACTCCATGATTCAGTTCAGTTCTTTATTCAGTGTTCTCCAGTGAAATTTGAAGAAATATGACTATTTAGCTGTGGCTCAGTTAACTGATGAGACTACAGCTGGATGGCAGGGGAGGATCCATGATGTGAATGTGCCGGACTGGTTGTTCTTTGGCACCCAATGTAAAAAACAATGCTGTTTCATCAAATCATAATGTGTAGAACGATTCCTCCCCACTGTGTATTGTCACATGTTCACATTTGAAAGTTGCCAGGTTTAGTGAGTGTGTATGAGAGGTAATCTGGGGCAACAATGGCCTAGTCGTTAGGGACTAGGTCCCAGGATCGGAAGGTTGTGGGTTTGAATCCCAAACCAGTAGGTTACTGGTTATCTTTGAGCAACATGGCGTCCCCTTCCCTGCTCCCAGGGCAGCTGGACATAGCTGCCCCCTCCTGCGTGTGTGGGTTAAATGCAAAGGAAGCATTTAATTGTGTTTCGTAATGACAGATAATCACTTTCACCTTGTATATCTGTATCACAGGGAACATATGCAGGTCCCCTATCGCTGAGGCTGTCTTCAGGAAGATGGCGACAGACAGTGGCTGGGGTGACAAGGTGAGACCCTCCATTTGCACTTTCTACGACCTTTTCTCAGTGAAGCGTATCTATGAATGTGAAGTCCTTATTTTTTATGTATACTTCATCGTAGGAACGGCATCGTATTAAATGTGCTTGGCACTGATGAGCCACTTCTTCAGACATACCATGTATCTGCTCAGTCACTTCTCCATTTAATCCACTAAATCTGCTGGTGCACTTTTAAAAGTTTACATTTACAGGCTGTTTCTCAGCATCATGTACCTCAAGGCAATAAACAATAAAATTCACATTCCCATTTACATTCAGGTTTTCTTATTGCTGATGTTCCTGGTATATTTCTCTTCACCTGGAAGAGTACACAGTGTAAATGATCTGTTACAACAGACAGAAAGGATTGCCCTCAAGTCGTTTAAGTTCATGTCGGGGGCCAGTCTTTAGCAGATAATGAAAACCATAAACTTTGTTAGTGGACTGAAAGCCCAGTTCCAGTGCTTTAAATGTTCTGGTACTTTGTGGAGGCGGAGATCCTCCCAGTGTTTGGATCAGAGCTGTTTCTGTTGGTGTGTTCTTACTGAAATGTTCACATAATGTTTAATATTCTATGAAGTGCTTCTGTATTGCATACTGGGTGTAGAAGGGATCTCAATTTCTAAGTGAAGAACAGCGTTAATGAAGACGTTTGTTTTTGGGCTATTTTCCAGCATTAAGATGCACCAGACTGTAGCTCCCTTGCAGTCCAATGTGAAGAATGTAAGGATGTCCACCCGAGTCAAACACACTGGACCCCCTGACCTGTGTTTGACCACGACTGTAATTTTATGATGTCCATGCTGCCGTTTTCTCTTATGCTGCATGTATGTATGTGTGTGTTTAGTGGAGGATAGACAGCGCAGCCACCTCAACGTATGAAATTGGCAACCCACCTGACCACCGTGGCCTGGCCTGCATGAGGAGGCACGGCGTGTCCATGCGGCATGTGGCTCGCCAGGTACGGTGGAGTCCTGCTTAGTTCTGGCACTCAGCCCTAGCTGTGTGTTTTCTGTGTGTGTGTGTTACAGTGGGTTATAGATTCTGGTGCTACCTCGGACTGGAATATAGGCAGCTTCCCGGATGCCCGTGGTCTGGCCTGCCTCAGGAGACATGGCATTGACACAGATCACAGGGCACGACAGGTACTGCAACCCCACCTGTGAATCTGTGTTTGTGTCTTAAGACTGTCCCAGATTGTCTTGCTCAGCGCCTCACTTCTTGGCTCGACTCAGGCGCCCTCTGAACAAAGCGCTTAAATTAGTGTGGGGGGGGAAAAGGTCAAATATAGCCCCCAGGTCACACCGTCGCCAATGTAATTGCTCAGTGTCGATCACGCAGCCTTCGCAGGGCTCAGATACAGACAGAGGGGGCCTTTAAGTTCAGGCAGATTATTTTAATGACATCATACAGAAACCAGTGCTCAGCCAACTTAGCTGTATTTGTCCACTAATGACAAACACACACATTTAATATGGAAAATATTGAAACGTGATGAGAATACACGTTGGGACAACCTGTTAAACCTGTATGCCCTCCCTCCAAAACCGAGCTCTTTAACGTCCCATCACAAATATCGATACAGTCTGAACACTAGCTCTACAGCACATCTTGCCCCAAACATATTGGCCGTTGTTTCACATTTACTCCAGCTGTATCAGCGGGGTTTATTTAAAATATTCCTTTAATTTATTCATACTTTTTTTAAACCACATCTATATGCCTGTGCCAGCTTTGCCCTCTTCTACTCATTCGCTAGAGTAAATGGAATCATGTCCAAAACCAACCTGTCTGTCTATTAGGTTTGAGTAATTTTCTTGTTAAAACAGTAGTAAGAAAATGAATAAAGGCCATAAGATGCTGTGAGCAGTTAGCTGGATGGCAGGCCTAGTGAGTCTTCACATTAGAGTTTAGATGAGAGTTTAAAGAATTAGGGTTGTGTCCGTGGTTAGGACTGGACTTTATAACGACTTGTATGAAAACGCTTTGCAGAAATGAGACCCGCACACCTCTGACAGTCCACTTGGTTTGCTGCTGTCCAGGCCAGATCATGTGTATGAAAAGATGAGCAGCGTCTCGCCTAAATATTCCAGCTCACACACCTCTCTCTCTCTCTCTCTCTCTCTCTCTCTCTCTCTCTCTCTCTCTCTCTCTCTCTCTCTCTGTCCATTTCCATGTTTTCACTAATCATTGTTTCACATCTGTGCTCAAACGCGCTCCACTCCTCTTATCTCTTTCATTTCTCCTTAAATTAACTCCGACGGCTATTTCTTCACTACCCCTCCCCTCTCACCCCTGACCCCTCTTCATCTCCCTTTGTTTTTTTTGTTTTTTTTCTCCAAGCCCTTGTTGATCTGTCCTCCATACTTCCTCTGAAAAAGTTCCGCTTGGTATTTTGGCTGACTTTCTGAATGAGATCAGAAAGTGACTTTTCAGAGGAGCGTAGAAGTCACTAGGCACTATTCAAGTGCCCTGTTGAATAGAGCATTACTTTTTCAACAAAGGAGCGCACTACCACTACGTGTTTTTTTTAATTTTTTTTATCTGTGTTCTGGGTTTAGCAGCATCAGTGAAAAATGACATTGTCCAGCAATTGAGCAAAAGTAGTGCAAATTTCTGTTCACCCCAATTTTTGTGCCCTGTTTTAATCAGAACTTTAATTTAAAAAGTAAGTTTAAATTTTTTTTTTAATTAAATTATCATAAAATAGTATTTCTTGTTACTTGTTAGTCATATGCAAGTTTTTGCATTTTACATTTTACATTTTATTATTTAGCAGTTATAGTGTTAACACTTTATCTGCATTGCCTCATGCCAGCTTTTTGTAGAAATTTGATCTAATTAAACTGAATAAAATGTGTTTTTTTTAAAACTAAATTTAATCCTTATGCTAGCTGTAAACCAAACCTAGTTTTTAACCATTTCCTATTTTGTTAGTAGTTTTATCATCTGTAAAACATTTTAATAATTGCTATCTAGGTAAAGTTGGTTCATAATTTTTTTTTTGTTAATGCTTTTATTACTATTATTAATGATGATTATTATTATTTCCTTAAGGCAACAGTGGCCTAGTGGTTAAGGAATTGGCTCCAGGATTGGAAGGTTGTGGGTTTGAATCCCAGATCAGTAGGTTGCCCTGTTGTATCCTTGAGCAAGGTACCGTCCCCATCACTGCTCCTCGGGCACTTTAAATAGCTGCTCCCTGCTGCATGGTGTGTGTGGGTTAAATGCAGAGGTTGCATTTCAAAGTGGTTCGCTGTGTGCTGTTTCACAAGGACAAAAAAGTCATTTTCACTTTTTCACTTAATAGTAACGCCCACCCGTTTTTAAAAAAAAAAAAAAAACAGCAGCTCAAAAAGTACCAACTAATCCACACTGAATCCTGGCAGTAGCTCCTTAAACACAGCTCAAGGTCACAACTTGGGATCCTGCGTTTCTGTGTTTGGTCTGATTGGGTGAAGCCTTTAACTTTCCTACACACACACACACCCACCCTTCCACTGTCACTTAAAGCTTGCAGAGGGGGAGGGGGAGGGGAGGGGGTGGGGGGGTAGTACCGCCTATCCTGGTTCATCTGAGGCCGTGCAGTGTTGACCTAATGTTCAATTCATCTTCGAGCACACATTTCTGCAGTTGAAACCAAGATGAATGTGAAACACTCTTAAAAATAAAGGTGCCAGAAAAGGCTCTCTAGACTCCATAGCTTAGAAAAAAAACAACCTTTTTGGTTTCCTGAAGGATCTTTCAGTCAATATTTCTTTGAAGAACTGGCTTTGAACAAAGAACTTTAAGATTATCCACCAGTCATTCTTCTGCACCCCCCCCCATTCAGGAAACATTCAGCTTGGTAAACACACATGGGTCTCTTTCTGCGGATGAAGATAAATAAAATTTATTTTGTGTTTTCTTTTAAGTCCAATTAAGGTGTTTTTTTTTTTTGTTGTTCCTTTTTTCCCCCTTTTCTCAGTGGAATGAAAATTCCCATCATGACTGACCCTTTGCTCTGCTGTCTCGTGTGAAATATGTCTGCTCTTGCTCAACTCTTGCACGCTCACACACGCACACACGCGCACGTGTGCACAGCCACAGATGTGCTTTGATCCATTTCATCACTCCTTGTGCCTTTTTGTGAGGGGAGTGAACGTTTGTACAGACAGTGCAGACCCCCCTCCTTCGCTAAACTTTACAGGCACAGGTTCAATATATACTACATTATCCAGTATTGATAAGCTCTAAACGGGGGACTTTTACAATAAAAATGGAACCTAACATTGCAAAGCTTGTGAACTGGCAGTCTGGCCGTTTTTCTCATATTGAGTGCTCGGGTCTCCCGTGTGAAATGGCTTCTTGGCAAAAGAAAACGGTTTGGGTGGAAGTTGAGCCTGAAATTTTGGTTAAAAATTGTTCAGCCTGCACTGTTAACACAAGTAAGCTGCACTTTTGCCTCTCCCTAATTACTCCTCCCTTTCGTTTTCCTTTCTTTTAGGTGACGAAGGAAGACTTTGCGACATTTGATTACATTCTTTGCATGGATGAGAGCAACCTGAGGTACTTAGTTTTAGATTTTTAAACCTGTGTTTTGTTTCTTTTTTTTTGTTTTTTTTTTTTTACTTTGTGGAAGTTGAATATTATTAGGACTGTTCGTTTAAGAGGGTCTCAAATGGGAATCAAACATCTGCCACCCATTTGTGCGAGCTTGGACGGGGTTTCGCTTTGTGCATCATGACCCTTCATGCACATTATGAGCCTTATTGTCCAAGAAAGCAAGGGCTAGGTGGAGAACGGAGAGCTCTCACCATCGAAGCGGTGATTCTTTTGCCTCCCGAAGAATAAAGCAGCCTTTTATTTACCAAATTTGCTGGACAGACTCCTTCTCTTGACCCTTCTGTTAAGACTACTTACTACTTGAAGTCGAGTGAAGTGAAGTGAAAGTGAAAGTGACAACCCTTGTCATTGCGAGGTCATGGCACAGCACACATGAACCACAACGAAATTGGACCTCTGCATTTAACCCATGCACACTCAAACCCGTGCAGCAGTGGGCAGCTATTGAAAGCGCCCGGGGAGCAGTGACAGGGACGGTACCTTGCTCAAGGGTACCTCAGGGCAACCTACTGGGAAGGGGTTTGAACCTCCGATCCTCCGATCATGCGGCTAACGCCCTAACCACTAGGCCACCGCTGCCCTAACTGGACTGATCCTGAGCTCCTGCAGGTCTTGTAATGGGATGTGAAATGTATAATACAGCATGTGCACAGTCTTCTCCCATTCGCACACGTATACCTGTGTGTGTTTTCCCACTGGCCCACCGGCAGGGTCAACGTCAAAAGGCTTCTTCCAGTAATGGGGCGGTTTGGTGGGGATAATGCCTGAATCACATGTTCGGGCATTAAGATCCACTGGTGGTTAAGCGGCTTACCGAGTTCTTTAAATTCCAGCCTTGCAACATGTAGACGAGGCTTTCTGCTCCTCTTCTGCAGGACATTTTAAAATTTTCAGCTTTTTTTTCCTTCTACCCCCCCCCTCCCCTCATCACAATTCATCCATCCAGGAAACCTTCTCCCAAAGGACCTCCTTTGGTCACTGGTCAACTGTGGTGTCAATGATATTAGACAATAAATAGACTTATAAATTGATTTATTGGGTACGTGAACTTTTCAAACGCACACTCCACCCACCGTTCATCTTGACAGTAGGTCTACAGCAGAGTGAGCTGATAAGAACAGGGACTTTCCTGCTGTCCAGCCCTCATCAGGCACCTCTCAACGTGCTCGCATGTTTGGGCCCCTGCTCTCCGCTCTGTTGCCTCAGCTCGCCATGTCTTAAAAGGCAATGTGAGGCAATTGGGCCTAATGTGAGAATTCCATCAAATAAATAGGATTATAGCTCTGTGGACCATAGCAGAACAGAAACAACTTTGGCTTCTGAATTATAAATTATACAACTTAACAGTTCATTCCAACCACACCAGATCGCCGCTGATTGCTTAGTAACACCGTTGGTGACTTCTGTACCTGACACTTTTAAACACCTGAATCTGCCAAACGACCTGCCGTGAGTTAGGAAGACGCAATGCATGCAATCTGGGGGATGAACAAGCTAGGGTTTGGTCAGGACTTCCTGTAGTCAGGAGGAGGTTCCATGAAAGATGAAGACATTATTAGAGTCGAGAGAAGGTCTTGGGCTGACTCAGATTATGATCAGGACCAGACAATGTCAGGAGGAGGTCTCATAGCAAACAAGGTGTGACAAGTATGAATCTCAGTGACCTTGGAACTACATGCTAGGGAGCCAACAATAGTTCATCCATGTAATGGTAGAGAAACCTGGACTCCTTGTCAGTAGATCGCACTTGGTTGGTTGTGATTGTGATGATCATGGTTGTGGTGTTATTTACAGTATCGCACTCCGTATTGCTTGTTCCCCATGTTTTTTGAAGAAGCTGTGAAATTGATTGGCTTGTGTTTTTCTTACAGGGATCTAAATAGAAAAGCAAGTTCCGTCAAGAACTGCAGAGCCAAGATTGAGCTGCTCGGCTCGTACGATCCTGAAAAACAGCTAATAATCAATGACCCGTACTACGTAAGTCTGAACACACACACGCTCTTCCACAGACGGGTGCAGCACATGGTAGACGTTTCTGAGGAAATTCCATATCGGGGCTCTTTAAACCTAAAAAGTTGATCAGGTGCCCAAGACTTGTGCTGGTAACGTTTTTCTATGCTAGTGACCGTCTTCCTTAAAGCTCCATTTGTACGAGGTTATTGGGCAGATGTGTGTGTAGTACAATTTTAAAATCTTCATTTCTGCTGATGATCCAACGTCAAAAACCATTTTTCCAACATGAGGAGACATCTGCTTGAAAAATCATGGAAGACCAGACTTGACCATCATATCTCTGTGTTGCTCAGTACACAACATGAATGTCGTCCCACTGGAAGCAGGGACACAGACTGTGCAGATGTCTTGTGGAAAGAGTGAGGAGCTCTTCGAAACTGTGGTGAGGATTTCAGCCATGCTGCAAAAATAGCAGCAAACAGCAAAAATAACTCCTAAATCAGATCATCTGTCCAGCAACGTCAAAAAAACCGGAACGAATGACAAGTTCTAGGAACTTTGTCGTCCCCGTGCTGTTTACAAAAGGTTTTTCTACAAAAAGATTCTTCCTCTTGTGACCATAGCTGAACTCTCCTGTTACAAAAGAAAAAAAACCACTAAAGGAACTTCTGAATGTAGCTACAGAGGCATACATGGCATGCTGCACCTGGGCAAACTAAAAACTCCCTCCCTTTGTGGAAAAACATGGTTTGCCCTTTTCTGGAGGTCCATCCTTCAGAATGCCCTCCTGTGTTTTCCCTTCGGCTGCTCGCGTTCAGTATCAAAACTCTGCACACTTTACAGACTCCTTCTCTGTTTCGTATAGTCTGAAGTACAATCTAGGTGGAAACTATTCAACTGACCCTCTTCCAACACCAAAGACTGCGGCAGCCGTTTCAGTTTTTTTGTAAACTGTAAAAAGTCTGACGTCAGCCAAGCAATCATTACATAGGGATGTTTAAGAGAAGCAATTTGTAATGTACTAAAAGTGTTTTAGAAATCAAAACGGATTATGTGTAATACTAATGCCTGCATTTTCAACACTGATGTGATGTCGAAAAATGATGGCAACTCCATTGTTGAAGTTCTTTATACGACAATTATACAAAAGAACCATTGAAGAAGCACTTTTTCCTTTTTCATGTTAAGATCCTGTGTGTGTGTGTGTGTGTGTGTGTGATGGAGAGAGATTTAGTTTGAAAGGGAGTTTGTGTGGGGTGGAGTGTGTGTGCGGTTAGATCATTGACTACTTCTTTGCTCTGGTCAAAGCGCTGTGTGTTTGGTGGTTGATGTATGTGTGGGCTGTGTTCCTATCAGGGGAAATGTAGTATTAATGCTTAAATAGCTTAGGGGTCATAAATAGATGCTGACTGGGTGTGTCACAGCAAGCGGACAGGCCACTGAGCAATTAAATACACAAGAACTGTCACTATTGATTACAGCTTATAAATCTAGCATTTATTGGAAGATTTAAACCATTTTTAGAGCCTTCTAAAAAAGCTTTTCGGAAGACTTTATTGAAAAACTGGTGTTTAGGGACTAGGCTCCAGGATTGGAAGGTCGAGGGTTCAAATCCTAGCCCTTGAGGTTGCCTTGAGGTTCCCTTGAGGAAGGTACCGTCCCCATCGCTGCTTCCCGTGCGCTTTAAATAGCTGCTCCCTGTGTGTGGGGGGCTGAATTTACGTCGTGTTCATTTTTCACTTTAGAAAAATCATTTTTAAAAATCAGTTAGCAATCAGAGGTTTTTAATACAACAGTGTGACAAATAAATAATTTTAAAAATGTTTTCATCTGGGAATTTGCAGGTTCCAGCAAGTGCAGTTAAAGGTTTACATATTCTAACTGTATTCTAAGTCACTTTATTGTCATTATGAGAATTCTTTACAGAACGCTTCCTAGTTACACAGATTAAACACACCAAGTTAATGTTTATTTTCTCTGTTTAATGCCGTTCTAACCAGAACTTGAGCTATTGCCCCGATTGGCAACATTTTTAGTGGTAATTTGGGCTGTTTTGTTTTCTGAAATTGTGCTTTGTTGCAAAAGCAAACTGCCTCAATTGGACTTTTTCCGAATATTGTTCAGTCGTGCCACTTAAAACTAAATTCCCAATTTTTAAGCGTCTTTTGTTCTCTCCCGGTCTAGAATTCAGCAGCACAAATGTTTGTTTTGCACATTCTGATCCTCCTGAGCACAAAAGATACTGACGTTCATCCATAATTATCCAGGGAAGAGTGATGATTAACCACTTGCGTTTAAATTGTGCCAAAGGTCATTTGCTTCCTCTCATGTTAAACATGCTGGCCTTTTAAGGTAAAACACAAAAGAAGCATGCGGCCAATGACGATTTGACGCTGGTAGGCAGTAAATAAGTACGTGCACCACAAATAAAGTCAAGTGCTACACTCAGGAGGCCTCAGCACCGCCGGCCCCAGTGCGTTTCATGTCTGTGTGGCCGTGATGAACTTCTCATAACGTTCAAACATACAGTGCAGTGGTAATGCAAGAGTTTAACTCATTGAAATTTCCCAGTTGTTTAAGTATTCTTGCTTTTTACTTTGTATTTTTCTCCGTTACCATCAGCAGAATCATAAAAGCTCATCCAGGTTGAATGGGAAGCCTTGGTAAACAGCCATTTTCAGGTCCCTCCAGAGATGCTCTGTTGAGTTGAGCTCCAGACTCAACCACTCCAGGACTTTAAGAGCCCGTCAAAGGACTCCTGTATTTTCTTGGTGGTGTGTTTCAGATCTGGCCAAAGTGTAAACTTCGGTTTTCAAACAGATTTCTCGATTTTTCTGCATCCTAGTCTTGCAGTCCCTCTCAAAGTTACACATCTCCACAGCACGATGCTGCCACCACCATGTTTGACTGTTGTGATTGTGCTGCTCATGGCCTGGTTTTCTCTTCCCACATTATTGGAAATTGTGGCCGAGAACTTCAGTCCTCACTTCAGTGTGTTTGACCAGAGCTGACCATGAGAAGCTGCAAGATTTGTTCAGGTTCTTCCTGATCTACTCGACAAACTGATGTAGCAGCCGTTCAAGGTAGGGAATCGGCTTCCTTTAGGGACTTGCTAGGGAGCGGAAGCTAAAGGTCATGGATTGACCTTATTCAGCACTTTTAGTCAGAGTATCTCCTACAATGCCCTGAAGGTCACTCAGGAAAGGAGCTCGGACAAGCTTAAGTAGGTTTGTGATAGAAAGTGGTAAATTATTATATAGACATGGCACATGGGTTAAAGCACACCTCTTTTAAAAAAGCTGCTGAAAGAGCATGTATTATCCAAGGAAGATATGGAAAACATCTGTGCCGGTGGAGCTTGGGAACGTGACAGATATTAGGAGCTCATTTTCTGTGTTCTCCAAATAGATGCAGTGTTTTGTAAAAAATTAGCTCTTTTATCAAGATGTATGGCGTCTTAACACTAATCTTCACAATGACATCAATTATGTATGATGTATAAATTATGCATAAACACCAACACTATTAAATAACATCATTAGATTAACACCCATGGCATGTGGGGGGGAAACACCAGAGGCAGTTAATGAAATAATTTTTATTATAGAGATGAACCCAGCTGAGAGACCTGGCTTAGTTTCACAGTGGGGTCACGTTATGTTTACTGTCACTGAGCTCGTCTTCCACCGGCTTGCAGTTTGAGATAAATACGGGGATCTGCCACAACATTAAAACCCCCGACTGGTGAAATGATATTGGTTATCTTCTTACTGTGGCAGCTCTGGGTATATTAGACCACAAGTGATCATTGCATTTTGAATCTGATGAGGTGGAAGCAGGAAAAATGAGTAAGTGTGGGCATCGGTCACAAAATAGTGATTGCAAGAAGCTCAGATTGTTTCCTAAACGGCAGCTTTTTGGGATGTAGAAGTGGGGGATAAGAGATTTTTCTCGGTTGCGGCAAGTTTTCTGATGGCATTGCTGCTGAAATCCACAAGATGGTGCAAGACCTTGGATGCAGACCTGTCAGAAGGCCCATGCTGACCCCACGCCACTGCCCACAATGCACACAAGAACGTCAGAACTAGACCATACAGTAGTGGAAGAAGGTGGAGTGGTCTGATACATCATGGACAGCTGACTGCATGTGCATCATAAACCAGGGGAGAAGATAATAGATTACACTGTGGAAAAAGGAAAGGCAGCAGAGGCCGTGTGATGCTGGAACACCTTGGGTTCTGGCGTTAATGTGGAAGGACGTACGTAAACCTCAATTTCTCCAGATCTCAGTATCTAATTGGCGTTCTATACAGATCCATGGAAGCCCCACCTTCCAGTTTACAAGATTTAAAAGGATCTGCAGCCAATGTCTCAGTGCTAACTTCCCCAGCAGATCTTTTGAACGGATCTTCTTAAATGGAGACCTGTACCTCAGGAAGATGGCTTTAATGTCATGGCTGACCGCTGTACCTTGCAGCACATTTGGCTCCTGGCCCATTTTTTTAAAGTAAACGTTCGTCCTCATCAGCAGGAAGTCTCTTTATTAACTCTTGAATGTGGCTTAGAGGAGCCATGTAAGCCGTGTTACTTCTGCTTCCAAGCGAGGCCTGCCATTATAGCGGTCATTCAAGCAAAACCATTTGGCGATCGCATTACATCTTTGGTCCGTGTGCTCATGGAGCATAAAATACAAGGCCACATATAAAACATTTTGACTCGCTTGGCTTCAGTGAAGGACAAAGATATTAAAATTCCATTGTTTAAGGGGACGCCCCGTGTAAACGCCCTGGCTTCATGTGCCTTGGTGATTTTTAGATCTAATTGTAATGTACCAGAGCCACTTTGTGCTCCGAGGTCAATAAAAAAATGGAAGTCCCCATAAATGTCACTCAGTCTTCAGTAGTTTACAGTCCTGTCAACATCAGGAGACGGCTGCTTAAAAATCTCACTGATTCTGCTGCATTTGCATCCTCCTATAAGCAAACGCTAATGTCTCTGTAGCAGTAATCCAGGTGGACACAGTCCTCGTTTCTGTGTTTTGTGAATAATTCATCAATTTTAGCAGATCTGTACTTGATGATATCAGTAAGTCCCACGTGTGCAAATGTCACTTTTTCAGTAGCTGAGGAATTTTACCACTTTGTTTGGGAAGTTCACTTTTTTTTTTATGACCAAATATAAAAACTTCAGCAGTGTCAGAATAAATTATGCTAATGACCATCGTGTTATTTTATGTGAACTTCTAATTTCTTTCCAGCCAACCTGGCCAGTGGCTTTGCGTAGCCCAGTGTGTAAAACCTTTTTTGCTGTCTTTTTTTTTTTTATCGAGCGAAAAAATATACTGTGTTAAAGAACATGGGTCAAGTAGATTCTCTGCCAAAGAAAAGCTGTTATTCCGGTCAGTGAGTGTGTTTTTATTTTACGACATTAGAAGAGTTCAAAAGCGCGCTCACCTGTTGGACTTGATTAACGTTACAGTAAAGTTATCAGCTGCAGGATTGGAGCTAAAATTGGCCGTTTCCAGTTCCTACTAAAAGATCATTTTGGGAAATAAAGCATATTAATGGGGTTCTCTAAGTGTTTGTTTTTTTTTTTTTTTTTTTTTTTTGGTGAGCTGTGCAAAATAATCACTAAGCACAGGTTTATTTAAAAATGCACAAATTTTAATATTTTATCAAACTTAGAAAGATTGAACCAAGTGGTGCTGATCGTCACTGCAGGAATGAACCGTCCCAGGCCGCAGCAAACTTCAAACTTGCCCCCTGCAAGAGTTCTTACAGTGATCCTTCGTTTTGCACTGTAACCGCATTATTGCAGTGTCCAGTCCCCTGACATCGGCCAGACTTTACCAAAGCAACCCTCCGACCAAGGCTGGTCCAGATTAAACGCTCATGTTTACTTCTCCCAGTGTTCCCCAAATGTTCCTGATTTTAAAGTTCAAATCCTGGTCTTTCCAGTGTGGGCTTTCCTGGGAGAGAATAATTCATCCCGAGTCTAGGGTTTCTCTTCTGTTTGTGATGTTGCGCATCGATGAGAAGCGGTGCGAGGAATGCACTTCATGCCTATCAACAAACGTTCTCATATGAATTTCTTTTACAGGGGAGTGATCAGGACTTCGAGACAGTTTATGAACAGTGTGTGCGATGCTGCAAAGTCTTCCTGGAAGAAAACTCCTAACACACACAGGAACCCAGGTGCCGGCATTCGTTCCAGGAAATGCAGTATGAGTAACATGTCATCAATGAGCTTGGCCAACACACATACATACACACACACACACACACACACACACGTCTGCTGTGTAAATGATTCTGCTTCTTAATTGAGAGTTAAACTGTAACTCCATGTCACTTGAGTGCTTGTTCTAAGAATCTGATGTTGACACGCTGACCCATCCCCCCGTTGGACGGAAGGGACTAGAAATAAGTCATTAAAATAAATGAGAAAAAAAGATTCTTCAGTTTCTGTACTAATTGGAAAATGTCATTAGGCATCTAAAAATCTGCTTAACCTGATTTTTCTACATTTGTGCAGAATTAAATGTTTCAGTGATTTGTTGTGAAATGCACTTTCAGAAACAGAAAGAGCCAAAATTGTTCCAGATGATGGGAATCAGACATCTGAAGAGTTTTAGGTTGTTAGAAGAAAAGATTTGGCTTAAAAGCTCCCTCGCAGAAAGTCATTATTCATGTTTGTCAGTGAATAAATAAAAGAATAAAAAATGGCCATGTTTGAATTGTTAATATTGCGGCCGCTCAACACTGCTGTGAAGTAGCCAGGTTATTATAATTTTTTTTTATTTTATTGAGATCTCAACGATGGAACTGTGTAGAAATGTAGACAAATAAATTCAAGGCAAATAAATGAGAAATGAGACATAAATACGCTCCAGTGTTTGCTCTTGTTTTACACGACTGCAGCAGGTCTCTCCCTTTAATCGCTCTTTGCAACTCATAGGATTAATAACGCGTTCTGACAGTTATGCACTTCAGACTAAATTAAAAACTCTCGTTCTGGGCCCTTCCCTTTCCTCCCTTGCCAAGACCTCTTCAGTTCCTGTTATGGATTTGTCCCCATAATAATAACACGCTGATTGTTCACATTTCCGGTCCAGGCACGATTGCGGTTGAGCTGTTGCTTTTAATTTGAAAGAGGATGGGCAGGAACTGGTATAAATCAGATTTGAACTGGAAAAGAAGAAGAAGAGATGGTACTGGACTTGATGCCTTCTCTCCTTTATGATCATTTATTCATAATTGAATAGTTTACGTTTCCAGTGCTCATATAACAGTGAAACAATTTGAGACAACTAAATGTTTCCTATGTCCTGTATTTAAAGGAGTATACCGTCACCTGTCACAACTGGGACAAACGTTTACCAAAAAAAACACTTTTTAAAGAGGCCAGTACTGAGTTTTCTGCTTTTGAAGTGAAAGTGACTATTGGTCAACACAGTGACCCACACTGAAACACATCTTCAGCATTTAACCCATACACACTGGGCAGCAGGGGGGCAGCTATGTCCAGCGCCCGGGGAGCAGTGACCGGGATGGTCCCTTGCTCAAGGGTACCTCAGTGCAAATTACTGGTCCAGGATTTGAACCCACAACATTCTGATCCCGGGATCCATAAACACTAGGCCTGCGCTGCCCGGTACAGAAGCATCAAAAACGTTGAACCTTTTTTTCATTTACCTGGTAAGTGTGTTTGTGGCTGTAAAACGCTATAAAGCGTTAGAATAAACATAAATACTGGGGAAAGCAATAGTTACATTTATGTAAAACTAGAAAGAACGAGGACAACAGGAAGAAAGTGGGTGTGGTTTAGGACTCTTAATTCCACTATTGCATAGATTTCTTTCATCTGCAGAACTTGATTCAATATAATAAGAGTGATTGGATAAATGAGGTACTCTAATTGTAAACCCTGGACTCAAGGATATATTTAGAATTTACTATGAGGACACACCACAATGTTAGGCATGTTTGTTTTAATTAAAAGTAGTTGCTGATCAGCCACACCATTTAAAGCACGTGCCTGTTATTGTGCAGGTTCCACTGATCCACTAAAACGTCGGAATCATCAAGGCATGGACTCCACAGGATCACTGGAAATGTGCTGTCAAGAGATTAGCAGCAGATCCTTCCAAGATCATTCCAAGTCTTGGAAGATTCCATGGTTGGGAGTAGTTTGTCCTGCACATCTCACAGATGCTCGATCAAATCGTGATCCAGGAAACCAAGCAGACAACTCTCGGTCATGTTTTTACAAAATGGCAGCAGAATCCTGCTCAAAGACACCACTACAGAATACTGTTACCATACTTTGTCTGCAATCATGCAGGTCCAGGGGTGGGCACTCCAGTCCTGAAGGTCCGGTGCCCTCCACACTGGTGATTTCCCTGCTCAAATTTGAAAATTGCCAGGTTTAGTGTGTGTGAGGAGGTCATCTGGGGCAGCGGTGGATTAGTGTTTAGGGATTCAACCCCAAAATAGTGGTGGGTTTGAATCCCAGAGCTGTAGGATGCCCTGAGATACCCTTGAGCAAGGTTCTGTCCCTATCCCTGCTCCCTGGGCACTGGATATAGCTGCTCACTGCAGCATTGTGTGTGTGGGTGAAAAGCAGAGGTTGCATTTCGTTGAGTCTCACTGTTTGCTGTGCTGTGTTTCACGATGACAGTCACCTTCACTTCAGTTTCCACTGCCCATGCTAGACTAGCTGTCCATCTCGATGTAGGTGGTACATGTGAAAAAACATCCACATGCATGCCAGAAGGTTTCAGCCACACTTGAAATCCCAGGGCACCCCTTACTCTGTGGTCGATTCACCTGCTGTACTTCCTTGGACCACTTTTAGAAGATCAGGAACACACCACAAGAACGTTCGTTTTGGAGATCCGATTGTCTAATCGTCATCGTTTGGCCGTATACTCTTATAATGCTGGCCCCTTTTTGCAGCTTGCATCTCATCAAACTAAAGTCCTGACTTCACTTTGCTACTTAATGTATCCCAAGGTAGCCTATGCTTAGAAACACCCCTGCCAGAGGGCATGGCCTACACTTAGAAAATCAACTAAGCATGCAAATCGATCAGCAGCGTATAGACATTTGCATGTGGTCGTCCAATTTTTCTTTGCAGACTTTTGCAGAAGTAAAGGGAAACATGTTGAAATGATTGTCCACGGTAACCTACTGGAGTATCCCTCATCAGCCCCCCCGAGAACGTTCATATCAAGCAACCGAAAGATTTTCTTCCCAAGAACAATTGAGGCCCCAAGTGTAACAATCATATAATTTATTTAAATATGCTTTCTTTTAAATATATGTATCTCAACACTTTGTTGATATATCGGACACATACGGCATATATTCGTTATAGGGATTTTTATGTCTTCTTTCTTTGTACAGTATTTACACATATCCGGTTTGCATCTTCTATACATCAAAATATATGGACTATATCTACTAATCCACAGTCATACACATTCTCACACATTCTTCACAGAACAGCCGACGTGTGCCTGTTTCTCAGACACCTTTTGGAAAACACGAAGGCGAAACGGAAAGCATCATGCAGACAAATAATTTAAGGGTGGCTTCTGGCAGTGAACGAGAAAAGCACTGCCGGTGAATGAAACACCTCTTTCTTTGCCACAATGTGAAGTGCAGCCCCACCGGGGCACGTCACAGGAGGCAAACAAGGACACGCGACAGCATCTTGTTACAACAGAAGACGAGACAATCCCTTTTCTCTTGAGCGGACATTTCTTTGTTATTTTTAAAGCGGGAGAGTTTGGCCCACGAATGCATATTTGAATGTCTTTAGTAAATGAGCATCTTCACACAGAGGTGGCTCCGTTCTCCTTTATCCTAATTTGAGGATGAAGATGAAAAGGCTTGTTTCCATTCTCCATTTGGTCCATGTTGCCCTCAGCGCCTGTCTGTGTGTTCCTCTCTTCCTGTCCTTTTGTCTGTTTGTCCTCTCCAGCGGCCGAACCCGTGTTTTGGACATGTTTTGCTGATTGGATGGAATGCTGAGTGTTGGTTTGGATTCTCTGCTCATATCCAAAAGGCACTTGATTCCCCCCCTCCTCCGGGTTGCTCTGGTTTGGCTTGAACCTGCTGGAGAGAGGAAGTGAAATTTTGTGTTGTCTTGGACTTGGCTTTATATATATTATGTGTGCGTGTGTGTGTGTGCACTTGGATGCATTTGAGAATTCTTTCATCCGTGAGAAAAAAAACAGACAAAGAACAGGGGTTTGAAATGGAGACTCCCCCTGAGCAGAGCTATAAGAATATGTAGATGTAGTGTGGTATTGGAGAACAGTTTGCTCTGTACCTACTTAAATCAAAGCACGCATATCGTCCCTGCGCGAGAGACGCAGGTGGACCCGAGCGAATAACTACCATCTGCAGCAGCGGTAATCCTGTAATTAGTCTTGATCATAAAACGTTTTTCTTGATCCCACATATGTGCAGTCAGTAATGCAGGGTCTTCTGAAGCTAAAGAGTTGGAGGGCACTATGGCAAGTGCATGACTTAACAGCACTTTTCATTTTTCTGAGGTCTGATTTAGAAAAGAACCTCTCTAGAAGCTCTTGCAGACCACAGCCTCATGACTACTTGGCAAAACTTTGCACACCTCCACCAGTTTGGAGTCCCATCTCAATCTATTTTTGCAGTATAGGTCACTTTTTTTTAAGGGAACTTCAATATTTAAAAAAAAAAGGGATTATTTAAAAGTTTTTAAATGAAAGTTGTCGTTCAGAGTGTTTTAATGCAGAATGCAGAATTGCCATCCATCTTCAACATCCTTCTCTCAATGTAGTCCTCGTCTCTCCTCCGCTCTTTGTCTCCAGGAATAATGCTGTAATAATGCACTTTATTTAAAATAATTTGCTGGTCATGTAGTAAAAAAGCAGCTATGCATTATATAGTACTTTATATATCCTTTGACCTCTTTGATGATAGTTCAGAGCTAGGTTCTTTATCCTTGTCCACAGTTTTGTGAGCTTAAACACCTGGTTTAACTCACCCGTTAATGATCAAACTCTTCCTGACTTGTGTCAGGTCATGTAAAGGCTCCCTATTAATTCTACCTTGGATGCTTTAGATTTGTTCCAGCTCAGTCAAACATTTACACTTTCCATTAGTGCTTTCACTTATTACATCATTTATCAAACGCTTTTATCCAGAGTGACGTACATTGCCTAATGACAGGGAACGTTTCCCTGGAGCTACACTGGGGTTAAGGGTCTTGTTCAGGGTCTCAAATGGTGCTGAAGGTAGGGTAGAACCCACAACCCACTTGGTCATCAGTCCACTTATCTGCTGCATGGTATTAATTTGGCCTTCTGTTTGCTGGACACAGTCCCAACACACATTCAGCACCCCCCCCCCCCCAAAAAAAAATAATGGACTCTTAATGGGCTCTTAATTTGTTTATGCGGAAACAATTTAGCACTGAAACGTACCTGGTTATGTTAGCTCTCGAGGCACCTCGGACTCCCTGCCAGTCGAGTGAGAAGCCGTGCACATCTTTTATAGTCTAGGAATAAAAGAACATGATGGTCTGTTTTCTGTATTAAAGGTCTGAAGTTACACTTTCAGCACAAACAATTCCAAAAGTGCAAACTAAGCACAATGTACTTGAGAGTGCTGAAAGGAGTGGAAAACAGGCGGACATTTCTTGCATGGTTGGTTTAAGAGTTGTGTTTAGATGTGATGGAAGTGCTCCTCTGGTTTATTTTCTTGATAAAACGTGCCTGAAAAAACCAGGACCGACCTGTATAACCACAACATGTGAGCTGAAGGAAGCTGGAAGTGTGTGTAGAGACCAGTGTGTATGGTAAGTGTGTGTGTACTGGGTTAAGTATGACGGCAGGATACAATCTCAACTTGTTTCCAGACCCAGCTGAATAAATGAGCTGTGTTTTTACTAATGTTTATCTATCTATATATCTGTGTGTCTGTCTGTCTGTCTGTCTCTCTGTCTGACCATCTGTCTTTTAGTCTGTCTGTCTGTCTGTCTATCTATCTATCTATCTATGTCTCCATCCATCAATCCATCCATCTATCCCTCCATCCAATGGGACTGATGACTTCCTAGTGCTGTACAGTGGTGTCCCCGGTAATTCATTTTTTGGTGTACTCACATGCAGGGATGGTGCAGTCTCTGGTATTGTGGTAGAGCCTGTAGACATGTTTTCTGCACTTTGGACTGAAGTATAGAGGACCTGTGGAAAGAAAAGCTGGTCAGAAATGGACTTGTCTCAGCTAAATTTCTTAGTAAAGTACTTTTGCTTAGAGAACCAAACTAATCAAGAGCTTTTGGTCAGTTATCTGAGGTCACAGACCATGTTCATCTTGGGTTTTTAAACTTTCATCAAATACGAACCAGTGTGAGACTTTCCTAAAAACCTCAACCTCTTTCTAATCCTCTTTCAGTTATTCCATCTATGGCAGGAGAGACAGTCTAGTCCTTGTCATCTCAATTCTCAGTTCAGTTCTCCCGAAGGATAGATCACCAGGATCAGAGATCAGATTAAGATCGTTTTGTGGAAAACACATGGATTTTTTTTCTGTGCCAAGGCAGACATTTTGAGGTGGGTTTTCTTATGAGGGCAACTATTGTGACTCTGCTCACCTGTTAAGTGTTTTAAAAACTTCTCCTTCTTTCTGAGGTCCCTGGGGAAGATTTCTGGGGAAGAAGATGGGAAGAGTGGGTCAGTGATCAAATCTTAAACAACGCTGACTTCAAGCTGGGAGCAATGACCTTAAAGCCAAGAACTCAGCCCAGTCCCACAGCTCCCAGCATTTTATAGCATGATCTCACTCTGACTAAGCGATAGGCTTAAGGCCAGCAGTTTCGCCTTTATTTCAGCACCTGTTCAATGTCCATTTTTTCAACATATGACATTAAACAGCTGGAGACAGATGTGTTCGGCACGATGAACGTATGATTACCCTGAAATGAGTGAGAAGACTGCAGGGCATCGAGAACACAGTTATATTTAGGATGCAGAATGATGTCAAAACCAGAGGATGGAAAACTTCTTCACAAAAATGATGATATGCAAAACACATGCAACACTACAGCTATACAGAAGGAGGTTCTGAGAGTCAGTCAGGACTTTAATCCATACGTCCCACTGTCCTCTGTGTCTGATCACACAGGCAGCTCTCTTAGTCCACTGCCTTATAAACCAAGTAATGACATCGAACAAAATCCAGCAACGTATTTGATCAATTAGTATTATGATTTTTAAATAATGCAATTTTAATGCATGTTTTAAACCTTATTGTGTGCATATAAATCTACTCCTTTCTTTGTGAGTAAAAATAAGTGAACACCTCTACAGCGGGAAAATAAGGAAAATATGATGTCTTTCACATTTTAAAACACAATTTCTAGTTGCTGATGTAGTGAAACATATTGGGAAAAATATAACTTAACATAAAATTTGTCTTATCAAATTGCCTCTTGATAATACAACTTTTTAACACTCAAGCAGTTTGTTCCCGCTGTAGTGAAATTGCACTTATTTTCACTTATTGTACTCATAATCAACAAAAATGAGTAAAACGTGAGTTTAGATGCTTGGGATCAAAAGTTCAGAGTAATTAAGAGTGCAGAAGAGAAGTGAAGAAGAGATTATAGGCAGGTTGGTGAAGAGTGGCTGTGTGGAAGATGCAGAGGACAGGAAGAAAATGGAGATGATAATTTGCAGTAGCGACCCCAAACAGGAGCAGCTGAAACAAGAAGGAAAAGGTCATTTCTGGTGTAAAGTAAATTAGGATGTGGCTAAGATCATTATAGACCAGGAGCATGTGCTCTTAGCAACAAGCTAAGCAGGTAATGTTAGGCTTCAGATAAACTAATGGAGGTTCATCTTTAAAGTGAAAGTTACTTTTTGACACACCACAGCACAACACACAACAAAATGCTTCTCTATTTTAAACCCATGCACCCAATTGGGTCATGGTGGATACCTTGCTCAAGGGTACCTCAGGACAACCTACCACAACCTAAAAATGCAGTGATACATCATATAATGTCCACATTGTTTTCCATTATGATCAGTTGCAACAGGATTCTATTAAGTATGCACATTTTAAGTGAAAGTGAAAGTGATTATTTGTCATCGTGAAACACAGCACAGCACACAGGGAGCCACAACAAAAAGCAACCTCTGCTTTTCACCCATACAGACTGCAGCAGGGGGTAGTGATGGGGATGGTACCTTGCTCAAGGGTACTTCAGGGTAACCTACTGGTCTGGGATTTGGGAACCAACAACCTTCTGATCATGGGGCCTAGGCTCTAGCCACTAGACCACCATGCAAGATTCTCCCATTTGATCTTGACCCTTTGACCTTGGGATCACATGTCCCCCCTCTAGGCTGCCACTGCCCCATGTGGGCGATTTAATATAAATGACTTCTTCCTACTTGCCCGCCCAGTACAGCACTGCACAGTCCTGCTTAATCTGACTGCTTTGGCTAACTGCCAGCAGCTGAGAAAAGAAAGCTGAAAAGTTCACTAAGTAATCATTTAAGGTGATGAACATGATTTTTAACAAATATAACAAAGATAACCCAGACAAAAGTTAGTTTAGCTTAGAGCCTGTCAATCGCTCGGCCCTTAAACTGTGAATATGTTCTTCCACGTAGATTAATTCACAACATTCGGCTGAAATAAAACACTTGCACCTCTCAGCATACAGTGTGTTTGCATGAAATATGCATTTGCTCAGATTATTCATATCAGTTTAATGTTGGAATGGGATGCTCTAGAGTCTAGAGCATCACCAAAGTCACTATAACTAATGCCAAATGTAGGCTGGAAGGGCAGAGAACCCCCAGCACTAGGCAGTGGAGTGGCATGTGTGATCCTGCACATCATCTGACCTGACTCCTGCTCTTTTGAATGCATTCAGATCCTCACAGCAATCTACAGTGTGAAACTAGTGCAGAGCTGGTTACTGCTCCTGTTGATACTTTCAGCAGACACGCTGGCTGAGCATAAGTGGCTGTCCCTCACTTATTCTCCACTGTTAAAGGGTTTGGGGGGGTTTTAGGCCAATCACGGCCCTGGTTTTCTTACCGAGCACTTGCTCTCCACTCTCTGTCTTCAGCCTGTGCTGGTGCGTGTTCTGCTCTTCCTCAGAGATGCACTGCATAATCCGCTCAAGCAGGGTGTCCTGGTGCCGCACGCTCTCTTTCTCATCTTTCGGCCGCCCGCTTGCACGCTGAGACAAAACAAGCAGCACGAGAGCCACGATGAGAGGAGCCCGCAGCATCTCCGAACGAGGATGGGTGTCACACGGTGGGTGCAGGGGCTTCCAAGACTACGACCTCAGTCTGCACAGAGACATGGAGCAGAGTCAGAGAACCAGATCTGCTACAACTGGACTCCAATGTTACATGAATGGGGCTATAAACCACATTTTTTAAGCCAGTTTTTCTTTTATTTATTGTTATTTAGGAATTGATATATCATCACTTTCTGTCCTGGATTGTGGCTCATTCAAATAGCAGCCTAAGAGCAGCTTTATCTCCAATCCCACTTCAGCTCCTTGAGGCTTCCTTTTAAGAGCTAAAGGAAACATCACTACTTTAAACGTGTGCACTGTAACAAAAGTGCACTGAAGGGAGAAATGGAATAAAAGAAACACTTCATCAGTCCAAATTGGAGGCAATTATAAACGCTTGGTTTGTTCCTATTTCAGCTGCTTTTCTAGTAAATTCGGACTAAAGGAATGACGGGGAAAATGACAGTTTAATTGCAAAAGACGTGTTTAGTGGGAAATGTGATTATTGATGGATAATCATTTCGATCTCTAACACTGACTCATGTGAGCACAGGCCACTGTCTGTAATCCTGAATGGATAGTTGATCCACGTGGCATGGTGTTAAACATACTGTCAGCATGAAAGCTACTGTGTATCTTTTGTTTATGAACATTCAAACAGTGCCAATGTAGCCACAGAAGTACAACATGTTCCTTGGGGTCTAATTTTGTACCTTATATATTTTGTCCCTGAAGGAAAGTGACCTAATGTGATAAAGAGGGACAGTAAAGTTCTAGACAGCCTAGGGTCAGGACGGGGTGTACGGAGCCAGTCCACCTTAAAATAAATAACTGCTCTGGAACGTGGTGGAGTTATGACCCATAACCAATGGTAATGATACTGAAGGCGATCCCTTGAGGGGAACACCCAGCTGATGCAAGAGGTAACACACCAGTGACATCCCAGTATCATTTTATTCGAAGATTGTACTGCCCTACAAGTGTCCCCGTTTAAAGAGCCCATATAACTTTTAAAAATGGTTTTATTTTTCTCTGGGACCTGTGAAATTTTGCATACCAAAACTTTCACTTTCACTTTCACTTTCTGCACAATTATTTTACAATTTCTTATTAAGAATTAAACAGCCTGTATTTTCAATACTGATGCATGACACTGATTGTGATTGGCTACCCTCTAATGAGCCTCCTCCAAACAGCTGCGCAGACTCGAGCCCTGCTTACCCCTTTGACACCAATGGGTGGGGCTGTAGGCTAGATACAGGAATATATGCAGATGAACTGGTTTTGTGACATCACAAAAGCAATCGTTTGAAGATCATCTTTTTTGGTGGCATATTTTGAAAGTCTGGACCATAAGGACCGAGGGCAGAATAGTGCGGCTTAAAACAAGTTTACATACTGTGGCTTTAAAACAGCAAAGAACTTTTGGTTTCCCATTATATCTGCTCTTTAAGTTGCGGCTTCTGTGGAACGCAATAGGGAACACTTTTATTCCGTCTTTCTCATTTTATTAGCATTTTATTTCCCTTTTTTAGAGGAAAACTGAATACACGCAGACATTCTCATCAGCTTCATTTTACACCATTACACAACCTGTCTGAGGACAAATCAACCACACGCTCTGGATAAAGAAATATTAAAGAGATATTAAACTCAGTGTTCTGGTCACCCGGAATACACTGTCCCATGTCAGCTGATGGCTGAAGCATCATGACATCCTGCTAGTAAAAAGACTTGTGTGAGCAGACTGCAGCCTGGTTTTTTTCATGACTCAAGGCACTGAAGGAAGCACCGATGGTATTGATCTGATACCAGGCATGTATATCAGCTGGATTTAATGCATTTTGTCAAAAGGACAGAAATGTGATCTGCGTACAGTCATGCTGTTATCTGTGTGTGACACTGTGGGCTCGTGCAGTGTTTCATTAGTTGGATAAGTTACTCCTGAAGTCTTAAGCGAAACCCTGCAATTGCAAATAGGCCACTGAAGAAAGCTTAACTCAGAAAAAGCAGACATTACTCAAGACTTTGGTATTGGTTCTGTAGAGCCATCACTTCAAATAAAAGTGTTCAAGCTGTGCTGTCAGACCGATCAGTCTTAAAGGGGAATCCCAGCCATTTTTCACAACTTGTTCAGAATTCAGCCATTGAGGCATCCGCAGTCCTTCAGAGAGGTTTAATGTTCTAAGAGGATCTTACACAGTCAGCTTTGCTCTCGGTGGCAGTGAACGGAGCCACAAGGTCCCTTATATGACCTGAAGTGTGTTTATATATAGTGCCAAAGCACACTTTTTCTCACTTTTTATCATCATTTCCATTCCATACAAAGACTCAGAGGACTAGAGTGGGTTCAGACAGGGATAAATACATGCGTTTGTGTTCTTCTACTGTAAACAGAAGGTGTCTTCAGTTTCACACCCAGCCACTCTCAAAGGCATGACATCTGAGCCCATGTGTTAAACTAATCCTTATGGGTCATGAAAGGAATAAATAAAAATAATTGTATAAATAAATTAAATACAACAGTAATTAATAAGAAAATAATAAGAACAACAACTACTACAGCAACATGATAATAATAATAATAATAATAATAATAACAACAACAACAGCAACAATTATTATTATTATTATTATTATTATTATTATTATTATTATTATAACTCTAAATACTTGTTGTTTACTCACCAGAATTGTGTTTTATTCCCGTTAAGTTTCAGTTCCTTTGATCTTTGTGAAAGTGGGTTAAAAGTCTCCGTGGCGGTGAAGCGCGCGCCGCTCAGCTCGTCCATCCAAGCTCGAGAGTTTCTTCCCTCCTCCTGTCTCCCGCGCTTTTTTATCGTCTCGTGTAGACGGAGGTGATGATGATGATGATGATGTTGATGATGAGGATGATGATGATGATGATGATGATGATCTCTACATGGCGCGAGGCTTTAATTAGAAAAACGCGTGAACATCTTTATGTTCCCGTCCGTCGCGTGCCATGTAGGGGGTTTCTCCCCCTCCCACCTCACCTCAGTGTGTGTGCGTGTGTGTGTGTGTATGTGCGCCGAAAGAGACAGAGAAACAAAGTGGAGCGTGTGTGTGTGTGTGTGTGGAGAGAGAGAGAGAGAGAGAGAGAGAGAGAGAGAGAGAGAGAGTATGTGTGTGTGTGTGTGTGTGTGTGTGTGTGGAGAGAGAGAGAGTGTGTGTGTGTGTGTGGGGGTGTGTTAAAAAAGAGCTGGAGTTATAGTGGACAGAGAAAGAGAGAGAGAGAGAGAGAGAGAGAGAGAGTGTGTGTGTGTGTGTGTGTGTGTGTGTGTGTGTGTGTGTGTGTGTGTGTGTGTGTGTGTGAGGAGACTAGAGAGAGAGAGACAGAGACAGAGAGACAGTGAAAGAGAGAGCTTGTCAGCACACACAGCTTCAGTGTGTTACCGGGAACTGTCCGGACTGGAACTCCCAGCGGCTGAGGGGCGAGTATTCGTGCATGAGCCTCATCAGAGTTTCATCCTGCCGTCTCCAAGCAGTGACTGGAAGCAACTGATGCAATTAAAAGTGAGAAGAAACAAATACACATACACCCAACAAAAAACACACACACCCAACAACCACAGAAACGGAAAACACACACTCCAGGTCCAAACTGCCACGCCGAACCCAGCAGCCGGAGTGAGCGTGTGAAGTGCACTGAGCCCCCGTCTCCACTCTCCTCCTGTTTCTACCCGCTCTCACCACTCCCTCACAGTGGAGGAGAACATGGACCTGTTGGCTCCCATCCCACTTGCTAAACCAGCGCCCAAACTGAGCGCACTCACTCTTCGTGTTTATGCTCACCTGGAAACACTTTGAACAAAAGATCTCAAGCCTGAGCTGTTTGTTAAAGCATTTCTCTGGCTTTCGACACGGGCTGGTGATAAGGGGTCGATACCATCGCTTCATGCCATAAGTTCAGCACAACAGTGGCCTTGGTGGTTGCTCCTGTATATTCTTTTTCATTCTGATGTTTTTGCTTTTTCATGTTTGGGTTTGCAGCAGCGAAGGAAGGCAACGCTGGGATGAAAAATTGATTCATCTGGAGAAAATGATCAATAAATTCTGTTTAAATCAATAATATTCTGTAATTTAACATAAAACCTTGTCTCCAGTTGTGCCTGAGGAGGCTGACAATGTGCAAGACTTCCCTTGAAAAGCTCAGGTTGGACTGTTTGGAGACAAAGAAGCGAGACTGTGTTTGGTTTGGACATGTCCAGAGGAGAGACGAGGGGTATGTCTGGAGAAGGATGTTGAGGATGGAGCTGCCAGGAAAGAGGAGAAGAGGAAGGACAAAGAGGAGGTGAGAGAGGACGTGTAGGTGGGCGGTTTGCAGGAGGACGATGCAGAGGACGGGGATACATGGAGACATATGATCTGCTGAGGTGACCCCTAATGAGAGCAGCTGAAAGAAGAAGTCTAACCTAGAAGTTCCCACTTCCCATTCTGTTATCAGTGATAACAGCACAATTTATTCAGCTAACATTCCCTCGAACACATGGTGCTAAATAATGAGTCCACGGAAGCTCGAAGATCGTGAAGAAGAGTGTGACACCAAGTCTACACAAAAACCTGTTGTAGGTCTAAAGGTAACCTTATGAGCATTAGCAGCGACGTCAGAACTACTTCATCAGAAATGATCTGCATACAGAAACAGCAGACGCCGACTCTCTTTTCAAACATAGCTCAGAACAAGTCCAGTCTATATATTTTTTAGATTCTTTCTCCAGCTCTAAGTCAGCGATGAACATTTTTTCAACAACTGCCTATTTTATCTCTCTCTTTCACTGGTTGCCTAGTGTTTAGGGAGTAGGCCCCATAATTGGAAAGCCGTGGGTTCAAATCCCAAACCATTAGGTTGGTACCGTCCCCATCACTGCTCCCTGGGTGTTGAATATGGCTGCTCATTGCTTCATTCTTTGTGTGGGTTAAACACAGAGAAGCATTTCGTTTGTAATCACGATGGCAGTCACTTTCACTTCACTTTCACTTCCACTGTCGTCCTTATGAGTATTTAATAAACGTTCAGTGTTTTAAATATTAAGGGTGTGAAGGGTTAAAAGAAGCAACTGCTCAACCATTTGAGGTGCCTGCGTTTAAAAACCGAAACCTGTTTTGGTAATTTTGGGAAAAACGAGGAAAATGCAGAATATATGCCCGCAATTCGAGGCAAGAACAGTGCGGTGGTTATTTGCCTGACAGTGAGAAGGTTTTGAGCTTGTTTCCCAGCTGGGGTTGAGGATGCTTTCTGTGTGGAGTTCAGGAGTCCTCCAGTGTATGTGTGGGTTTTCTCCAAGCACTCCATGTTTCCTCCCACAGTACAAAGAAATGCAAAGCGGTTGAAGTGGAGGTGAGGGTGTTTTTGTTGGCCTTGCAATGGACGACCTGACGACCTGTCCAGGATGTGTTTCATCCCTTGAGTGATAGAACAGCACCTTCACCAGCCCTGCTTAGGATCAAGGATTGATGCAAATATGAACGATTTTCTGCTATTTATGAGAAAATGCTGGAGTATACTTTGCAGTGCAGGTGTCTTATACAAGTGCCTTGCCAGGAAGGCTTTTTTATTTTCTTGTTGAGCCTGTCAGAACCACTCACAGGCTTCCCTCTGATGTGCGTTAACAAAGCAAAGCCAAGGATGGGATTTCAGTTCACAAACTGGATGTATATGCCATATATCCCTATTATTTATAAATCATCGCAGTAGGGAAAAACATCAGATACTTGATTTTGTGCTTCTGTTGTTTGTTCCGATCAATGCAGTTTTTATATGCGAAAAAACTCAAATTTATCAAACCAAACCCAGCTGTAGTGGTAATCATGGTCAGCTGCTGAAAAAAGTATCTGCCTTTTCGTAACCGCTAAAATGAAGTTGGCAGCAAGTATGTTGTGGAGGCACAGTGTTTTATGAACCAGATAATCTTTCTAAAGACCTCGAAAATATTTCCCGCTGTTGATTCCTGAGTTCAGAATGAGTGTGTGCAATTACTCCCGTTGGCTGTGGAGCATCATCGAACCGGGGACATGTGGTGTCCAAGAACCTTCAAGAAGATATTGATGTATTTAGGCCTAAAATGATCAATGAAGTAACAAATTCCTTCAAAATTTGTTGGAATCTGCAGGCCTCACACATTTCCAGGCTCCGTGGATTTACAAAAAGAGCAACGATGGAAAGCAGCTGAAAATCTTTAGCCTAAAACCTCATTTGCTGATAGATATGATGTACTGCAGTTCTACACACCCACCGCAACTGTGTTCTCCTCAAACAGGCAGTGCACTTTCCTGGGCAGTATCCCTTGTGGTGTGCTTTTTTTTTTTGCAGGGGAGGCTCTACACTTCCAAAACCAAAAAAAAAAAAACCCCACAAAGCGTAAGTGTGAATAGCTGACTAACTGATGAAAGACAATTACCCCTATGCCTTACCAAATGAATCAAATTAATTTCAACACTGCATAAAGCATGTAATACTAATGACATATTTCAGGTCATAGAGCTGAAAAGTTTACAAGCTTATATCTGATTTGTAGAAAATAAAATCATAATTATCAGTGGCTACATGCATCCAATAGCAGTGTGCATCATGGGCAACAGTGGCCTAGTTAGGGAGTTGGCCCCAGGATCAGAATGTCATGGGTTCGAATCCCAGACCTGTAGGTTGTCCTGAGGTACCCTTGAGCAAGGTACCATCCCTGTCACTGCTCCCTGGGCGCTTTCACTGCTGCACATGTGTTGGTGTGCAGGTTTAATGCAGAGGTGTAATTTCGTTGTGGTTCACTGCTGTGCTGTGTTTCACAATGTCAAGAATAGTCACTTTCACTTTCATCAGTGCAAACATTGCCATGATGATATCATTGCTGTGAAGGGGCAGTGGTGGCCTAGTGGTTAGGGCGTCGGTCATATGATCGGAGGATCGGGGGTTCGAACCCCTTCCCAATGGGTTGCCCTGAGGTACCCTTGAGCAAGGTGCCGTCCCCGGTCCCGCTCCTCCCTGCGATGGGCTGGCGACCTGTCCAGTGTGCGTCCCCCGTCCTCGCCCTGTGTGCGCTGGGTTGGACACCAGCACTCCCCCGCGACCCTGTTTGGGACAAGCGGCAGATAATGGATGGATGAATGGATGGATATCATTGCTGTGTTCCGGTGAGTTTGAATAAATCGCTTTGTTTCAATAATTGGAGAAATCACTCACATCAGATGTTTGTTTTTGAATGGATGCTTTTTCTCGTAAACCCGAACGGGAGCATTTAAACATCCGATAGTATTTGTGCTCAGTTTTTCTTGCCTGCATTTTAGGCTTATTATGAACATTTCTCTTAACCATACAGCTGTTATTACTCACACCTAGATTTATTCAGCATCCCAACAGCTTTTCTTCTTTCCATTGCTTAAAAATACCTCAAAGCCAGCTTTACCAGTGCTTTGGCTGTCTGAAGAAGTACAAAAGAAAACATTAAAATCAGGTTTTCAGTAATAAAGAAAACGTGATTTCTTGTTTTAATCAAAATGTAAAAAATAAAAATTATCTTGCAGTGCTTATGTTTTGACAATTTTCTTTGTTAACTGCTTGACCAGACTTTGTGAAATGACCAATGGCAGCAACAACAGCATCAAGTCTTCATGAGAATGATCCTACTTGGCATCCCTTTCTTTTGGAACTTCTTCTTATGAGAATCTTTCAAGCTCCAGCGAGCTGGATGGAGTGTGCTGATGCACAGCCATTTTCCATTCCAGGACTTCCACCAAGTTTTTTCTTAAGCTACTACGATTGTTCTCGCTAGAAAGCTTGTCTCGTTGAAATGTAAACCTCAGCCAGAGATCCTGAGCACTTGCTCTATATTTTCCTGCTTCCATCTTTCCCTGGATCCTGGCTAGTATCCCAGTGCCTGTCACAGAGAAACATTCCTAATGCATAACGGTGCCACCATTGTGTTTGACTGTAGGGATGGTAATGATGAGATGATGCTCAGGACCTTGTTTCCTCCATCCACTTATGGGAACTGGAACCAAATGGTTCAGTCTTTGTTTGATCAGACCACAGCATTTCGCTGAGAGTCATTCAGGTGCTTTCTGGCAAACTTCTAGCACTTCTCTACCATAAATGCCTGGTGGAGTGCCAGGTTTATGTTTGTCCTCCATTATCATTATCATTATGTTTGTCCTCCATTATCAAAGAAACTCTGGATTTCATTTAAAGTGAACATTTGGTTCTTGGCTACCAGTCTGATCAAGACCCTTCATTTGCTTTGTTTGTGTGAGTGAAAAGATTGAAAAAGAACATTGAAAAACCATGGAAGCATCTGTGATCTTGGCAATACTCTTCTCCCTTGGCTTGTTTATGACTTTGACATACAACTGTAAGACCTTATACAGACAGTGTTTCTCTGCAAAATATGTCCAGTGAACTCAGTAATGCAAAGGTGGACTCCAGTCATACTGGGCTCAAGGACCATTTATAGATGTAGGGTGGACCATGGGCAGTGGTGGTCAAGTGTTCAGGGACTAAGACCCAGGATTGGAAGGTCATGGGTTTGAATCCCAGACCATAAGGTTGCCCTGAGATACCCTTGAGCAAGGTACCAGCCCCGTCACTGCTCCCGGGCGCTGGATACGGCTGCCCACTGCAGCACGGTGAGCGAGGGTTAAATGCAGAGAATGCATTTCGTTGTGGTTCACTGTGTGCTGTGGTAAGTAATCACTTTCACTCCACCAAAGATCAACTGCAAGCATCTGAACGCTTACGTTACTGTGACATTTCAGTCTTTAATTATTAATAAATGTACAAAACCTGGTTGTGCTAATGTGTTGTGAAGTATTCCAGCTTTCTTGCCTAGAAACAATTGTGAATCTATTCTAAAATAAGTCTCAAACGTAACAAAATGTGGGGAAACGTATAAAGCCTGCATCTGAGCTTGTAATAATTCCCACTTTAAGAATCATCCTTTAAGATGCTTCACTAGAAAGATGGTCTAATTTGATTGCCAGGACATTATTGCACTGGAGTCATATTTCACAAGATCATTTTTAAGAGCAATTACTAGATCATGGGCTGCTACAGAGTCTTAAAACCACCCAGCCCATTCATTAATTATATTCATAATGGTGAAAACTTGCTCAAACTTCGAAGGTTCTCTGGAAACGGCCCGGGTCGACAGGGAACAGCCAATTTAGCTGAAAAGTTTGGATGCAAAAGTCTTAATTGTTTCAGCGTTTGGCAGCTAATGATCCTAAAAACAGAGGGCAGAATATATATACCAGGAACTGTGTATTAACTTAATTAATACTGCATGTTGCAGGAAGGGCAACTGCTGAGAGAGCTGACTCACAGGCTTGTTTCAACAGGCGGCCCCGTAGCCCCCCCTCCGCACTGAAATATGGACGAGTGTCACACTGAACTGTGGAGCAGCAGATAGCTGCACACATTCCTCCAAACACTGGCTGTGCGTCAGACCCACCGCAATTCAAACACGGCTGAACCATTTTTGTTCATGCAGCATGTTGTATGCTTGCATCATTATGCTTATTATTTCAGCTAGGGATGCAGCCAGTGGTACCGCATCCCTGTTTCACAAATGTAAAACAGATGTGCCTTTCATAGCAAACATTTCTCCCCATAGAAAAATGGATGGTTTGACTCAGCGTAGATATTAAGTCGTCTTTCACTTTGACTGACAGGGCATTTCATTGAACAGCTCTCTTTCAATCAGGATCATTGAAAGGTTGACACTCCAAAATCTCAGGGAAAAAAGGACTAAACTACCATTCGGGTGGTATCTCTCACGTCACTGGGGTGGAACACTCAAGAGCACGCTTTCATTACCTTTTAGTCACGGAGAATAAACCAGCCATATCACATTGAAGGTCTATTTTAGGTCACTAACTCCAGTCCTCTTGACCTGAATCCAGACTTTCTTTTTCCCTTTTCTGTTTTAAAACTGCCCCTTTTCTAATGGGAAAAACATTTTTTGAGGTTCAAATCTGGACCTAATGTACCTTGATGTATTATTGTATTATTTTTTACTGTATTCATGTTTTTTGCTCAAGGCATTCAATTCATGTAAAAATTATTTAAGAGAAGTGAAAGTGACTAATTGTCATTGTGAAGCACAGCTCACAGTATAACACAATGAAATACAACATCTGCTTTTTACCCACACACACTGTGCAGCAGGTGGCAACTATGGAAAGAGCCTGGGGAGCAGTGATGGGGAAGGTACCTTGCCCAGTGGGTACCTCAGAGCAAGCTATTGGTCTGGGATTTGAATCCGCGTCCTTCAGATCCAGCACCCTAACCACTAGGCCACCTCTGCCCCATTATAAACATATAAATAAATATAATCTATGTTGGGTCCTGTAATGATAGTCACTTTCACATGCTTGCACCAATTGGCTTGCACCAGTATTCAGTCCTTTTAAGTGTTTTGGTGTAAAATAGTTCATTGCAGAGAAACAGCCTATCTATCACACTACCACTTCACATTTTCTAACACAAAAAATGTTTTAAAAAATGGCTAAATCTCTGAACTAGCATCTTCATATTCAGTATCTTAGTAAATTAGTATCTGTGTCATCTGGCAACATGTCTTCAATCGTTCCATGTTACAGCTCTTGATAAGTAGCTTAGATGAGCATTAAACTCTTGATTTGGTTTAATTTACCACCACTGTGGACAATTTAAGAGCATTTACATCAAACCCACTTTGTAGAAATAATAAAATGGTAAAAATTATAACTAAGCAAAATGATGACAATTAAGTGGGCACTGATCCACAAAGTGTAACACGCTATGGCATCTATATTCAGGGTATCCCTACCAGGGCATCTAACTTTTTACCAACATGCAAAACCACAGCACTTTCTTACATTTGCAGCATTAGCAGATGCTCTTATCCAGAGCGACTTCCATGTCCTAATTACAGGGACAGTCCCCCTGGAGCAGGTCAGGGTTATGGATCTTGTTCAGGGACCCAGTGGTGGTACTGTTAGGGGATTCAAACCTGGGACCTCTTGAGGCATAGGTCCATAGGCAAGCATGCTACCACTAGACCACCGCCACCACCATCTTGCTTGGTTACATGTTGCTAAGCTACAATAGCACACTCGGCATTGAGGGGCAGGTTATTTAAGGGTGCGGATGCAGTGGCCTGACAGAAATTTGCCTCTCGGTTCAACATAAAGCCCAAGTCATGTTCATCCAATCAGACAATGTTCCACCAAACACTGTTCTGAATAAGTTCTGTTGCATTTGTTTCTTCACTAAATTTAGTGCAATATGAATGGAAGAATGAATTTCATCCATTGCTTTTATTGGGATGCTTTTATTATCCTTATTTATTAGGTGCTGTTAAATGGGCCTTTCCTCTCCTCTATATGTTCCAGTTCTCTCTCTTTACAGCTGTCTTTCATTCTTTACCTGCTGAAGTCAGTCTTCTCCAGATGCCCACCTGTGCCGACGGTGTCCACGCTCCACCAGTTGCCAACGTTTGGACTCTTTAGAATCAGTTACTTAAAAGATTTTGTATATTTTTCAATATCCTCAGCTGAGTGTTTTAACCTCTCTTTGGTCATACATACATGGCCTGCATTCCCTCATTTTAGTTTTTTTGAGCCAACATTCCCATTGCATGTCACCAAACCCAGCGGCGTCACCGTTCAGTTCCGACAGGCCACATTCTCACCATGTTAGTTATGAAGTGACGAATAAGCTGATAATTGTAGTCTCGTAATAGATCCATTTTGTGGAGTTACGGAACACACATACTGCCTCAGTGGTATCCCGCAGCTCGAACATATCATGCTTCAATCCAAACATGCACAGTGGAGAATGATTTCATTAAGGCCAACCCCAGATCAACAGCCGTTCGATACGTTCTCCCGAAAACATCTGCGAACTTTCACAAAAGAGGTCACTGGGCTTACTTTATTTACTAACGGATCACTCTCATTCCCTCAGTTTGCTTCTCTGAACTTTGTGCTGAGTGCTCGGGAAGGTGCCTGCCCAGGTGAACAGGTGAGACAGAAAGTCACGGGACAGGCTTGGGCAGGACATTGATTGTTTTGTCAGCACTGATAAATTGGTGTTCATGAACTCTGTTTTCATGACATTGGAACTGAAATTAGTATCACTTTAGCAGAATTCCAAAGACTATGTGACACCTTTGCACACCTTTCATGACTTCACTTTACATTAATGTTAGCAAATACTTATTCCAGCAAGCCTCAGTTGACACTGAGTCCACTTTTGTCCAATCTTGATGTGGTTTTACCTCTGCAAGTGTTATGAAAGTGAAGCCTTTATACATGTTTTTGATACCAATTTACAATAAGACCGATCAAATAAACTTCTTGAAACAGTCTTGAGCCATCCTTAATTTCTTTACATTTTGCGAGGGAATCAACTTATTAATGCAAAAATGCAATCATTTGTAGATTTAAAGGAAGACATGGGAACAAATGTGTTAGTGCTCCAGGCTGCAAAGTGTATAAAGATATGAGGTTCTAGATAAAGCGGTTCCAGCCACTCAGCGTTCAGCATCAGTAGTAATCACCTGATCATCTAGAATCATCTGCACCTGTTTCTTCACTGCTTCACGTCTTAAGTGAGACGCTTTGTTCTGATTGAATGTTCAGATGAAGATCACTGAGTGGATTAACCAACAAAAAAACAATCAGGTACAGAGACTGGACCGAAAATGAGAGACAACAACACTGTCCTTCAGAAAGATCTGGAGAACTGCTCAGGTACAGAGACTGGACTGAAAATGAGAGACAAAAACACTGTCCTTCAGGAAGATCTGGAGAACTGCTCAGGTACAGGGACTGGACTGAAAATGAGAGACAACAACACTGTCCTTTAGGAAGATCTGGAGAACTGCTCAGGTACAGAGACTGGACTGAAAATGAGAGACAACAACACTGTCCTTCAGGAAGATCTGGAGAACTGTTCCTCAATAAGATGTTAAAATAGAAATAAAAAAATAAAAAAGAAAGTCTAGATCTTTCTGGGGATTCTGGGGATGGCTCAAAGGTTTTGCACAGTACTGAATATAATTAATATACAAGGTGTCAAATTTATTAAAAGCATTAATAAGTGTGCATTAATTAAGTGTGAATGTCCTCAGTGTGTGTTTGGGTTTTCTCCATGTGCTTATTTCCTCTCACTATCTGAAGTCATGCACTTCAGGTGGAATGGAGATGCTTAATGGTTCCCTAAGTGTGAATAGGTTTGTCTGAGTGTGCCTGTCCTGCAGAAGACTGCAACATGTTCGAGGTGTTTCTCAGAACAGCACCCTCATGACCGCTGGCTAAATGCTGGATGGATTTTGGATTTCTTTGGTTTTGTATGGTAAAATTTCTTTTTGCCATGCTTTGTTTTCCATCTGTAGTGAATAAATTACTAAATAAATCCTAGACATCTGTAACTGCTGCATATATGAGCCGGTGAAAGCTTCTCCAGCAGGCTGTTTGTTTAGCAGGCAGTTTGTATTCCGCTGGAAGCAGCTCTATCAGTTTGGAGAAAGCTTCATCCATTTTCTGAAGTGGCGGCTGGTTTAAGATGACCAAATGGAAAGTGAGCTTGTGTTTCCTGATTGCAAAATGTCAGGTTGCAAAGTACTTCCACTCCTGCCAAGTCCAAAAAAAGTTTGTGTGTGTGTGTATGTGTGTGTGTGTGTGTGTGTGTGTCTGTGTGTGTTTTTCACTTGGGCCAAGTATCAGGGGAATGGACAACACATTCCCCAACAAAAAGAAAACAGTTTTGATATGAAATTCTGGAGCTTGGTGTTTACATGCACTCAGGGCGGTGTTGTTGTAAGCCGGAGGAGCAGCTACTCTGCTGAATGTGGCCAAGCTGTCCGTGGGAAGTTTCTGGAGGTGGCCCGTGTTTCTCTCTGTCCAACAGGGGTGAATTAGGACACCAGTTAATGGTCTCAAGCAGGATGTGCGAGAGGAGAGGAGATGAGATGACAGCTATCCGACAGGCAGCTGTGTAGGGGTGGAGTTTTTGACATGAACAGAAACCAGGAGTGAGTCATAAATATACATTGATCAGCAGGTGGAGAGAATCATATTGATTGGCTTGTTACCATGGCACCTGTCAAGGGGTGGTATTTATTAGGCAGCAGGTGAACAGTCAGTTCTTGAAGTTTAAGAATTCGAATGGGCAAGACTTTGACAAGGGCCAGACTATGATGAGTAGGCAACTGGGTCTGGTCCAAGGAAGGATGAGTGGGGAACCTGCAACAGGGTCATGGACACTCAAGCCTGTTTGGTCTGATCACAAAGAGAGAAGAGCTTCTGTAAGTGTTTTAAAAAAACGAATGCTGGCATTCTGACCCTTTCCGGCAGTAAAAAAAAACCTGTAATGGGCGCATGAGCATCAGAACTGGCACATGCAGCAATTTAAGACGAGTGCCTGATCTGATGCATCACTTTTTTCCTTTTACATCATGTGGACAGCAGGGTGAGTTGTCATCTGGCGATTTACTAAACATAAAGGACCTTCTGCGAATGAGAGATATTGAGGTCTTATGAGTCTATGCCTTGATGGGTCAGAGCATTATTGGTATGGGACCTACACAATATCAGGCAGGTGGTTTTAATGTTATGGTGGATTGTGCACATTTTAAAAGTCCATTTGTTTCTTTTTTTGACCTTAAACTATCGCCGTTCAGTTATTAAAGGCAAATACTCATCAACAAGTTGATTTTCAGACTCCACCTAATAACTGAGCAACAAGTGCAGGGTTTCCCTTCGCCGGAGTCATTTTAGTCCTGAAAAAAGACACCTGTCATCAACATTTAGAGCATTCACAATTATTAGAAAATAATTTGTGGTTGCTAACTCACCATAAAAGCAATTTAAGGAAATGCACGGACAAATAAAACTGACATATAGGACATGGTTTGGCAGCATGTGTTCATAGTTAGCAAGGCATCCTCTGCAGGACGTTGAATGATTCATGCTGTAAAGATATAAGTACAGTGTGCAGATGGCACACGTTTATTGTACATGTAAGAAACCTCCCCTTAAAAAGTTACAGGGCTCCATTACTGTTTTTACAAGCTCGTTCTCGTCTTCATATGTGCTAGTGATAATTACTTCCTCGTTTTAAAAAATTGAGCCAAGGTAATTAGCAATAACACTACTGCACGACACACATGCTAAGACATTTGCGGTGTCAGGTTTCATAGGTAGACCAATAAAGACTGGGCAATTTGATAAATGCAGATATAAAATCTTGCTCAGCATGCAGATTTTTATTGCAGCGGTTCCCAAATGTGTGAATGTAGAAATTTAGCCCAGCTGTAAGTGACCACATCTGATGATATTACACATTATGCTGTACTATGCCAGATGCCATTTTACTCTTTAAGGTCATAGATTCTGTTCCAAACTATGGGGTATTTTCTAGAAATACTGAGAAATATATATGTTATGTTTACAAAATATGCATTTAGACTGTACTTCTCATATGTGTATATACACATTTCATTTGTGTGGAACAGCCATGGCCCAGTGGTTAGAGAAGGGGGGTTGCTGGTTCAGTCCCCAGGACTGGAAACATGTGGGCAGTGGGGGGGGTGCAACCCTTTCTTATTTCATTAGATGCAGCTGAAGAGCTCTCAGGCGAGGCACTTAGTCCCACAATTGCCCCCCTGGATCTAGATGTTGCAGCACACAGTCTCCGCCGTGTTTGCTCACTACCCGTGTGTGTAGGATGGGTTAAATGTGTGTGTGCCAATTTCATTTGGCGATTTCAATTTCAATTTCAGACCAAGAAGTCGCAGGTTCGAATACCACCTCCAGCACTGCCACCATTGGGTTCTGACTGTCCCAGTAATCAGGAAATGGAAGTCGCTCTGGATAAGAGTCTGCTAAATGCCGTAAAAATGAAATCGTAAATGTTATATTATAAAATCAAATATAGTAGCAACTGTCCTGACAGTCAGATGTAACGGTCACCTGATGCTATTTTATTAATGAGTGACATAATTTTATTTTTAAGTTTATTCATGAGGATATAATACATATGTGTCTCTATAGCAGGGCTCAAATAAAGAATATTATACTAGAAAAAGTACAATGAGAGCACTTTACTAGAATGTACTAGATATTGTTCTTGTACTGTGTTGTATGATAATGTCAATTATTCTAAGCATTACATTTAAATTAGAGAACCATAATGAAGTAATTTAAGGTGTATAAATTTTATATTTAAGGGGTGGTGGTAGCCTAGGAGTAGGATACGTAGCAGGACCAAACGGTTGTGCGTTTGGGTCTGGATCTCCATCCCTGAGCAAAGCCCTCAACCCCAAGTAACTCCAGAGAAATAGGGGTGTCTGCTAAATAATGTAAATGTATATTGTTTTAGTTACTAAAATCAAAACTGAATTACATGGAATATTATGACACACTATAGATGGAGTGGTTTAAACTAGCAGGGCTTTGTTGATGTTTGTTGAACTAGAGCCAGAGCAGTACAGTTCCATAGATAGGTTTAATGAACACTGCTTTAAAGGATTGGAAAACCTAATTAGAAACAACAGTCTGCTGTTTAACTGCCTAGGTGGCGCCAAAAACATCAGGGAGGACTCAGCATGAAGCTCGTAAGTGTGCTGCATAGTGCTCTCGAATTTCTTTCCTCTTAACAGCTCCTCTCTCCTCTCTTTCCCTCCCTGCCTCTCATTTGAATTCTTTCTCTGTGGTCTTGGTTGGACGCTGTTTCCCTGCTCACCTCTCCTCGTCATGCGTGTGGAGGAGAGCATGAGTTATATCAGTTCTCATGCCTCATGTTTTATTATTTTTTTTTATTCTAGAAGAGGTCATTAATGGAAGCCTCCTAACAACTGTGCCATGTGAGGCGGCCAGCGACTCCTTCACACGTGAGCACCAAGATTTAGGAGGTTTGCGGAAAGCAAGCTCCCGCACTTTGGGCTGCAGCTGAAAAGGAATGTCAGCAGAAACAAATCAATGATGAAAAGAATGAAGAAAACACATAAAAAAGAACCCCAAATTGTGTAAGAGGGAAAAAAGCAAGAGGAATCCGTCGAATTGCGGCCTTCGCGCATTCAGAGAGGGAGCCTGCGCTTTTCGCCATGTTTAAAAAAACACCTGTTTGTCATTAGAAGCTGATGTGTGAACGTATGTGTGTTTGGGTGTGTGTGTTGTGGTGGAGAGGGGGTAGAGCCTGTAGTTTTATAAACTGAATTGCTGAGAAAGAACAGCTTGGTTCACACACACAGTGCTAAATTAAGGCCTTGTTTTAGATGCATGCAAATCCAGCACATCTGTGCAGCTGTCAGTTCATAAAACACAAAATAAACATGTCATCAAGATATTGTATTAAAGGCCAGAGTTGTGTGTGTAAACGATTGAATGAGTCGGTTGCTTTCTTGTGTTCTGAGAGCGCAGTTTATTACTGATGTCCCCTAACAAGTCCACAAATCAGAAAGGGGTAGACAGTTGCGGCTGTGAATTTTTTTTTTTTTTTTTTTTTTTGCATATCAAACGTTTGTGGGGGCTTCTGGCACGAGTTGTGCTGCAGGAGAGAGTGATGGGGAGAATGCGCCCTACTAGACAGAGCGCTATTTGCCTTCCTATAAAAGATCAACACAAAACAATTAGCACTTACTGTAAAACGGTGGAGAACTGCTGTTAACTTGAACAGGGCCATCATTCGAGAGGAAAGTGGAAAGTTGGTGTTGATTTTGTGGAACAACAGTGTCCCTGGAATGTGTGTAGCGGCTGAAAGAACGGCATGAAGGTTATGTAAAGAAAGTATTAGAGTTTAAAGAGGAATTACATTATTCTAAAATCTCTGCAAAATGTAAGATTTGGTTTGTTTGAGAGTGGGTTGGACTCTGATTTCTTTACAGAATTATCTTTACATGCAATCTCTCTGAAAACACCTTTTTGTGCAAAGTGATTATATATACATATATATATATAAATTTGTTTATTTATTTGTTGTGCTTTCATGTAGGATAAAAAAAGACCTTAGAATCTAATCATCAACTCCTTCAATCCAACCACCTGCATGTCTTCTCTCACAACATCCATAAACCTCCTCTTTGTCCTTCCTCTTTTCCTCTTTCCTGGCAGCACCATCTTCAATGTCCAAACCAACGTAAAAAATCTTGCTTTTCTAACTTTGTCTCCAAAACATCCAATTTGAGCTGTCCCTCAGTATACTTATTTCTAATCCTGTCCTATCTGTCATAGTTATCTGTCTTAGATAACTCCCGCCATTTATCTTCATCCATTCCAACTTGCCTATACTCTCTTCTTCACTTCTCTTCCGCTCACCGTTACTCTGAACTGTTAATCCCAGTTCTCTACTCCCGGCATCCTAACCACTCCACTTTCCTCTTTTTCATTCACAATCATGTATTCTATCTTTGTCCTACTCATTTTCATTCCTCTCCTCTCTAGAACATATCTCCACCTTTCAAGGTTCTCCTCAAGCTGCTCCCTACTCTTGCTACAGATCACAATATCATCAACAAACATCATCATCCACGGGGACTCCTGTCCTCATCCGTCAACCTGTCCAATACCACCGCAAGCAAGAAAGGGCTCAGATCTGATCCTTAATGTAATACCACCTCTACTTTAAATGCATCCTTCACTTCTACTGTATGCCTCACCATTGTCACACTGCACTCATAGTTAGCCTGTACTACTCTCACATACTCCTCTGCCCCTCCTGACTTCTTCATATAAAACCACTCCTCTCTAGGCACCCTGTCATATGCTTTCTCCAAGTCAACAAAGGCAAAATGCAACTCCTTCTGACCTTCTCTGTACTTCTCCATCAACACCCTCAGAGCAAGCATTGCATATGTTGTGCTCTTTCTCAGCATAAAGCCATTCTGTTGCTCACTAATCATCACCTCTTTTCTTATCCTAGCTTCCACTACTCTTTACCATAACTTAATGTTGTGGCTGATTAACTTCCCTCTATCCCTAATTAACTTAACTATCCCTCTATAGTTACTACAGATTTGAGCATCACCCTTTTTCTTGAAAATCAGTACCAGTACACTTTGTCTCTACTCCTCAGACATCCTCTACTCCTTTTCCAAGATTGTGTTAAACAATCTGGTCAGAAACTCAACTGCCCTGTCTCCTAAAAACCTCCATTCTTCCAAAGGTATGTCATCTGGACCGAGAGCTTTTCCATTCTTCATCCTCTTCATTGCTGCCCTTACTTCCATCTTGCTAATTTGCTGCACTTCCTGGTTCACTAGCCTCACATCATGCTGTCTTCATGCTCTTGCATTCTCTTCATACATTAGCCACTCATATTATTCTTTCCATATGCTTAACACACTCTGCTCATTTGTAAGTGTTTTTCCATATGTTTTTCTATCTTTTATCGCCCTAATCTTCTGCGTATCTTTCCCAGCTCTGTCTCTCTGTTTATCCAATTGGTATAGGTCCCGTGTCCTCTGATACATTTCACCATATACCTTATCTTTAACCTTCACCACTGCTTTCATCACCCTTCGCTTAATCTCCTTGAACTCCTATCCTCTTTCTTCATCTCACAGACCATCCCATTTCTCCTTCGCATGCCTTGTCTTCTGTATACACTTCTGAACTTCTGGGTTCCAACACCAGGTTTCCTTATCCTCTTTCTTCTGTCCAGATGTCACACCAAGCACATTTGTAGATGTCTCCCTTACCACATTTGCCTCAGTTTACCAGCAATCTGGTAACTCTTAAGAGACAACTAACATCACATGGAACACAAGAAAAGACAAGTGCAGACAGGACTAACACAAGACAAGACAATAGTTATTACAAGACAATTGCAAAGATGAACATTCGTCCACCATCCACCACTTTATCCTCGACTCTGCCCTCACTTTCTTCCTCTTCTTGACCTCCAAGGTCTGAAGACCACCATCCTATGTTGTTTAGCTACCTACAGACTGACTCTTCTGCAAAGACATTTCTCCTCCATCTCACAACCAACTTGTGTGGCACAAGCATTAACAACATTCATTATTACACCTTCAGCTTCCACCTTCAAACTCATCACCCTATCTGACACCCTCTTCACCTCCAAAACACTCTTCACATACTCTTCCTTCAGGATAACACCTACCCCATTCCTCCTCCTCCTCAAAAAAAAAAAAAGGCAGCGGTGGCCTAGTGGTTAGGGAGTTGCCCTGCATCGGAAGATTGTGGATTTGATTCCCTCACCAGTAGGTTGCCCTGAGGTACCCTTGAGCAAGGTACCGTCCCCATCACTGCTTCCCGGGTGCTTTCAATAGCTGCCCACTGCCGCATGGTGTTTGCATGGGTTAAAAGCAGAGGTCCAATTTCGTTGTGGTCACTTTCACTTTCACCTTTACCAGTCATGCTGCCAACATTCAAAGCTCCTACCCTCACTTCCACATTCTTACACTTCCTTTTCTTCTCCCATTTCTCCACTCGTCAACAGTAGCCCAATTTCCACCAGCACCCTGTAGGCTAACAGCACTGGTGGCAGTTGTTGTTACTCAGGCCTCGACTGATCTGATATGGAAGTCTCTTTCATTTTCCACATATTGAGTTGACACATATTGAAGTTTTACACCGGATGCCCATCCTGACATAACGCTCCCCATTTATCTGGGCTTGGGACTGGCATGAAGAAATAGACTGGCTGTTGCATCCTTAGTGGCTGGGTCGGATATTCTCCCATAATCCTTGACTATAAAATTTCCATCCACCCATCCACAAAACACCTTAATGGATGCAATTTGAGTGGGAAAATAAGTTTTGGGGATGCCTTTACAGATAAGATTTTAGTGACTATTGACATCTATGACTTGATATCAGTTTTAGAATCAGAGCTCCAAATCTAAACTTCATCCATCCATTACCTGCCGCTTGTCCCAAACGGGGTCGCGGGGGAGTGCTGGTGTCCAACCCAGCACACACAGGGCGAGGACGGGGGACGCACCCTGGACAGGTCGCCAGCCCATCGCAGGGAAATCTAAATTTAAGAAGCACAATTTGAACAAGTGTGTCTTATTTGAACAGCTATATATGGAAAAGTTGAGAAAATTGATGGTTTGCACAACTATTCAATTAAGCATGGCCAGTTTACGTTGGCTCTTGGGACTGGTTTTTATCTTTTTTCTCCAAATGCCTAAATTTTACATTGAGCTGGTCTCAGTGGAGTATTTAAGAGCTCATATTTTCTGAACCTGTGATGTGTCTTGGAAATGTGGTTTTCCCTTGCATTCAGTTGAGTGTTTGATCAGCTGGATTCTTGGATTTCACCCGCCTTGTAATTTATCATACTCGATTAGATGTCATATTGTGCTCAATATTGCTGACAGCTTCTGAGCATTGTGTGAAGCCAGGAGAGATTCTGTTACCACAAGTGGAGAGTTTCTAACAGGAGTTGACGGAACATCTGAAGGGTCTACCAAACCACCGCTGCTATGCGTGTGTCTAGTGGCCTGTGAGAATATGCAATGCGTAATGAGCTAAAGCGTTTGATCTGATTCATCTGCGTTCTCTGCTGCTGGCTTCATTACTATCAATAGCACTGGGGATTCATTTGATTCTCCCTCGCCTGTCTCAGTCTAATACTTCCACAGAATTCATCTTCCACACCCCACTTACAGTAAGCTATTTTTCACCCTGAGTAAGCCTGCTCTGATAGGACTTCGTGATAACGCTTCTCTACGTGCCCGTAAGCTGAAGGAGGACAACGATGTTGCCATTGGATTCTTCTCCCCTCAGACGATTTGCAGGCGTGGTGTGGGTGTGTCGTTCAGGGAGGGTTAATGTAATCAGTGTGTTGGTGGTCCTTGTAATGGCAGTGTGCGTGTACTCTTCAGTCTGTTTCTAATGATGATAAGGCCCATCTGGTGGAGGAGTTGAGCAAGGCTTGCACATGATGTGTTTCTTTCTGATCACATCCAAAAAAAAGGCTAGGGAGGAAGTACCTCTGTCTGATACTTGGACAATAATGGTGCTAATAATATCAATAGAGTTTTAACATGTTCAGACTGCTATTAAGCCATTTGGAATGTTTTTTGCCCCTCTAAACTGTTCAGATCTTCCATCTATGTTATTGTGCTAATGCTATCACCCATTGCTAAGCCTTTTTTCAAAGAAGACTTCTAGGCCTGGTGTCTTTCACCAATCCTTAGACCAAAGATTTAGACCATTTGAAAACAGTGATGAAAAAAATGGGTAAAACTCTGATCCCTCATAAGGTTAATATAGTGAAATTCATTTTCTGAGCCTTTTGTCCTGATTAGGGTCATGGGTAGTGCTGGAGCTCTCACAGGGCGAAAGACGATGACACACCCTGGATAGGTCGCCTGTCCAAACTTACAGACAAACACACCTAAACACTCACACCTAGGAGGCAATTTAGCATCTCCAGTCCACCTGACGTTCATATCTTTGGACGGTGGGAGGAAACCGGCTGAGAAAACCCACACAAACATGGCGAGAACATGCAAATGCAGAAAGGACACGGACCATCCTGCCTGGGAATCAGACCCAGGACCTTCTCACGGTGAGGCGACAGCACTACCCACAGCACCATTGTTATAGTTCAGAACTGTTCACAGCGGTGGTGAATGGAACGAATAAACTAAGGTTCACTGAGGGTTATGTGCTTCATTTGTTATGTTATAAACCCTGGTTTCTATCAACACCACTATAAAAAAGTTTGTAGTTTAGAAAATGTATCATTTATTTTTCACTGCTTTTAGTACTTGGTGCTATGGTTTAAAATGTAAGATCTTGATTACAATCAGTACAATCTCAGAGATGCTGCATTTTCTCTGAAATGGTAAAAAAAGTGATTTATTGTATCAGAAAATCCAGTCGCTAACGTTATATTAGTCTTTAATCACCAGCATTTTGCTGTTACTTGCCAAGTTTGGAGAGAGTTCTTAGCAGGTTCATATTAAGGAATAACCCATAAACCTTTGATGAATGTATGCACACTTGTTGTGTTCTGTCCTCCGGCACGGCTGCCTCATAATATCAGTTGAGCTCGACGCAACATGTGCTGAACCCACACTGAAAATCAAAGTGAGAATGAGGTCTCCTGGTGAAAAACAAGGAAATTGTAAAAGTGTGTGCTTTTAAATGCTTCCTGGCATGGCCAAACCATCAATTGTCCCGCATTTATAAGGGCATGCTGCTGTAAAGACATTAGAATGACTGGGGCTTCTTGGGTAGGGTGGCGACAGTGGGATGGACAGTAATTTTTGCCTGGGGGTCATGACCTTATCTGGCCACCCCTTAGGGTATATATATATATATATATATATGTATGTATGTATGTATGTATGGACTGAAACCATTGGGTAGAAAGCTTTAATTGTGTTTATGTACTATATCAACCTTTTTATTTAAAGGAGCAGAAGAGAGTTATTTAATGTGAAATAACTAAGCTTTGGGAGTATGACCATCTTAGGGTTCTTCCCTCATCCAGTCTTATGGTTTACAGATTTTCATCCCTACCTTCCGTTTGCTGTGATATGTGTTTTCACCCCGCCATTTTCTCATCTCAGTCCCACCATATAATCAGGGGAATTCAGACTTCTTGCTCAAAGCAGAAGCTGCCCAGAACTCCAGCCCAACGTCTTGGTGTTTTCTCCCCTCCTGCAGTCATCAAGTCTCCTCTCACACAACAACCATATGCTGAAGATGGAGTCCAAGCCATTAAAATGGTAGACATATAAATGATATGGCTTTGCAAATTAATGTATTCCAGATATTTCAAATTTTTCATCCAGCTCTAAGTGCAACTCTTACTATGTAACATTCTACAAAAGATTAGTGCAATTAATAATTTATAAAGAACATTTTTAAAATTTCAGCTGGCTTAAAAAAGTGGCACTGACTTAAAAGACAGGCAGCTGAAGGTGTCAGAGTTAAAGATGCTGAGATTTTCGTTGGGTGTGACGAGGAAGGACAGGATTAAAAATGAGTATATTAGAGGGACAGCTCAAGTTGAACATTTTGGAGACAAAGTTAGAGAAGCAAGGTTGCGTTGGTTTGGAAATGTCCAGAAGAGAGATGAGGATTATATCTGGAGGAGGATGTTGAAGATGGAGCTGCCAGGAAAGAGGAAAAGAGGAAGACCAAAGAGGAGGCTTATGGACGTGGAGAGAGAGGACATGCAGGTGATCGGTTTGAAGGAGGAAGGTGCCACCAGCTGAGCAGGTCCTGTCCCTCTTAGAGATATTTAATGCCAGAACTTCTAAAAGACATTAGTGCTTTGAGCTCAGTTCTGTCTCTCTTTGGAAGCCAGTCCTAGGAACTGAGGGTTGGTGTGATGTGTTCTCTTTTCTTGTTTGTTAGTATTGGAGCAGAAGCATTTTGAATAAGCTAATTATGTTACTGGTCTTTGCAGGGAGGCCGGTGAGAAGGGCAGACACCCTGGCATGGTATAGAGACATGAATAATTTTCCTGAGACACCAGCATGCAGATGTAATTATAGCTTTAATGTGACTGAAACGCTAACCGTGATTAAGCTAAGATTTTGGCATGGCTTATAGGCTTTAATGCCACAGGTAACGTTTAACCTTCTTTAACAGGCAAACATTTTCCAGCTTGGGCTTATTTCTCTGGAAATGTTGTCGAATCCAGCCAATATCTTCCAAGGGAAGTCAAGTAGGTTTTATTGTCATTTCAGCCATATACATTGTGCACTGAGAAACCAAGTTCCTCCAGAGCAGAGCAGAGACCATGCGTGAGTGTCCTGCAGAGATTAGTGAAGAACGGCAACAGATACAGTATTGGTGCAGTGTTATAGTGACACTACAGTGTTATGTCCAATAGCAATAAACATCATCCTGGAAGTGATTGCCTGTATGCTATGGAAACTTTCTCCCAATGCCATGAGTGAGAAGAGAGTATGGGAAGGGAGGGTTGGGTCGTCCACAATGATGGTTGCTTTGTGGATGCAGTGAGTGGTGATGATCTCATGGACTGAGGGTATTGAGACCATGATGATCTTCTCAGGGACTTGCTATCAGTGATGTTGCAGTTTCTGTGCCAGGCCATGATGCAGCTGGTCAAAACTTCTGACAAATCACTCACTGACCAAAGTCTCTGGAATCCAGAAGGCCAGCAATTTGTGATGGAACTAAACTTTATTTTCCATTCCATTTTTTGAAAATTTTGTTCTTTATTTGATACAGCAGCTCAACTCTCTGAAAATCCATCCAACCATCCATTCTCCTCCGCTTATCCGAGGTCGGGTCGCGGGGGCAGCAGCTTCAGCAGGGATGCCCAGACTTCTCTCTATCCAGCCACTTCTTCCAGCTCTTCCGGGCGGATCCCAAGGCGTTCCCAGGCCAGCCGAAAGACATAGTCTCTCCAGCGTGTCCTGGGTCTTCCCCGGGGTCTCTTTCCGGTGGGACGTGCCCGGAACACCTCACCAGGGAGGCGTCCAGGGGACATCCTAATCAGATGCCCGAGCCACCTCATCTGACTCCTCTCGATGCGGAGGAGCAGCGGCTCTACTTTGAGCCCCTCCCGGATGGCTGAGCTTCTCACCCTATCTCTAAGGGAGAGTCCAGACACCCTGCGGAGGAAACTCATTTCGGCCGCTTGTATTCGCGATCTCGTTCTTTCGGTCACTACCCACAGCTCGTGACCATAGGTGAGGGTGGGAACGTAGATCGACCGGTAAATTGAGAGCTTTGCCTTTTGGCTCAGCTCCTTCTTCACCATGACGGACCGATGCAGAGCCCGCATCACTGCGGATGCTGCCCCGATCCGCCTGTCGACCTCCCGCTCCATTCTACCCTCACTCGTGAACAAGATCCCAAGATACTTAAACTCCTCCACCTGGGGCAGGATCTCACTCCCAACCCTGAGAGGGCACTCCACCCTTTTCCGGCTGAGGACCATGGCGTCAGATTTGGAGGTGCTGATTCTCATCCCAGCCGCTTCACACTCGGCTGCGAACCGATCCAGTGAGAGCTGAAGATCGCGGCCTGATGAGGCCAACAGGACAACGTCATCTGCCAAAAGCAGAGACCCAATCCTGAGCCCACCAAACCGGACCCACTCAACGCCCTGGCTGCGCCTAGAAATCCTGTCCATAAAAGTTATGAACAGGATCGGTGACAAAGGGCAGCCCTGGCGGAGTCCAACCCTCACCGGAAACAGGTTCGACTTACTGCCGGCAATGCGGACCAAGCTCCGACACCGGTTGTACAGGGACCGGACAGCCCTTAACAGGGAATCCGATACCCCATACTCTCGGAGTACCCCCCACAGGACTCCCCGAGGGACATGGTCAAATGCCTTCTCCAAGTCCACAAAGCACATGTAGACTGGTTGGGCAAACTCCCATGCACCCTCCAGGACCCTGCCAAGGGTGTAGAGCTGGTCCACTGTTCCGCGACCTGGACGAAAACCACACTGCTCCTCCTGAATCCGAGGTTCGACTATCCGACGGACCCTCCTTTCCAGGACCCCTGAATAGACTTTCCCCTGGAGGCTGAGAAGTGTGATCCCTCTATAGTTGGAACACACCCTCCGGTCCCCTTTTTTAAAGAGGGGGACCACCACCCCGGTTTGCCAATCCAGAGGCACCGTCCCCGATGTCCATGCGATGTTGCAGAGGCGTGTCAGCCATGACAGTCCTACAACATCCAGAGCCTTGAGGAACTCCGGGCGGATCTCATCCACCCCGGAGCCCTGCCACCGAGGAGCTTTTTGACCACCTCGGCAACCTCAGCCCCAGAGATGGAAGAGTCCACCTCTATGTCCCCAGGCTCTGCTTCCTCATCAGAAGGCATGTTGGTGGAATTAAGGAGGTCTTCGAAGTATTCCCCCCACCGACTCACAACGTCCCGAGTCGAGGTCAGCAGCACACCATCCCCACTATACACTGTGTAGACCGTGCACTGCTTTCCCCTTCTGAGACGCCGGATGGTGGACCAGAATCTCCTCGAAGCCGTCTGGAAGTCTTTCTCCATGGCCTCACCAAACTCCTCCCATGCCCGAGTTTTTGCCTCAGCAACCACCAAAGCTGCATTCCGCTTGGCCTGCCGGTACCTATCAGCTGCCTCCAGAGCCCCACTGGCCAAAAAGGCCCGGTAGGACTCCTTCTTCAACTTGATGGCCTCCCTCACCCCCGGTGTCCACCAACGGGTTCTCGGGTTGCCACCACGACAGGCACCAACCACCTTACGGCCACAGCGCCGATCAGCCGCCTCGACAATGGAGGCACGGAACATAGCCCATTCGGACTCAATGTCCCCCACCTCTCCCAGGACGTGGTTAAAGCTTTGCCGGAGGTGGGAGTTGAAGCTCGTCCTGACAGGGGACTCTGCCAGACGTTCCCAGCAGACCCTCACAATACGTTTGGGCCTACCAGGTCTGACCGGCATCCTCCCCCACCAACGAAGCCAACTCATCACCAGGTGATGATCAGCTGACAGCTCCGCCCCTCTCTTCACCCGAGTGTCCAAGACATGTGGCCGCAAGTCCGATGACACGACTACAAAGTCGATCATCGAACTGCGACCTAGGGTGTCCTGGTGCCAGGTGCACATGTGGACATCCTTATGCCTGAACATGGTGTTCGTTATGGACAATCCGTGACGAGCACAAAAGTCCAATAACAAAACACCGCTCTGGTTCAGATCGGGGGGGCCATTCATCCCAATCACGCCCTTCCAGGTCTCACTGTCATTGCCCACGTGAGCATTGAAGTCCCCCAGCAGAACGATGGAGCCTTCCATCGTTTGCCTTCAAAACAGCATCAGTTCTTCAAGGTACACTTGCACACAGTTTTTGAAGGAACTCGGCTGGTCGGTTGTTCCAAACATGATTGTGTCTCAACCTCCGTGTGACATTGATGATCATCAGTACCTGTTTGGTAAAACTGGTTGATCAGACACCGACTATAATCCTGCAGAATCCCTGACTTTGTGCAAGTGTACCTAGAAGAACTGATGCTGGTTTGAAGGCAAAAGGTAGTAACACCATAACTGAGTGACATTCATTGTTAACTATGAGCATGGAAAATATCTTAGTATTTTAGAATTATATAGAGCTGCTGGGTTTTCAGACACAGCGATTTTGTTCTGCATTGTTATCTAGAACAGCTGACTTGATAAAGTCGGGGTAGTGCTTCTCTGTGATGCAAAAACAGTGTTTAATAGTATTCACGGTCTTTCTCACTGGTTTACTGAAGGGCTACAGTGTCTTCTGATGTACAGCTGATGTGTTTTGCAATGTTGAAGAGAAGAGAAGAGAAGTGAAAAAAAACAACAAAAAAAAATCTATTGCATTTTGATAAAAGTGGCAATTAATTACTCTTATACTCTTATCTATAATAAACAGATAATAAATATTTGTATATAATATTTTACTTTTCATTCTTACTGCAGTGGCCTAGGGGAACTTAAAATCCTAAATTAAATGATTATTATCATTATTATTATTATTATTGTTGTTGTTGTTATTACTGTTATTGTTATTATTGTTGTTGTGTAATAAACTCTTACAATATTCTCACAATGAAAGCTATTACACAACTTGATTTAAGACATGTCTGGTTGTCGAGATATCACTTTTTGCTGTGAAAGGGAACACTGTAACCAGGTACCCTAATAATGTGTCATGCCTGGCCCAGTTTCCCACTCTCATCTTATTGGTCACTGCATGATGCCACTGTCACTCTTCACCTTGAGGGCCAGTTCTTTGACAGGCGTGATTCATTCATACTTTCTGATGAGAACTGGAAGTGAAGTCTACTTCGACCTGGTTTAAAGAAGAGTGGGAAAATCTGTACTTTATTAACGTATTTCTTTCCATTTTTGAATCATTTTTACTGTCATTCCATCCTTTTCAAAGTAAAACATCACACTTTATATTCCTTTCTGTTTCCTGTAACAGTACTTCTTGCAGAAGTGAGAGACAACAGGAAGAATGTGATGCACTTTCAAACACAGGTGACGAACTGTCTGTCTGCCTTCTTGTAACCATAGAAACTAAGATGATGTTGATTTACTGCATACATACAGACTTATCTGATGCTGGGCATGGAAAGGGAATTTAAACAGATTTATGCACCAATGAATTCAGACCTCAGACAGGATTGTTAAACCTTATCCGCAAAGGGTCGTTCTGACTGCAGGTTTTATTCCAGAACACCCGACCAACTGCTTGAAATCTAAACCTGATGAAAACTGATGAAACAACTGGATTCCAGTTAGCCCTGTCTGGAATTAGATCCTAAAACCTCATTGGCTCCAAGCAAAACAGATTGGACACCTTGTCCTCTACACTCTCAGGTAAAGGTCCTGGGGCAAAATGTTTTTTTTTCCAATCATACAGATCCTTTAACTGATACAAAATCAACAGCAACAACTGTTGCAGGAGCTGTCTGAAGGGAGATGAAATGAATGGAAGAAATTGTGGCTGATAGGCAGATGATTAACGTTGCAAAAATGAATGGAAAGTTCTGATGACCACCAGGGTGAGTGTGTATGAGTGGGTGTGTGACTGAAAGATATGTTTTTGAAAAAAGGACAAACTTTCTAAAACATGTCCTGAAACTGCCCCAGATGTCAGCAAACACTGATGCCTTGCCTCGCAGTGGTTTACACTTTAGATTAGCCTTAATCTCAGACACTTAGTATGGATAGACATGTGGAGGTGAAATGGAATCTACCAGCTGGTAAAATCTTTCTGTTTAAGTGGCCTTTCACCACCATATAACTCCATACGAACCAAGAATACACAGGAGCTGCAGAATAGTAAATCTGAGCCCCTGCTCTTTACTGCCCAAGGCAAGAATCTTTCAATTCAGTATGAAACCAAGAGAGGCTAACACAGCTGCAAAGTTTGCCAAGTAGTTAGTGTTCACTAAAAGGCTTCCTATAGTGAAATATGCCAGAAACCATATGTATTCATTTGCAAAACTGCATGTGATCTTGGTGTGAATATCAAAACTTATTCCAAAAGCAAGCACTTAAGCCAAACATCAGCTAGGAAAGAAAGAAAAAAGTAGGTAGCATTTCCAGGAAGAAAGGAGAAACATTTAGATCACTCCTCATCAGAGATTACAACAAAACCTAACTCTGTTTCAGCTCCTACACTCTGTGAGTAAACAAGTAAGCCAGTCCTCAAGCCATATATATTTGAAGGATTGCACAGGGACTGCTTCCAGTTCACTTATGAAAACAAGGTTACAGAAGCTTTGCGAGGCCTTTTGGCACGTATTTCACGTGCTGTAAAGAAATATTTATGGCATGTGTATTTCCACTGTAGGGACAATCTTGCCACAAATTGCTCACTGTACTATTCCTAAACTCATTTTTTAACAAAGAAAGATCTATATCACACTGATGGTGTTTCCACAGTGGGTGGGACCTTGGACCTGACAGGTAGGTTTTATTCGATTATTAAAGTCAGCATGGAACTTCTTTATACAGTGGGAAAAATATGATAATTTACAATCATTTGCTGTGATCATAACCGATGACCAAGGGATCAACCTTTGATGTCTTGTTTCAACAGCACCTGTCTAGGAGTTGGATATATTAGACTACAAGTCAGTTCTTGAAGTTGGGAGCCAGAAAATCAGGCAAATGTAAGATATGAGCAATTTTGACACTGGTGATAGCAAGGCAATTAAATTAGAGAACCTCCAAAGCAGAAGGTCCTGGTATACTGTGCTTTTAAATACTAAAATTGATCCAATGAAAGAGACCCAGTTAAAGGGTCATTGGTTTGGACATGTCCAGAGGAGAGATGAGGATTATATTGGGAGGAGGATGTTGAAGATGGAGCTGCCAGGAAAGAGGAGAATAGGAAGACCAAAGAGGAGGTTTATGGACGTGGTGAGAGAGGACATGCAGGTGGTTGGTTTGAAGGAGGAAGATGCAGAGGACAGGAAGAAATGGAAACGGATGATCGCTGTGGCGACCCCTAAACGGGAGCAGCTGAAAGATGAAGAAGATATGCTGAGCCCTGTCCATGAATGTGGCTAAAATAGGACGACTGGACCACGCATCAGTGGAGGACAGTAGGTTAGCTTAATGAATCACAATTTCCTTCATCATCAAAAATCCTGAGAACGAGACGGCACCAGGACACATTAAAGGAAGAAGGTAAGCTGGCAGTGTGATGCTCTGGATGCTCTTTGGAAACTTCAGACTCTGGAATTCATGTGAGCTTTACAAGTATTTCCTACCTGAACGCTGTTGCAGAAAAACTACACCCCTTCATGGCAAAACATTTATTAACAGCAGTGGCTTCTTACATCAAGGTAAGGCTGCCAGACTGCAAAAAATTGTTCAGGAATGGTTTGAGGAACATGACAAAGACTTCAAGATGTTGACTTGGCCTTCAAATTCCCCAGATCTCAGTCTGATTGGGCATCTGTTGAATGTACTGGTTAAACTGTGATCCATGGAGGCTTCATCTCACAACATATAAGATTTGCAGATCTGTTTTTAATATAATTTGGATGCTGTTGGACAGCAAATGGACTTATTACTGATTGATTGGCACCTGCTTGACTGCTATTAATGGCTCTTTCCAGCTGCGGGAAGAGAGAGAGAGCCAGTTTGAAACTGAAGAAAGCCTGTCAAGAGCTTTTCTGTTATTTGTATATTTAAAGAAAATACGACAATCAAATCCTTTAAAAATAAAAATGCTTGGTTTTTTTAAATGTTCGGGTAGGGTTCCCCTATCTGGGTGGACTAGCACTGTTACTTAGCTCTTTAAATGAGCCAAAATCCAAGAAAATAAACCCACATTAGGTAAAATATGGGCATCTAAGAGAAAACAACACATAGATAAGGCAGCTGCAGCTTTCCGGAAGGTTATGAGGGTCACATGCGGCTGAGAAGTTAAAGGAGTTCAAACTTGTCTTCACTCTCCTTAAAAAAACTTTTGCTCTGATTTAGCCCACCCTGTGCTGACCAGTCAGTGTTCTGCTCCCATCTTTTCATCCGTCTGCTGTCTGCATAATTCTCACTTCTGTTCATTAATCCCTCAAAGTGGAAAGAGGTGTCTGAGACACAGAAATAGTAAGAGCTCATCTGACAATCTGACTTGATTCATTATCTTCTGGAACAGTCTGACAATAGGGGAGCAGACAGAGATGATGTGTGTGTCTGTAGTCCCTGCCAATTCTGGTAAAATTTGGGGGTTACCCAGAAATGGTCCATTTTAGTGTTAATGCTGTGACCTCTTGTTGCCATGGCAACACTTCTAAAAGTGAGGGGACAAGCTTGAGCATCAGTAAATCAATTTTTACACTTTTAAACATCTGACATTTAAGTAATTATTACATGGCTAAAAACTTTTAAACATTCAAATATGCCCCTGGAGACAGTCCTGCATGATTTCATGTATTCTCTGTTATGTACACACTCGATCCTGCTCCAAAACTGAACACTGAAAAGTGCTGCACACGCTCTATGGTCCGGACACATTTTCAATTGCTTTAGTTTTGACGATTTAACTTAAAAATGTATTTTTAGCTCTTTAAAAAATATCATGTGCTATGTATATATTTATATTTATACACACTGCTCAAAAATATTAAAGGAACACTTTGAAAACACATCAGAAATTGGAGAAAAAAAATCATGTTGGATCCCCATACTGATATGGAATGGGTAATGTGTTAGGACAAAAGGACAAAAGGACAAAAAGACAAAAGGACAAAAACATTCACGCCAGTGGCCTGCCGGAGGTCACTTTGTAGGGCTCTGGCAGTGCTCATCCTGTTCCTCCTTGCACAAAGCAGCAGATACTGGTTCTACTGATGGGTTAAGGAAATAAACAGAATTAATGGGGGGGGGTGTAAAATTTGCAAATAGACTATACATTTTTATAGGAATATTTTGTACTTTATATTATACTTTATAGATATATTATATATTATAATATTATTACAACCAATCCCAATGGATAACATCAAAGATTTGAAATGTTTCTTTCACTAATAGTACTTCACCTTTGCATTACACTAAAATCACACTTAGAAGTATCTGCTCCTTTACTACTTTCTAAAATCTTATTATACATCGTACATTTTAAATGTTAAAATCATGAGTTAATCACTGAATAATCAATCGCATTGATTGTGGAATATTACTCGGATGGTAAAAGTGCCAACGTTGAGCTTCTATTTTATTTTTAGCTCTTAAAAAATGACCAAGGTCAAGATCTCAGTGTCCTCAGTGCTGGCTGTGGGCCTGGTGACCTGGGGAATGATCTCACTGTGCCTGAAACACTCAAACCAGTAGCTCGTAGACTATGAAAGTGTCGGTGCTGCGCTGGGAATGGTCCACAACCCAATGGCCACAGACTGACCAGTGATAAATGGGCTGAAGAGGGTTGTTGGTATGTGTTTCAATTAAAGTGACATTCTGTCCACCACCACCCTGTTGCAGTTACCAGGAATTGGAATCAGAAGGCAGGAGTTTCTAATAAAGTGGCCAATGAGTGGAATCACAAGGGAGGAGTTTCTAATAAATTGGCCAGTCAGTGGAATCACAAGGGAGGCTTTTGTAATAATAAGAATATCCCCAAAAATTCCAAAAGAGCAAAAATTATTTTCTGTTTCAAATCCTTCATCAAACACCATTAAGTCTCGTGTTTTTAACGTGTGTGTGTGTGTGTGTGTGTGTGTGTGTGTGTGTGTGTGTGTGTGTGTGTGTGTACAATCCAACACATAAATGTTTTCTAAATCAAACAATGAAATGTTGAAAAAGGTTCTTCCTCTGCGTCGTTAGAAGTCGTTCAGAACGCAGACCCGCCAAAACTCACAAAAACACGAGTGAATTTTCTCGTTCCAGCTGTTCTTCAGTCCACCCCACACACACACACACACACACAACACCACAATCCCACCATTATAATCAGATAAACTTACTGGATGTGTGTCACAACAGTTTCTATAACTACCACCACAAGTGACGATTATGACCGTTAATCTTACCGACGGCTGCAGTGATTGCTGGTGAAACTGGAATGGAAATCTTCCATTTAGAATCAATCTTAAATTTCCACTCATATTTCACTTTTTTGCTGTTCTTTCAATTCATTTTGAATTATATAGCGCTAATCTTGGGGGATCACGGTTTATAAATGTGTAACACATTGTTACGTACGTTATCTCTGTTATAAAGGTATGGTCTTCAACACATTTTTATTTGATGATATGCAGATTTTTGCATATCATTACAATTGCAAATTGATTTTGCGATAAAAATACATTATTTTCATGTGAATATTTGGTACTTTGGCCAAAAAAAGAGTGCATGCTTTATGGAATTTTATCAAAATCAGTCCTAAAGGATAACATCATAGATCTGATACCTTGTTACACCCATAAAAAAGTACATTTTTGTGTCAAACTAAAGTCACCCTTTCTTGAATATTACTTTATCATTTTTTAAAATCATATAATATTCACTCCCATTGATTGTGGAGTATTACTTGGAATGTTAAAAGTGCCAACATCTCACTACATCTTTCGTTGGAAGTCATCATGGAAGTAAGACAGGAAAATGTCTTGAAGAGATCTCTGTAGGGAACTGCGGTGCTCCACTCTTAGCTGTGGTGAGAGTTAGTAAGACTGAGCTCCATGGTGGCTCTGGTTGCGATTTGCAAAGGCTGATGGATTTCTGATGTGTGTGTGTGTGTGTGTGTGTGTGTGTGTGTGTGTACATATGTGTGTGTGTGTGCATCTGGCTGGCTTTGTGATGCTGGCACTGTGTGAGATGTTTGTTTGCGCATGTTTCTAATTTATGGACATCCTGTGCTGACAGTGTATGAGCTGAAATCAGTCAAGCTGCCATAACCCTAAATATAGACAGCATGTCATCAAAGGGGCATCCAAATTATACCAAACCAAGTCTCACACACACACACACACACACACACACGCACATACATTAAAGGAGCCATGGTGGCCTAGTGGTTAAGGACTTGACCATAAGATTGGAGGATTCTTATGTGGGTTGTGGGTTCAAATCCTAGAGCAGTGGGTTACCCTGATGTAATTTGAACAAGGTACCGTCCCCAACTATGATCCCTTTGCGGCGGGTGTATGGCTGCCTGCAGCTTTACTATGTGTAGTGGGCTAAAGGAAGAGGATGCGTTGTGGTGTGTTCCCATTGACAAATAATCCCAATTTTGTTTCTAGATGTTATGTTATGTATGTTGTTGGAACACCGTTCACACAGTTCTGAAACATGTTCTTCCACAGTTCTAAAAGAAGTTCTGCGTACAAGAAAGTTCTGCAAGAAATTTCCACTTTTGGCTTCTGACTCGATAAGCTGACTTTGGACACTTGATGTTTTGGGCTTTACCAGGCGGGGAATTCTTCCTTGTTTAGGAAGACCTCTGGACTTTCACTGCAGGGCAGACCGGGCGAGAGACGGCGTGTTTGTGGACGATAATAGGGGCTCTTGACCTGCAGGATGAAAGAGATTCTCTGTAATTGTCTTCTGTTCCTGGCACTAAGTGACCATTTTCAGAAGCGAAAAATACTCTGAACACACACTCTCTCGCGCTCTCTCTCCCTCCCTCTGTGTGTTTTGGTTTGATTTAATTGGATGCAGGAGCTCTACCTCTGTCACGTCTGTTTAAAGAGATTCCTGCCCGTTCGCAAACAAAGACAACCCGTCCGGAAGAGTCCACAAACTTGGGGTTTCCAGGGACACCCAAACAGAAGCGGATTCAAACAGGAAGACACCTGACTGGAGGTGATTCATCAGCCATGGACAACTCAGAAAAAGCCAGAAGAGAAAGGGCCTGACCAAAGGCAACGTTACGATACGCACTGAGAAAAATGCAAAAATCACGACTTTGGGAGGTTGAAATATGTTCTTGTTTAAACCTAATTATGTCAAGCACTTCCATTCAACGATATAAAGTACCGTCAGCATACAGTACGGTGCAAAAGTCAGAGACCACCCTCTAATTTGTTTCATTTATGGGGAAAAGCTATGGATGTGTCAACAGAAGCAGAACATCTCTGGCTTTATTCTCCTGACAATGGCAGAAATAACCAACTGATGTTTTACATTAATGCAGATAAATAGCAAATTTCAATTAAATATCACTTACAATCATTAACTTTTGGTCCTGAGCTTAAGAAATTAAGTGCTACTTTATTTGAGAATAAGCGGTAAAATCAAATGGTAGGCTTGAAATCAATTAGTTTACATTAATTAAACTTTGTTTCTTTGGTCTTGTTAGGAATAACACTTTTTTTATTTACTTTAATTTTAGAAACTTTAGAAACTTTAGAAACTTTCACTTTTTTGAATTTTATTTTATTTTACTTTTCCCTCTAAGAGTGGATGGTCTTCCATCTGACCTCTTCTAACGTCTCTTTTTTAGATGCAGCTGAGGTGTGTGTGTGTAGTCGCTTGTGTGAATGGGCGTCTGTTTTAGTAGAACTTAAAAAAGAACTTCCAGAGGAGCTTGCTGTGAGGACACTAATGACTATGACTAGTTTAAAGGCAGTTGTTGCACACAAATACAAATGGCCAAATTAAATATTAACTCAAAAATGTCTTTTGCTTTGGTTTGGGTTCCCTTAAGAACCTTGACGGCAAATATATTTATTATATGTTTACTGCTCATGTATAAATCAAATGAAATATGAGAGTGAAGAACATCTTTATAGCTTAAAAAACATAATAAAAGTCCCTTGAGAACTCTTGCATTAAGAACCTTTACATTATGTGATGCCTCATTATAACTTTAAAGGCTCTTCATACTCACACATCTCAGTGATAAAAATGGTTCTAACGGTTCCTCTGAGACACGGGCCTAGACAGCACCCTAATGATTTCACACTTAGTTCGAATTTGGTATTACTTTCCGTTAAAAGACGAATCATTTGTAGTACTGGGATTTTGGTTGGTCTCTGACTTCTGCACTGTATAAGAACTCAAAAAAAGTAAAAGCTATTTTTGTGAATGTCATTTAAACCATGAAAAAAAAAAATCCATATAATTCAATGCTTGACCCAACGTTACAAACTAACCTGCAGACAGCAGGGCTGCTCTCTATCATCAGACAATACAAATACAGCTTTCTCAGATGGATTTGCTACTCAGGTTTGAAACGCACAGCTGTATTATTTAACAGTGGCCCTTCCTTGGCGTCCGCAACACACAGGAGTTCTCCTGAAGTTCTACTGAGTCATAACTGCTTCTGCTGAGAGGAAACAGCCAAAGAGAGTGGAAAATATCATCTAAAATCGGAAGACAATCAATAAAACATCACAACACAACAACCACATTAAAATCATCTGTGTAAAAGTAAATATTGTGAAGATCACTCAGGCTCTCCTACGGGACAGTCCCCCAAAACAGATGCTATTATTTCCTTAATTTCACTGTGATCTAGTCCAGAATCATTGCACATCACAAGAGTGTTAAAGTGATTTCACGGTTTTCAGCCCAGTGAAGAGCAGCCAAAGCATATGTAGTGTCCAGTCCATCAAATCACCTGAATCACCAAAGTCACCACACACGCTCCCCTCAATCCATTTTACATAATAGACATTCTTATGTGGTTTCTGACTCAATAGCACACTGTTATCCGCAAACATGAACCATCCCATGTAACAGAGTGTTTCTTTTGGACCAGAGGTGCTGCCATCTATGTTATAATTGTGTGTCTCCTGCTGAACAACAGATATTATCCTCCCAAAAACACGCCACCACAAGGTATGTATGATTTCCTGTCATTTGGAGTGTGCGTTGCTCCGTGCGGGACACTCTTTGGTGAGGGGAGGCATGTTTCTGTTTAACAGGCATGCATTTTTCATTCATGCTCAAATACATTATTAATCTACTCGTAATATTGCCTGTTTACTCCACTTCCTGAGAAGTTTCACTGCTAGGTAAACATGAATAAAAGATGATGTTTTATTCTTATGTAGGTCCAGCCTTGTTTCTGTTATTTCTTTTTGGTCACATGACCAGCTGACAGCTCTGATGAGTCACAATCTGTTCTCTTTGCTCAAACGTACTGGCTGTCTTGATATCAGAACTGTTCTTCTATCTAAGCAGGAGCTAACCATAAACTGCCCTCTTTATACACACACACACAAACACTGTAGTGGTGGCCTAGGGGTTTAGGTATTAGGCCCCAGGATTGTTGTGGGTTTGAATACTAGACCAGTGGGTTATCCTGAGGTACCCTTGAGCAAGGCAGCGGCCCCATCACTGCTCCCCGGGCGCAGGATATGGCTGCCCACTGCTTGACGGTGTGAGTATGGATTAAATACAGAGGCTGCTTTTTGTTGTGGAGCACTGTGTGCTGTGTGCTCACGATGACTGATAGTCGTTTTCACTTTCACTTTAAACGTTAAGTAAAGAGGAGATTGTATACCTGGGACCTCTTGAGCCATAGGACCATAGGCAAGTACCCTACCACTAGACCACCGCCACCCCGGTATGGCATGTCTCTCTCTCCCAATCCCGCTCTCTCTGTCTCTTTTTCTCTCCTTCTTCCACATCCTGCTCCACGGTCAGCATCACTGCCAGCATGCAGCGGAAATCAGCTCTAATGATCTTGGACTGCCAATAGAAGCTTTTCAGGCAGAATAAGAATCCCCAGACCTGCAGATGTGTCCGGTTCACATCTGAACACAATACTGAAATCTATGTATGTGTGTTTGTGTGTCTGTTTTGGACATAGTGAATGTCTAAAGGGACACTGCTGTAGCTTTTAAAGTACAGAAAGCCCCACACACACTGGTAATAAAACCATTTTATAATTTTCTTGTTTGTACATTACATGTGATTCTTCTGACAGATTGCAATACTGCGGCAGCGGTAGCCTAGTGGTGAGGGACTAGGACTCCAGGATCTGTAGGCCATGAGTTTGATTCACAGACCAGTAGTGCTGTGTGTGCTGTGTTTCATAATGACAAACAGTCACTTTCACTTCACTACAGGAACCATAGAGGGCATTGAAGATTTAATTGCACATTTTACATAACCATGTTAAACATTCACTGGTGGGCCACATCCCTCCCAGCATATATGAAGGGGGAATCTAAATTCCTTTATGTGTAGGTTCTTTCTTTTGTCACACACATCAGCTGCCCTCACAACAAGGAAGGATTTTCCTTTAAGCAGCTAGAAAACTTTTGGAAGGGGCAGCGGTAGCCTAGTGGTTAGGGCGTCGGCCACATGATCGGGGGTTCGAACCCCTTCCAAATGGGTTGCCCTGAGGTACCCTTGAGCAAGGTGCCGTCCCCGTCCCGCTCCTCCCTGCGATGGGCTGGCGACCTGTCCAGGGTGCGTCCCCCGTCCTCGCCCTGTGTGCGCTGGGTTGGACACCAGCACTCCCCCGCGACCCCGTTTGGGACAAGCGGCAGATAATGGATGGATGGATGGATGGATGGATGGATGGATGGATGGAAAACTTTTGGAGTACAGAACAAAGTTTTTACTGTTAGATTTCTGACTTTAAAAGAGAGACTTTAGCTGAAGAAGGTTAAGAACATTGAATCAATTCCTGCAGAACCCCTGTCCTATAAGCTCCAGATGTGCATGCATACAGAGCACATCAGCAGAGCTCTCACCACAATGTGGAAATCCTGTGAACAGCTGTAAAAATCAGGCTCCCCTACATTCTCTCTGTGCCTGAGCTGAGTGAAAGATAAAGACAATGGAAACTAGACTAGACAGCATCTGAGCTGATTGAGACAGTTTTAAAACTGAGCTGATGAGTAATCTTTAAACTGTCCATACATCTATTATCTGAGCAGCTGATCCTAACCAGGGTAACGGGGGCTAAGGGCGAAAGGCAAGGAAACACCCTGATCAGGGCACCAATCCATCACATGCCAAGCACACTCACACTTACTCAAACCAAGGGGACAATTTACCTTCTCCAATTGGCCTGACATGCATGTTTTATTTTTTTAAGTTTTAGCACAGCACACCTAAATGCATCCTCTGTATCTACACGCACCATGCAGCAGGTGGCAGCCATATCCAGGGTGCAGTGGTGGAGACAATACCTTCCTCAAGGGTACATCCAGGCCTCCCACTGGTCCAGGTTTGAAAACCACGACTTTCTGATCCTGAGGCTTAGTCCATAAACACTAGACCACTGCTGCCCTGTGCAGCACATGCACAGTGAAAGCACCCGGGCCATGTCGCCTAGGAATTGAACCCAGAACCTTCTGGTTGCAATGTGGTTGAGCTGGTCAACCATGTCTAATGTTATATGATGTTTTCTGGCTTTAAACAAGCCGTGCTCATCCATTTCCAGGACTTCAGATGAGGTTTCTCCAAAATATCTTTAAAACGCTGAGCTCAGAAAATGCTGCACTCGATAACTTACATTTCTCGTTCAAGTGTGATGAGCTGTGCCTCGATTGATCAATGAAAACTGCCATTAGGTCTGACAGTATGCGGCTGGCTCAGGATAGAACAATGATCAGAAAACACCTCATTCTGAGCTAATTTATTCACTAAGATTTTGATTGGGCAGGGTCATAAATGGAGTTTAATGAGTGTAGAAATAATCAGTAGTTTCTCATACAAGTCAATTCAGAATAAAGGCTTCATCAGGCTTTTATACATTTAAAAACAAGTAATAAATTCATATTTTGCCAGGAATATACAGTCTTAAGCACCGAAGCAACCCTAGCAAAAAGATCTTTTAATTTTTTTTGTAAATAACCTTTTCACTGTTTTGCATGTGTGCAGAAGATGTGGATTTTACACAGGCTAATTAAATTTCTCCCATAAAATATTTTGGTAGCCCCTCAGATGAACTACGCATGTTTTCAGCAATAATGTAGAAATATATTTGTATGATGGGATTATGGATACATCCATGTCCATTTACATTCCACAATGGGCCACATAGGGAACATCCAGACAGATTAGATCTATGCATCTCATATTAAACATCTCTTTGGAGCAGAGGAACCACTTGGTCATGCAGAGACACAAGATTCTTACTGCCAAACCAGCCTGTGCAATGAGTTTATGGCTGTCTGACTGTAATGATGACAAATGATGAATTTAATGCCAGTTGCATCTGAACGGCTTTGCAGTTGCTTTTACCTCAACAGAAAACTGACAGACAGACGAAAAGAAAAATGACCTTAGAGAGCACTGTTGCCTCCCCCTTAAAAGAGCACAAATCTTCAGCCTAATAAAAAAATTCTTTCAACATCATCTGAATGAAGGGAAAACGTTAGAAAGTGACCCTTTCCAAACAGATGTTGGATCCCCGTCGGTTCGCTGACAGTGGTGTTACTCATTGAGATTGAGCTTTCCAGCGTTTGTTTTTAAAATTCAGGGGGATTTTCTGGGTCAAAGGCATCCGTCGATGAAGTGTCTGGCACTGTGGGGTAGATTTCTCATAAGTGAGTCAGCGTAATAGGAGATAGAGATGAAGAACCTAACGGCTGCCGCATGCATGGCTCCAGATGCTGCTTCAGTGAAATGCAAGTAGTGGCATCGGTGACATCAGGCTGCTTCCACAGAATGCTCAGAAACGCAATCGAGAAATTAGAACACGAGCCTTAAGAACAGGGGTGTAATCAATTGCTATTTAGAAAAGAACCACGAAAGACGGGCCTGCTGATGAGCTCATATGCGGGATGATCTGTTTTCTTGTGTAGTATCTTATGGTTTTCTTGTTGACTTTAGATCATCAAAGGAAATATGAAACAAGTGAAATAAGAGGTCACTTTTAAGTTGTATCAGTGCCTATAGCTGGGAACTCTTTTGCTAGTGTATCTTTATGCTTAACACTACAACTTTATACAGCTTTATGCAAAGGCCAGTTTTTGACATACAGTGAAAGCATGTTTTTCTATGAAATCATATGAAATACTGCTTCCAGCAATCTAACACTAGTGCTAACACAAGTGCTGCGGTGAGTAATAACACCATGCTTGATATTCTAAGTACTGACATTGGCATTTGCTGGCTACTTATGTTATAGAGAAAATGAAATGCTGGTTAAAAATCAAACATTTCAAAATGCACATATAAATGATCCTGCATTGTAAAGTCACTAGTACAGAGTAGTTTATGAATTAAATTGCTTTCTTGAGAACGGAAAATGGCTATGTTAGGTAACTGCATTTTTCCAGAAACCACATAATGGCTCAGAAACTGAAAGTAGATGCCACTGACCCTGATACTACTTGATAACAGAGCTAACACACTGATTGTAAGATTGAAGCATCCTACACATGTGGCTTCAAACACACACACACACACATGGTCCTGCACCGTCTCACTGTGTTGTCTTCTTCCTGTGACCTACACACACACCAGCCACCGCAGGCTTTGGGTTAGTAATCGGTAAAGCGCCAAAGAATTTCAGAAGGATCGGAAGGTGGTTGGATTGAATCCCAGACCAGTAGGTTGCTCTGAGTTACCCTTCAGCAAGGTACCGTTCCCATCACTGCTCCAAGGGTGCTTTAAATTGAAATGTTAATTAGTCACTTTCACTATTGGCCAAGAAGTTGCAGAACCTTTCCACTTGCAAGCAGATCCTGAGACCGTGGCTTGTCCTGACACAGCTGACCGAGAAGGAGTGGATCCCTTGGCAGAGTAAGAAATAAAGAAGCTCAGCAAGTCAGCTGTTGTCACTGCTAGAATAAAGTTTCTTTTAGTCCCTTTTGTCTTCTCCATATAAAACCAGGACTTCAAACTACTATTTTTATTGTGTTTAGTGCAGTGAGTGGGAGAGTGACGGCTGTTGTCATAGCTAATCATCTATAGAGGATAACCTAGACCTGCTTTTTTGCTTATTTGTGGTGCATCATTTTGAGAATTAAAGGTTCATTCATTCCTTTTCTGCCGCTTGTCCCAAGCGGGGTCGTGGGGTCACGCTGGAGTCCATCCCAGCTCACACAGGGCGAAGGACAGGGGACACACCCTGGACAGGTTGCCAGCCCATCACAGGAATGAAAGGTTCTGACCTTATAAAGAACTATATGGTATACCGAATGAACCTTCGCAAGCAGATCTTGAGACCATGGCTAATAGGCCAATAGTGACCCTTTACACAGATCTTTTTCCATAACCACAGGACATTTCTTTTGACATTGTTGTTAAAGAAATGAGAAGTAACTCAGGATCAAATAATAACTCAAACATAAATATATACTTTTTATTTATTTATTTTTGGCCAAGCAGTGTGGATAGTGACTCTGCTGACTTTTTGTCAGCGAAAATTAACCCCCTCTCCTGCTTTAATCACCTTTGTGTTGTTACATTTATTTTTCAGAGAGTGGAAAATATAGTGTTGCATCTGAACGATGACTCATTTCCCTCTAAATGAACATATTCTTTACATTCCGATAAGCTACAAGCTGCGGTGAGATTCCTGTTAAAGTGGAAGCGTTCCTGCTGTGTGTGTGTGTGTGTGTGTGTGTGTGTGTGAGTGAGAGAGGGACAGAGAGAGAGCGAGAGAGAGAGAGAGAGAGAGAGAGAGAGAGAGAGAGAGAGAGAGAGAGAGAGAGCTAACTGGTCTCAGACTTGATGCTCTCCATATAAGGTTTGGGTCAAAGGCCCCCCACACACATAAACACACACCAGTTACATCATATACCTTCAGTCTCAGCAGCCTAACAGTCCTTGAGAACTCATTTATAGTGTGCTTGGCAGATCAATCAAGGCAGGCAATGGCACACATGTATTCAGCTTTCGAGGAATTACTAATGGACCTCTTCTCACTTATCAGCCGTGTGTGTGTGTGTGTGTGTGTGTGTGTGTGTGTGTATAGGTTTGATTGTGGCATCTCTAGTTACTCTCCTGGGACCAGTCTAGTACACTCTGCTCTGTGCTGGGAAAAATGGGGCATTCTGGTCACATGACTAGATGGAAGTGCCAGGGATGCTGGGAAGTCAGAGAGGCTATCATTCTTGTGCAACTGTGTGTGGTATCGCTGAACGCGTTTAAGCAATCAATAGTTATAATACTTACAGTAAAGCATGTTATCTGGAACACATGCGGAAAGAAACTCTGAAAACTGTACTTCATTTTAATATGGAACCTCAACCTCAGCAGGGCCGTTTCTATAAGCAGTGCAATCAACTGCTCAGCAGCCAGGGCCTCAGGAGAGCAATGTATTTGAAAGTGCAAGTGAATATTTTGTCATTTGTCATGAAACAACACACAGTGAGGCACAACAAAAAGCATCCTCACTTTTTCACCCACACTGTGCAGCACGGAGCAGCTATATCCAGCACCCTGGGAGCAGCGATGGGGACAGTACCCTTGCTCAAGGGAACCTCAGGGCAACCTCCCGATCTGGGATTCGAACCCACATCCATCTGAGCCCCATTTTTGCTTGGTTGTTTGATCTCCACCATCTGAGTGTGTGTGAAAGAATCAGTGAGATATTACATACTTGCATATATATATATATATATATATATATATATATATATATATGTAGAGAGAGTGGCCATCCAGAAAGCAGCAAAAACAATGGGGCCAATTTGTACTTGCTTATCTCCTTGATTTGGGTGTAGAAGATTCATAGCACTTTGTCTACTATATTTACGACATTTAAATATAGCAATACAGCATTTACGACTACTATCCTACTGTCTGTCCGCTATTATTATTTTAATGTGAATCGAGAAACTGGAAATAACAAGAGGTGGCCCGGGCCATGACGTTCATGAGCTACATGGTACGAGTCCTTACCAAGAGTTTGTGAGGAGGACTGTTTGCAGATGATGTATGTGCTCCACTCTGGAGCTTTCAAAGCAGAGGTCTCTGCAGCTGTGGAGGTTTGAAGGGCCGATCTACACAGGATTTAAGCAGAGAAAGCAAAGCGAGATATATCACTTCTCAGCTTGGTTTGGTAGCCATGTCTGCTTGAACCCTCTGAAGATGTATTGTTCCGTTATTTCTAGCTGTGAGAGTGTGGAAATTGAAGTTGGAGGACTTAAAGTAGGCCTTAAGGGTTTCTGAGGATTGAGATCATCTTCAGAGAGGCACCATATATTACCAAGGATGACTTTTGCTCTGGCTTAGGTGAAACCTACAGTACTGTGCAAATGTTTTAGGCAGGTATAAAAAAATGCTGTAAACAAAGAATGCTTTCAGAAATATAAATAATGATTGCTTATTTTTATCAATTTACAAAATGCAAAGTGAGCAAACAAAAGAAAAATCTAAATCAGATCAATATTTGGTGTTTCTACCTTTTGCCTTCAAACCAGCATCAGTTCTTCTGGCCCCACAGAGCCCTGATCTCCACACCATCCAGTGTGTCTGGATCACATGAAGAGACAGAAGGATGTGAGGAAGGTTACATCCACAGAAGATCTGTGCTCAGTTCTCCAAGATGTTTGGAACGACCTACCAGCCGAGTTCCTTCAAAAACTGTGTGCAAGTGTACCTAGAAGAACTGATGCTCTTTTGAAGGCAAAGGGTGGTCACACCAAATATTGATCTGATTTAGATTCTCTTTTGTTCATTCACTGCATTTTGTTGATTGATGAAAATAAATGATCAACACTCACGTTTTTGAAAGCGTTCTTTGTTTACAGCATTTTTCCACACCTGCCTACAACTTTTGCACAGTGCTGTACATAAATGATAACACTGGTGCTTCTAGGAGTGATGGAAATGTTCCACAAGAAGGTCACTGTTCAAAAGTGGTTGTTATTTAAGGTTACCTGAACTCTTTCTGTGAGCCTATTGTGTTCCATCTCACGTTTCTCTGAAGAGTCTCCTCTTTGGCCTCTTAACCACAGGAGAGTCCAGAGCACACTTGTTTTAACCGTTGCCCCCAGGGTTTCTTCTGGCACCGGATAACCAGCGTCAGTCACGGAATGCACATCACAGGAAATTTGCTGGGCCAAAGCCCAAGCTTCCTCACTTTAAAGCTGGAGCTGTGTGACCCACAGGGTTTACCTGCATAATCGTTAGCATTGGATGTGACAGGTCCAGAACCAATTATACACCATCTCATGCTGGACACACTGGGGATGCAGGAGAGGGCGAATAGATAACAAAAGAGCTCACAGCTGGAGATGGACAGGCTCACGGAGAAAGGCGCATACACAGGATCATAATTCCTAAACTGAGCGCTGAAGCTCCCCAACTGTTGGTTCCTCGTCCCTCTTTAAGTTCAACTCATTTTATGTGTACATCACTGCAGACATAGGCCCAGAGCTGATTTTTCCAAAGGAGGTCCAAATGTCTGTTGAACAAGCCTACTTTAAGATTAAAGATGCAAAAAAGTTATTTGGAGGGAACTGAACAGGGATTGGGTCTGGTTAGTATCTGGATGATAGAAAGCCAGCTGCAATAAGCTTGGGAGCTAGACCCCATGCCCTGAAGATTGTGGGTTCTAGTCCCAGACTAGTAGGTACCCATTCAACATTCAACAATATTTAAATCTCAGGTTCCCAAAGAAACCCTGGAGGTTTCCACGCTCCTAGCACATCTAATCCAACCAAATCAGATAGCTGGGCTGAAGTCCGTACGTAAGTATGTAAATTGGCACAGTACGTAGCATCGTTACTTCACAGTAAGAAGATCCTGGGTTCAATTCCCAGCTGGGACAGTCCGGATTCTTTCTGTGTGGAGTTTGCACACTCCCCGTCTGCATGGGTTTCCTCCCCTTGCCAAAGATATGCATGTCAGGTGGATTGAAGATGTTAAATGGCCTGTTGGTGTGTCTGCCCTGTGATGGACTGGTGATTTGTCCAAGGTGTTTCCTTGCCTTTTGTCCTATGAGAGGTGGGATTGGCTCCAGCAACCTAATTAGGACAAGCGGCTATGAAAATGAGTGAGAGAGAATACTGAGACTAGATTTGTTTCCTAAACCAATTTTTTTTTAATAGCTGCATCCCAAACCCCATTTTGTGTACAAAATTAATCACTTTTCCAGTGACTATGAAATATTTCTTATACACCACATATTTTAGTGTGCAGTTTGGGACACGGCCAATGCTTTCTCTCATTTGACACTGTTGCAACGTGTTGAGTTTCCATGTTGATGTTATAAGACTGATGCTGGTGAAACCATCTACTGCCACACAACGGCCACAAGAATAAGGTGACCCTTTGAAACTCTGATGCATTGTCGTCCCCTTGTGGAAGGACAGAGTAAACCTCTTCTACCTCTCCACTACACTAGGAACAGAAGTCAACTTGTGATGTTGCCAATCCCTACAAGAGAACCTATTATATGAATAATAAATTAATTCATTTATTAATTAAAATAAAATTAAATAAATTAAAAGATGAAAAAAAACCCAGAATATCAAATGTGCATTGTAAGACTAGTCAGGGCAGATTCACTGAGAAGGTTCTTTTTAAATGATTTTTCATATTGTGTTCAAGTTTATTCATTTATAACAGCCCCCCCCACCACACACCCATCAAATACCACACTAATGGCTTTTTGTCACAAACAATATACTGAATTTGTGAACAACATAAGACTGACATATGCAAATGGAAAGTGTGATAGAATCGTCCCCAAAACCGAAACGCAGCCGTTTTAGCTACTCTGTTCCTGTAGCTGCTATAGACGTTTTTCCTTGTTCCAATAACTTTCCTCCAGCACTTTCCACCTTCATGTCATTCTCTACTGAACTGTTTAAACCTCTTCATCCATTGGTCCCATCTACCATCCTGGTCCTCAACAGCCTCTTCACTGAAATAGTCCACACTCTTACAACAATAGTATCCATCTATTTGGTTTTCTTTGAGTTTTCTCGGGCTACTTTTCTCTTTAACTGTAGTGTCTTCAACTCTGTCATGGTTGAGAAAGTCCTCTTCACCCACACAGCCTGAAACACATCCGAGTCACATTTTCAGTTAAGAGCACTGGGCAGAGAGAGATGAATTACAGTCTGTTATTGTAAACTACAAAGCAGGAGTACCAGATGACATGGCCTGTCAGTTGGCATACAGCAAATGTCTTGAGCCACCTTTCATTTCTTTATACTTTGCTAGGAAATCACCTGGTTGGTAAAATATTATTTTAGGTCTGTCAAAATGGTTTTTCTTTTTGGCATATTCAGTAGATTCAATTAAAGCAATGGAAACAAATGTAATATTTTATACCCGTGTGCTTGAAGGTTCAGATCACTGTGTGGATTAACCAACAAAAACAATCTGCTCAGGTACAGAGACTGTATTGAAAATACAGGAAGCCTGGAGGACTTTTCCTCAATACATTAAAAACAGATGAACATTTGGCTAATTGGAAACAAAACGTGAAAAAAATAAGGGGTGAGGCTTTTGCACAGTACAGTACTTTCATTGGTTTGGCCTACTGACATTGTTAACTTCTAGACATTTTATGTACACTACTTTCTTCCTTTTCTCTACAGGAAACCACTTTTACATCCATTATTTAAAGGCATGGATGTGCTGAGAGAGGACATGTAGGCAGTTGGTGTAAAAGATGAAAATGCAGATGACAGGAAGAAATGGCATCAGAAGAGGTGATGTGAAAGTGACAACCCTTGTCATTGCGAGGTCACAGCACAGCACACAGTGAACCATAACAAAATTGGACCACTGCATTTAACCCATGCAATCAAACACCGTGCAGCAGGGGGCAGCTATCAAAAGCGCCCAGGGAGCAGTGACAGGGACGGTACCTTGCTCAAGGGTACCTCAGGGCAACCTACTGGTAAGGGGTTTGAACCCACAATCTTCCGATCCTGTGGCCAACTCCCTAAACACTAGGCAACCGCTGCCCCTTGTGCCCCTAGGTGGCAACCCCTATCGAGAGCAGCCAGAAAAAGACGATGATGATGATGATGATGATGGTGATGATCCTGATGAAGGAGAAGGAGGAGGAGGAGGATGCTGAATAAAATCTTACCACAATGATGACCGTGTTAAACAGGAGCGGCATCGAATACACCAACGAAATGAACATTCCCTTTGAATCAAAGTACTGGAACTTTGAGAATGACCTGAAATTAACAAACACGGCTGATGATACTGCTGATGAGTTGATACATATTCCAGCAAGTGAAACGTGTTCATGTTCAAACAGAATAGGAGAAATGAACAGTTTACCTCCAGTTCATGGCTGCAACTTCATTCAGATACTCTGCACTGTACACCATTACAACTGAGGATAACAAACAAATCATCATGACTGTCAGTGAAACGCAAGTTAGGGATCAAGGATAGGAGAGTGAAATGAGACAAAATGACCAATCTCACCCATTAGGAGAAAGTGGAGGATCTGGAGTCTGTAGTACTTGCAGGTGAGAAGAGTGACACCAAAACAAATGAGGTGAAAGGCAAGCAGGCCAATGAGCCACGGCTCAGACCAATCGATCTGGACACAAAAAGCACAAAAACACTGAACGTGGTGTGGAATATCTTTCACATTCAAATGAAATGATTTACGAGGTAAACAGACTGTCCTGTTTTGACTGCTAGCTAGCTGAGCAGCTAAAAACGTCCTAAATTACTCAAAACGTGCTTACAGACTGTAGGAAAGTCCACGCTGATGTAACTCGTATGTTACTGAATCCGCCATGGGGAAATGAAGTGATATTCTGTGCTTTTCTTGCGCTCATTTTGTGAAATAACAACACGGCTCAAAAAGCAAATCTGAGAGTAAACTAATATCCAACTTCCGCATTCGTCATATCTCGCTTCAAAATAAGAGTCCGCTGGCGTCGTCTTAAAATGAAGTGTTTCCAAGGGAATACGAACACGATATGTGATGTAGAGTAGCAAGATCATTTAACAATTCCATTACAGCAAGAAATCTATTTAAATCATTGTTTAATACTTGCTCTGTGATGTGGCAAAAAAATATTATTTATACTTTTAAAAATCACAATACATATGTGACATCAGAAATTTAGATATAACTGAAGAATATGAATATAGTTTTATATCCCCATTTTACTAACCCAATCCGGTTAAATTGGGCTAATTCTGCTTTCTTTGGAAGGAAACATGAAGCGTTACTGGCAATTTCACGATACGCTCAGGAAAGAAAACGGTGATGTGATTTATCACAGTTGTGACAAATATAGACTTTTTAATACATGTTTAATTCCTCAATTGTATTATATAATAGTAGGTCAACCTTCTGTTGGGCTTTTGTTTTAGGAATTTGTTAAACTACACCTGGCAGTCTTTTCAGGTGACGGTCACAATATAGAGCTTAGCAAGGTCTTGGTTAAAAAAAATCCCCAGAAATGTTATTTATATTAAAAAAAAAAAAAAAAAAAAAAAGCCTACTGCACACTGCTGAGTTAGCAGATGAGTTAAGTTAAAAGTCACCTTTATCATCATTATAATATATTTTTTCTTTCTCTCTGAAGAGAAAAAGAGAGAGAAAATATGTTACAATAGATCGTGGTGTATATTATATAAAATTGAGACACTTATAAAAAGTTATTTTAAATTTTAAATTTCAAAAATTGAAATTAAGCCCATTTAAGTTAAAATAGGTCTAAATATGGTTATTGGGGCCTGTTGTTTGAGTCCTCGCCTGTAGGGGGCGGTAGCACTAATCGCTGCTGTTCAGTCTGCCGTAGAGCTCCAAGAGGACCGGTGGCCATTACAGCTTTATCCTGCTGGCGTTTCTCTCCCCCGGATTCTCTAACTGTCTAAAAGAAGCCTTTTTATCGTCTGTCCCGATGAAGGAGTTTCGTCCTGACTGACGCTGGGAGAATGGGGGTTTTAAACATTTCAGACCAGGTACGGACCCGCTCACCGAGCGGCCGGACTATGCTATGCTATGCTAGGCTAGGCTATGCTAAGCTAAGATAAGCTAAGTTAGGCTGTTTATGCAGCGCCCGGCTTAGAATCACCACGTTAATCTGAATTTTGCTTAAGATTTTTATATCCCGTAATTATTATTGCAAGCATTACACTCATAAATGCAATTTTCACCCCAGACTGGCGAGCGTTTGCGTTAACTTTGAGCCCAGACGTTAGCATGTTAGCTAACGTTCACCCGCCCAACGTAAACACGCACTTTTTCTTTCACTTTCTGATTCTCTTTTGCTTTCCGAATACAAGCAAATACGCTTCGTTTCGGCAGAGGTAATACAGCACAGCTGAGCGCGCACACACACTAGCACCCCGAAGAGAATATTTGTAAATAAACGGCGGTTTAACTGCTAGCATAACAGCTCCTGGCGGCTAACTGGACTTGGCTTTAACAGCAGCTTTGACCCGCGAGCCTAATTTCTCAGTTGTTTGCTCACTTTATGCCACGAATTTAGCTTTTGCACTTATATGAGTATGTGCATCCATCCGAGGTTAAAATATAAAGATATTTTCTCGGGATTGCGGTCAAAATAAGTGCTGTGGACTGTTTGGTTTCGTTCGCCCAGAGATGCATCGGATATTCCGCTATGAACCGGGGACGCTTTCTGCTTTTATTGCGGGGTTGTTTGTGTTCACCGTGCGTCTCTAGCTGTCAGTGTCTAGATAATCAAAGTATAAAATCTGCGTTCCAAACCACACGTTTATGTAGTGAGCATGCTACAATACGGAACGCGATTCCAGTTGTAGTGGACTTTTTTTTGCACCCTAGTTAGGGCCCTTGTCTGTTGATTGGAACACAGCCATGTCGGAGCCGCTGGAGCTGTTTTTGGGCGTAAATCAGTGACACCACCCCAGTAGATTTGGAACAAATGTTACTGTTGTTCAAATGTGTGTTTAAGTAATTGTATATGCACCACGTAATCAAGAATATACATTTTAAAAATGTAAATGAAACAGAGTGTATAATATAAACACTCCATGGATGCACATTAAAAAGGAAATGTTAGAAAAACATGTATGTATGTAAATCTTGTGTGTGCGCCACATAGTTCAATCACTGATATATAATCATTCATTCTGAGATTTACAGTGAAGTGATTAAACTGTATAGAAGCTTACTGGCATTCATTTCTGTGCAGTGTCAGTGATAAGAGCCAAACTTATTCACTGACTTGTGTTTTTAAGTTTTTATATTTAATGTTGATGGTAAATAGTTGGCACTGTAGTGGAAGGAAAAGTTTAGGAGATGTACCTCTTCACCATTAGTGGATTTAGAAAAAAAACAATGTTTGGCCATAACCTACCCTTGCAACACGTATAACACAAAGCGCATCTATAACATGTTATTTGTGCAGCAGGTTTTATAGGTATTAAACTTTTCAGACGTATGAGTTCAGTCGTCACCCTTGTGAACGCAGTAAAGACATTCAGCGTGAAAATGGAATCACTATGTAACCAGCAGAGCATCCTCATTCAGCAAAAAACAACACGATTGTGGTTGAAAGTATGAGGAGATGATTTACCATTACTGACAGTTTTGCTGTTTGTGGAGGAGCGAAATAATTTGTCTGCAATTTTATAACCTTAATTGATTTATTTGTCCCCCCTCAGCCACCTCTGGTCCAGGCAATATTTAACCGGAACGTGGATGAAGTTCATTTATTTTTGCACAAGACGGATGAAGTCAATGCACTGGTATGTTTTCTCTTTCTAAGCATAAGTGTGTGATTTTTATACAGAACAGGAAAAGCCTCATTCCTGTAATATCTCACTGTAAATCTCTGGAATTGCAATTTGATTGTGAGATCACTGTAACTGGTTTAAATTAGTGATAATACTTTTTTTCTTTTTTTTCTTTCTTCCAAGGACCAAGAGCGACGCACACCTCTGCATGCTGCTGCTTGGTTGGGGGACGTCAATATAATGGACCTCCTCATTACTGCAGGTAGTGATTAACAGGAGTGATTTATTTGTTTATTTATTTATTTATTGGTTTGAATGCATTTATAATTTTTTTTTTTTAATGTTCAGTTTAATTAGTTCCTATTATTTCCTTCTTTATGCACTCTGCCTTATTCTTTAGGTGCGAACATCAATGCAAAGGACCATATGTGGCTCACACCGTTACACAGGGCAGCCGCCTCTAGAAATGAGGTACTGTATAAAAAAAAAAGTTCATTTGTTTTGTTTTTTTGTTTGTGTTCTATAAAAAAAGTATGGATCAGACTATTTTTATAATAGTCTGATCCATAGATGTGCTACTGTAGCACATACGGCAGGAGATGGAAATGTGTCAGAGCACACAGTGCCTTGTGGTTTACCAGGTATGGGGCTGCGTAGCTGCCAGTAGATGCTGATACCAGTGGCACTGTTGCCATCTTGGTTCATTGGCAATGGTGCCAGGATGAACTTTTGGAATCAGACAAGCCAGCAGAGGCAGTGTGATACTTTGGGCAATCTTCTCCTTGATTTCTGGCAATCTTGTCATTTTAATGTGTATGATTTATGTACTGCTGTAGTACACAGTGGCCTGTTTTCACATTAAAATGCGCCCTGTCCCACCAAAAAACACGCTAGGAATCCTGTATAATTCAGTTGTGTTGTTTTTGGCTGATTGATGTAAATGAAAGTTTTTAGAACACTTTGCTTGGAGGATTTTTCATAATTATCTAAATCCTTAATTCAGCCGTTATTAAACGTGGTAGGTAAATGGAGATTACTTAGTTATTCCAATCTGATTGTAATAGAAATTGATCTCTTGTTCCAGAGGGCCGTGGGGCTGCTGCTTCGAAAGGGGGCAGACGTGACGGCGAGGGACAAGTTCTGGCAGACGGCGCTGCACATTGCGGCAGCCAATCGGGCCACGCGCTGCGCCGATGCTCTGCTCCCCCACGTCACCACCCTGAACACGGCTGACCGCACGGGCAGGGCCGCCCTTCATCACGCCGCTCAGAGCGGCTGCCAGGAGGTAGGAGTCTTATTGTAATGCTGGGACCGATTACTGTGAAGCAGAATTAAAAATTCATCGTGCTTGTTCCAATCTTCTTGTGTTTTATTTGTGTTTCCTGTAGATGGTTAAATTGCTGCTGAACAAAGGAGCCAGCTTGAGTGCCAGTGATAAGAAGGAGAGACAGCCTATCCACTGGGCAGCTTACCTGGGTGAGTCATGAGTCTGTTTGGTTTATTGGTTTGCTGTGTTCTGCTGTAACACATATTTTAGTAATATAGGAATTAGCAGTGTTCTACTGGTCTATAATTATATTAAAATCTCCTGCCGCTTGCACACAAAAACGAGCTTGTCTGTCAGATTCTTGCTGTTTCACAGTCACATTGTGCTTTTTAAAAAGACTTCCTGTAGGTTTCTAATGAAGTATTTTGGATTTTTCTCCAGGTCACTTGGAGGTGGTGAAGTTGCTGGTGTCTCAGGGCTCGGATAAGAGCTGTAAGGATAAACGAGGTTATACTCCTCTCCACGCTGCTGCCGCCAGTGGCCATGTCGACGTGGTCAAGTACCTGTTACGCAATGGAGCAGAGGTACTGCAGAATTTTCAATATTGTAGAAATTGCACCTTGTAAATTACATAATCCTTTCCTGCTCGTTATTAGAAAAGCAAAAGGACATCTTCCACTGTGCTTGACATGCGTAGAGCTAGGGATTGTGCCAGCCTTATTGCTGTTAGCCACCAGGAGGAAGACAAACATCCTGGTGCAACCCATGACCTTTTATCAAGGTCTCTTAATGTCTGGCTGCTCTTATCTTTGTCCCAGCGCTTGAAAGAGATTTGAAATTGTAATCTTAAGACTCTGCAGAAGTTGATGCTTGACTGTTTTAAAAAAAGAAAATTATAGTTTTAATTTATTTCCTCTCCTCCGCTCCCCTTGACAGATTGATGAGCCCAATGCCTTTGGTAACACTGCTCTGCATGTAGCCTGCTATACAGGACAGGAGGCAGTAGCTAATGAGCTGGTTAATCGCGGGGCTAACGTAAACCAGCCCAACCATCGTGGCTACTCCCCACTGCACCTGGCTGCCGTGTCCACTAATGGTGCCCTCTGCCTGGAGCTGCTGGTCAACAACGGCGCTGATGTCAACATGCAGGTCAGACAGGAGCTCCCTGGTTATTTGAAAGACATGTTTTGTGTTTTAGAACTTCTCAAATTCTCAATCTGAGGACCTTCAACACTTGTTTGAGAATCACTGGTATAAACCATTGTTTTTGAGGCACAGCACAAACAGCTTAAAAAAAATTGCATTCTACTTGGTTTACATTGTATTTTTCAATGAGACTATAATCGAAAATGAATATTTTTTTGCTTTTTCTTCCCTAGAGTAAAGAAGGCAAGAGTCCCCTTCACATGGCTGCCATCCATGGACGCTTCACTCGCTCACAGATTCTCATTCAGAATGGTGAGGCAACCTTTCTGTCGGCCTGTTTTTCTGTGATGCTCGTGCACACAGACCCTAGTACCGTTCTAAGTTTTTTCTCTCCGCGCTCAGGTGGGGAGATAGACTGTGTGGACAAATATGGCAATACTCCTCTTCATGTTGCTGCTAAGTATGGCCATGAGCTGCTCATCAGCACCTTAATGACAAATGGTGCTGACACAGCCAGGTATGTGTGGAACATGCTGTTTTATGGCAAAGAAACATTTAAATCAATGTATTCCCTTTTAACTTGCGTGCTGATGTCTCCTACTCCTCCATCTTCAAAGGCAAGGGATTCATGGGATGTTCCCACTGCACCTAGCTGTGCTCTACGGGTTCTCTGACTGTTGTCGCAAGCTACTCTCCTCAGGTTTGTGCTCCTTACTACGAATCTGGTAATCTATAGAATTGCCCCTTACTGGAATGTAAAAGCAGCGGGGGGTTATTAATGCTGTTTTTCCCTGGATAGGTCAGCTGTACAGCATTGTGTTGTCTATGAGCAAAGAGCACGTGCTCTCAGCCGGCTTTGATATCAACACTCCTGATGACTTTGGGAGAACCTGCTTGCATGCTGCTGCCTCTGGAGGGTCAGTCTATTCTTACAGCTCCTGACTGCAACACTCCTCATGTACCCAAGCTGCCAACTTGTTCTCATTGTTTCTTTCTTTTTTTTGTTGTCTTCTTCTTTCCCCCCATTTAGAAACACTGAATGTCTCAACCTGCTCTTGAGCAGTGGTGCCGACATGAATAAGAAAGACCAATTTGGAAGGTAAAAAGCACTTTTTTTAAATTTTTTTATTTTATTTTTTTTACTTTGGTTTTTTTATTGGCATTTAATTACATAAACATCTGCTTATGTATTACATGTCAGTATGTATCTGTGATTATAAGTATGTAGTTGATTGACACTTCTGCTAATATCTCATGGTTATTTACACCATGTGTTTTTTGTTTACTTTGGAAACATGATCTAGAAATCACAACTGTATCAGCAAAAATCAGCTTAACATATAAACTCTGTTGCAGTCTAGAAAAGCAGTTTACTGATTTGGTTCATCAGATCAGCTGTGTCAGTGTCAGTCTTCACACGGTGTGTGTGTGTGTGTGTGTGTGTTTGGGCATGTTCATCCTCTCTACGCAGAACCCCTTTGCACTATGCGGCTGCCAACAGCAGGTATCAGTGTGTCGTGATTCTGGTGGGAGCAGGAGCAGAGGTCAATGAGCCTGACCGATCAGGCTGCACACCTTTACACTACTCGGCTGCTTCCACGGAGTTCTGCAGGTTAGACACAAGCATGTGACGTGTGGGACATTTGCATCTTATGGAGCTTTAAAACCACACAGACACTTATTAGGGGCATAGTACGTATTTTTTTTTACTGAAACAAAAGGAAAAACCTTCATTCTTAATGGAACAAGATTTCCTTCAGCTTTTTAAAAAAATCTTTTTTTGGTGGGTTTGGCAGGATTTTTTGAAATGATTAACTCCTTGGAAAATGGATTGCTGAAGGGGAAAAAAGTGAAAGTGACCACCCTTGTCATTGTGAAACGCACAGCACAACACATCGAAATTCAACCTGTGCGCTTCACCCATATACACGTCTAGCAGGGGCCAGCTATTGAAAGTACCCGGGGAGCAGTGACGGCGACAGAACCTTGCTCAAGGGTACCTCAGGGCAACCTACTGGTGAGGGGTTTGAACCCACAATCTTCCGCTTGTGTGGCCGACTCCCTAACCACTAGGGAACGCTGCCCCGAAGATGCACTGAGTGTAGAAGTGAAAAACCAGTGTTGAGCTACTTTCTACTTTTTTAACTAAGGCTGGTGCCACACTTTTAAGTACACTGTAGTCAGTACCATTCTCAGTGCTGCTCAATTTAAGGATCCTAAACTTTTTTCCAGGTTGGATAGAGCCCAGCAAATCCCTTCAGATGGAGAGAAGGAATCTTTCATGTAAGTCTTCTCTTTGACAGACCTTCCACACTCACTCAGTTTATAACTTCAGCTCCTTCTGAGGCGCACAGTAACTTATAGTTAGCTATTTGAGTTGTCTTTGTCCAGTGTATCACTTTCATAACTCCTTGTAAGTGTTCTTAAGGAAGACTGTATGTTTAGGTGTGTGGAATATTTGCTGGATAATGGAGCTGACCCATCCCTGCGCAACTCTAAAGGATACAGCCCTGTCCACTACGCAGCTGCCCATGGCAACAGACAGAGCCTGGAGCTGGTAAGGAGACACACTCGCACCTTATTTTGTGGAAAGGAGTATTTTGTACATGTGCTAAAGATTTGAGAGTGGTGGAAAAAGGTTTCTATCATGCTTTTATTTGGTAGCTCTTGGTGATGTCCTTCAATACATCAGGAGAGGCAGAGAACTGTGGGCCTGTGAGTCCTTTACACCTAGCGGTATGTATAATAAACTCTTTCCTTTTATGGAATGCACTTACTGGCCACTTTAATAGATTCATGATGAGCTTTTGGCCACCAGACCTGTTGGTTGAATGTCTTTTGAATAACACTGTAGTCAGAATATCTTCAGCACGGTTTTGCCCAGCAGTTGATCAGAGTCCCTTTGGGGTGAAATATTATTTTTTGTTGTTTTTTATACATCCACAGGCAGAGGCAGGACACTGGGAGTGTTTGAATGTCTTGATTGAGTCCGGGGTATGTGTGGATGTGTGTGACACTGTAGGCCGCTCTGTGCTTTATGTGGCCTCTCAGAAAGGCCACTCCTGCTGTGTAGACCTCCTGCTCAGGAAGTCAGCATCCTGCCTGTACACTGAACATTGCAACAGGTGGAATCCACTCCATATCACAGGTAAAGATGGGTGTGAATGTGGCCTGTTGCCCATTTACAGTATTTTTTTTTTTTTCCTCCATTTTATTGATATGCAAGATTAAACCTGTAATATTTATACGTGTGTCTGTGTGTTATCACAGCTACCAATGGCCACACAGAGTGTCTGGAGATGCTTCTGTCCAGCAAACAAGACAGTGACCTCCCCAATATCTCAGACATGGAGGGACAGTAAGCAATCATTATGTCACTTTCCTTTCTTTTTCGACAGGGTTATCCTTGATGCGTTCAGACGGATATAATATTCTAGACTAAGCATTTTGGAAAATTACCCCTTAAAGCTATATTTGTTTAATCACCTTTTTTATGTACTTTTTAACTGCAGTTCAGAATAAATCCAGTAGGCTTAAGCAGTGTGTAACTGAATTAGTCAGGCTGAGCCCAAGCTGCTCTCACAGATGATGTAGCTTTGATGAAAATATGTAGACCTCGCATTTAAGTAGCTTCTGTTCCTTTTTCTAGCATTTTTTTGAATGATGTGTATAGATGCTGAGGATGGAAAGTATCAGATGCAGGCCAGGTTGAGCTCAGTGATTAGTCATGCAGTTTTTACTCCCAAGATAGTTTTGTGTATTAAGTGTAAGTAAGTGCTCCCTCCTGTTTAAAAAAAGATAAATTTAAAAAAAAATAATTTTTAGACTACAATGTTGTTTGGACTCTCTGCAGAACTCCTCTGATGCTAGCTGTGCTGGGTGGACACATTGACTGTGTGGATTTGCTGCTAGACCAAGGAGCCTGTCCAGACAGCAGAGACCGGAAAGGAAGCACAGCCCTGCATAGAGCGGTCCGACTGAGAGTCTATCATTCATGCATTGAATTGCCAATGTTGCTTAATTAAACCATCATACAGATGTTTGGCCACATGTTAAATCAATATTTCAAGGATGTGCTTTAGGACACAGTGTGGCAGCCATTGCAGACAATCCAGGGGCAAAATATAAGCAGGACTGAACTTGGTTCAACAGATGAGCTGCAGTCAGTAGCCTGGAAACTGATCTTGATCTTGATTGTTTGTGAAAGACTTTGTTGTCTTAAACACAAACTGAAATGCTGTTTAATTTGATTCGTTTTGCATCATAAATGACGTCATGCTGTGTCCTAAACAACATTAACAGGTATGGTTGAAACCGGTTGAGACGTTTCAGGAGTGTGTTTGTTTGAAAAAGCCCAAGTTCAGAACGTTTGAGCATTTCAAAACAAGGCATTGAGTGCACTTCTCATTTTAAGAAGTTTTATTACCAGTAGTACTGTAGTCTGCATAAATTCAATACTATTTTTTGCAGGGAATGCTATGAAGCTTTTTACCATTTTGCATTAAGAAACTGCATTATGTTGAATAGATTATAAGAAGTTTTTTGAAGCTAATAACTCACTGTGTATGAAGGCTTTCTAACCAGTCTCCTGGTTAATGCCTCTGTAGGCATTACTTGGCTGGGAGGACTGTGCAGCTGCCCTGCTGTCCCACAAGGCCTCAGTCCTTAGCAGAGATGTTCAAGGACGCACTCCAGTCCACCTGGCTGCTTCCTGTGGCCATGCTGAGATTCTGTCCAGCCTGCTCTCTGCTGCTGACCATACTCACCCAAGCGATCCAATCACTGACTGCCACGACTTTACACCCGCACACTGGGCAGCCTATCATGGTACGGGTGTGTCCTAAGTTTTCTTAATAAAGGTGCAGCTTTTTTGTTTAAGGATGTACGGTTTATATTTATTTAGAGGTGGCAATAGGAAAACGTTCTCTTGACATTTTTAATAAATTGTATTTCATTTTTCTGTTTTGGTGTAGTCTTTCAAACCTATTAAAGTCTCACAATAAAATATTAAAGATTTTTTTTATTCAGCATTTCACACACTGAACTGCACTACAACAAAATAAACTGTTCCGGTTATGGTCTTTTTGTAATGGTACACTGACCATTCCACGTTGTGTTCAAAAAAGTGCCTCTGTGGCTGAACTGATGATAATTTTAATGATGCCTACCGTCTTTTTATATATATATATAATATTTTACTTATAAAAAAAAAAAATCTTCTGTCTTTGCAGGTCATGAAGACTGTTTGGAAATTGTACTTGAACTTAAACCATGTAGTATCCAGGAGGGAAATCCCTTCTCCCCACTGCACTGTGCTCTGTAAGTCTGCGGCTTTTGTCAGATCATGAATTTAAAGCGATATTTTGTGCTATCTGCAGAGTTATAATTATATTTTAAAACACGTATACAAATGTGTATACATATGAGAATACCAATTTTGTTTGTCCCCCCCCCATAACAGAATTAATGGCCATAGTAGTTCTGCAGAGATGCTCCTGAACTCAAGTTTTGGTACATCACTGGTCAATGCCAAGGATGCCAAAGGAAGGTGTGTACAAGCTTGTTAGAAATTTTTAATTCAATTAATTTTTAATAAATCTTTGTACCTAATCATCACCTTGATCCTTTGATGATTTGCAGTTGTTTATCCTCTCCTCACCCTGATCAAACCCTCTCTAGATTCTAGTTGAAATTGAAATGTTGCCCAGAATTGTTCATTTTGGTTCTTTTTTTTTTTTTTTTTTTTTTTTTTTTTTAACCATCAAGCCTTCAGACTCTAATCGCTGTCCTCTGTGCTGCCTGTAGAACCCCTCTCCACGCAGCCTCTGTAGCAGAGGATGTTGCAGGATTGCAGCTTGTCCTAAGAATGGGGGCTGACATCAACGCTGTGGACCACTCTGGCCGCTCTGCACTTATGGTTGCCGCTGATAAGGGCCGGAGCGCGGCTGTGGGTAAGAACATCCCAGGAGAAGATCGCCCGTGATAAAACTCACCCATGTGTTTCTTGTTTTCAGCTAAATTGATTGTATTTTAGAGACATGGTACTTATGTGGGTGAAGAGAAATTTGTCTGTATTTTTATTTTTTTATTTGTAACTATTCATACTGATATTCTATATGTACGGTCATCCCCAGCCTTGCTGCTGCATAGAGCCAAAGCGGACCTGTCTCTACTGGATGTAAATAAGAACACTGCCTTGCATTTGGCCTGCAGCAAGGTAATTACCAGCCCCTAACTTGGCATGATTTCTAGGTGCTGAGTATTTGCTTGGGTAGCATTAAGCAAAGAAAGGCTTAATGGACATCATTTTTGTGACATCCTTTCTTTTATTGATGGATTAACTGTTGTTTTTGCATGCACATGCTCATAGGCTCATGAGATGTGTGCCATGCTGATTTTGAAAGAGATCCACAATCCTATACTCATCAACGCAACCAACAGTATGCTTCAGATGTAAGAAACATGCCACTTAATGAAATATGAAACTGAAATATTTAGTTATTGTTAAGGTTGGTCCTGTAGGTGAGGGACATTTTGCTATGATTTCTAAATGTCGGTCTTCCTGTCTTCTAGGCCTCTTCACATAGCTGCCAGGAATGGCCTGGCCTCGGTAGTTCAGGCTTTGCTGAACCGTGGAGCCACAGTGTTGGCAGTGGATGAGGAAGGTAAGCAGCACCGTTATCACACTTTCAAAGGGTCTCTGGCTGAACGTAGGCTAAAAGCTACATGTGCAAGCACTGGAAATTTTAATAATTCAGTCGTTTTTTTTGTTTATTGGCTGTTTTACAATTTCAGGCCATACACAAAGTGTTTGTTGCAATATAGTAGCGACTAAGCACTAAACGAATTGGTTTTTTTGTGTCCGTTGTCCAGCCATTTTGGCCATATTAAAGGTTGAAAAAATGAGGGAGGGAGGTTTGCGTGAATTTATTTATTTTTTTCTTGTATTTTATTTTAATTGTGTGTTTTTATTCTCAGGTCATACCCCTGCCCTGGCATGTGCACCCAACAAAGCTGTGGCTGACTGCCTCGCTCTCATCCTCTCAACCATGAAACCTACTTCCACCAATTCCTCATCATCTCCCTCGTCTCCCAGCCTGAACCTGCTCAAACATTGTGGCATCACAGCTGCGTGTCCCCCTTTGCCGAATGGAAGCCTTCGCCACGCTTACGGCAAGGATAGGCATGGTGCCACCATCGGCTTGGACGGCTGCTTGACCGAGTGAGGTGTTCTAACTCTCATAGCGTACGACACACAGAATAACCATCCTTGCGTGTGTGTGTGTGTGTGTGTGTGGATGCTCAGTTTGGTCTTCTCTCCTTAGACACATACAGTCAGAAATGATATGCAATTACAGCCACATAACCCTCCTGCCCCTACATTTATAACCGTTTTCTACATCTGGAGTAGTGGATAACCTGAGAGTTTATTTTACCTTTCTTGTTGGTTCTCGATGATCGTTTGATGACCGAGAATTTGACATTCCAAGCCATCTTTTAAATAGTTTCCATGAGTGCTCGCAAGTCAGTTTAAATTATTGACCATTTAAGCCCAGTTTACTCGGCTAAGGTTACGTATTATGCAGCCGTGCATCTTCTCGGTCACCGTGACAAGTGTGCGGTTTCCATATCATGCTTCCCATGTCTTGAGAAGCTGTGGCCTTGTAATGGAATTTACAGCCTGCCCTGAGGAACAGTTAAACGGGTTACTCTAACTAGCATGAAGGTATGGGCCATGTGCAGGATGGTCTTGACTTTGTGTGTTTGTGTACTTGTGTATATGTATAGGTGTAGGTACAGGGGGGGGGATGTATGAGGGGTTTTTTTTTTTTGTTTGTTTGTTTTTGTTTTTTTTAATGTGACCAGATTTCCATCCCATATTTGGTTGTTACTTTTTAAGCTTAAGTGAATTGTTTGTCAGGTGCAATCAGATTCAGCACAAATGAGAAAAAAAAACAACTTTGTTTTGACAAGGGAAACCATACAACCTTAAGCCAAATGACCAGTGACCTCTGGGTTAGAAAGGTCAAAAAATGGTGCATGTTTACTGTAGACATTTTTTGTAAGGAAGGAATAAGCTGGGGACACTGCAATAGGTTTACACGGTAAATATTTGTTACTCTAGGTCAACGCTAAAAGAGCCGCATGCGAGTAACGCTGGTGTGCGGCGTCAATTGTTCGATCAATCGAGGAGGAATTGAAAGCACAAGCATCAGAGTGGACGAATGCCCTTATTAAACTGAAATTGCTGTGTACAGCTACCTTGGGACCACTTTTCTTTTCTTTTCTTTTCCTGAAAGCAAAGCAAACACTTCATTTTGGGAGGAGGAAAAACAGTGGAAGGCTGCTAGCCTGAATCTCCATATCTCCATGTAGTGCTTTATTCCCCAGCAGACCAAACGAAAACTTGTCTTCTGTTGCATTGAGCTGCTTTCGCAGTGCCTTTTTGAAACCTTTTTTTTTCTTCCCAAAGGTCCAGTTCATTAAATTTTACACCATTCACAGCTTAATTGGTGCTTTCTCTACTGACCATTTAACTTTAGCCATATAAAACATTTGTCAAGCATTTCGCTTTAAGGTAGTTTCATTTTTGGATGTTTATCATCAGTTAAGTGTTTTTGTTAATGACTTTAACCCCTTGGTGGGGGGGAAATTGAGCAGCTTTTTCTGTCAGGGAGTATGGCTTTTAACTTTTGCAATTTGCATGTGCGACAGGAGAAAACTCAAACTGAGAATCTTCATTAGTGTGATTGAGAATCTGGCTGGTTTGCATTTGGTGGAGCGGATATTGATCTGACCAAACTTTGAGAGCTATTTTGTTCATTTCATTAGCCTTCTTTTTTTTTAATATAATAATAATTTGGTTAATTCTTCTCTTTTACTTGTTGAAGATGCTTTTAATGCAGCATGTTGCCCCCTCTTTATAACTAAATGCTTCCTTATTGCCAAAAATAGATTAACTGTTCAATGTTCGAATGTGCTTCCTCTTTCATTTTACATCTCCGCCACAAAAATTCAGAAAAATATTAGGTCCATAAAATAATCCCTCGTTTGAAGAATTAAGACATGCAATATTTGCTCAAGAAGTAAAGAGACAATCATTCGAAAGGGCTTTTAATTTCCCCTCTTTTTTGTTTTATTAGTAGTAATAGTAACGATAATCATAACAGTACTAATATTCGTTATCTCAGCCTGAGCTGGACGGTGCTTTTGAGCCCCGTCCATCTTCATCATAAATGATGTCCTGCAAGCTTTTTCCCTCCTCTTTGACCAAGTAGAGAATTTTCAGTGATTTGGAGTATTTAAAGTATTCACAGAATTCAACGAAAGTGAAAAGCACTTGATTTTGACTTGAAAAGGAAAATGGCACTTTTGGTACAGTGATGAAACACGCATCTGTGATTAAAAATGCGATTCTGCGTTGGCCGACCGGATGGATTTGCAAGTTTGTACTGAATGTGGCTTGGAGAAGCGTTTAGGGCTCAGTTTATTAAAATGACATATAACAGAAGTGAACTAGCTATTGGCTGTTGAATAGAATAAAAGTAATTGAAGCAAAAACAAATAGAAGAAACTTGGATGCATAAGCACTCAGGTCAGCATCTTAAGCAATTATACAAAGCCAGTTATAGCACTGCCAGTCGTATTGATTTGGGGGGGGGAAATGTCAAATGATTGAAGGTGGAAAACTGAGTGCATATGCCCTCTGGAACTGGGTATTTTGTCTTTTTTTTTTTTTTTTTAATAAATTACTGATTTGGTAGTTTAGCCATTAAAAGGAATCCTTGGAGTGAAGAGCAATCAGGTTCGTAGAAGAAGCTTTGTAGATTTATAAAACAAGTCAGAAGAAAGTGATGTTACCCGAGCGTCTTGCAGTTACTGATGCCAAGGTGCGCATTTTGGAAAAAGCATTAATAATCCTTTGTAAAATATACTGGTGGTCATTCTCCAAAACAAAAAAAAGTGCCATAAAATCTGTTTCTCTGCCTTTCCTTGGAAAGAACGGAGAGAACAAAGAGTGCTGATTCACCAAAACCAATTTAGAAGTCTGAGAAGACATGGGCTATTGATCATCTTTATCCTTTAACTGTAGAAAATGCATTTCTAAGAAACCAAGCTCTGAGATTGTGTGGCTTTTGCATCTAAGATGAGGACTTTTGATTAAAGCCATTTTCTAGCAGCGTCCAACACCGTAAACCTTTTGAGAGATTTTCACTGTTAGGAGAGATTTGAGGAGCCAGTAAGTCCTATGAAAAGTTTTTACAGAATATTTCAATTTTTTTTAAATCATAAGGCCAGTAATTGTTAATTAGTGAGGTGCATGTCTTTACTATTTGATGAAATGCCTTAATGAAGCTATCAGGAGAGTGGATATTAAAGGACTTTGCGTACATATAAATTTCAGTTCATTGGATTTTGTTGGTCATCCTGCAAATTTTAAGACATTAAGGCAACCTCCAACCTCCAACACCCAAGAGCCAAGCTATGACACTTTTAGAAAAGGAATACATAATTACCAGAAAAGGAGATAAACTGTAGCTACTTCAGATCGTGTCTTTATGGTTTGTTTGTTTTGTCTGTGATTTTGACGTCTAGCTATTACTCTCAAAGGTGGTGTTGACTGATAGAATGTCTGATTTACCTCAGTGGACTTCCGTGTCCCTACTACTTGAAGACACATCCATTTAAGGCAATATATAAATACCTAATTGATTTATACTATGTCCTATTTATCTCTAGCTGTTTGCCTTAAGAGGAAATGGTATACTCTACAAGCACTTGAGAGATGATTTCTGAATCTTGAGTCTCCTTCTTCTGACCACAAGATTATCAAGAAGCACACATTTATTGGGTCTTTGCAGAGAAAGTAATTTTGCCGCAAAAGAACAAGCTAGGAAACTTTCTTTGTGTATTGATGGGATTTTGTTTTGTTTGTTTTTTTCTGCTTTCAGTGGTACAGTCTTATATTTATCGAGCCGGCGACAGTGACACTAACTGGCTCAGGTTGTTGAGTGCTTCTTTTACCCTAATGGCTTCTTCTCACCTACAACAAAGAAATCTACCATTTTCCCTTTTAAACCCAAAAACTGAACAGTGCGAACATACCTCTCAATATCGGTGTAGGACCGGGGAAGGTCTTTGTTACAACCAAGGACATTTCTTGAAACATCCAAAAGACGCGACGTAGACGTTGCCGGGTTATTTGGCACCTAGACCAAACACGAAGCTTGGAAAGACTCTTATTTTGTATTTTCAGAGATATATACACACAACGCACTGCTGTGTTCTTGCTTATTAATGCCGGATGGTTTTTTGGCTTTGTGTTTTGTGGTTGTTGTTGTTTTTTTTTTTTTGTTTTTTTGTTTTGTTTTTTAAAGGCTAATACTTAAGAATACTACATCACTTTAATTCTTTTAATTGTAAACATTAAAATAGTCGAAAGCTATAATGTACTAAATGGCAATGTTGCTGATGGGTTAAGTGGAAGGGAGCCATGCACTGTAAATCACTTGTGGACATTACTTTGAGTTGGTGATCTTACCTCAAAATTAGGGCTTGTGTTTCTGCGGCGTGCATGTACAGTAAGTTCCGTTAAAAATATTCCGAACGTGGTTCAAAGAGCAAGCCCGGAGGCCTTCTGGAGATTGGAGTTCGTCGGGTGCTTCAACTTCAAATCGATGTCCTTTAGCTAAGGGTTCAGATTCGGTCACTACTACGGTTTTTGTTTTTTTGTTTTTTTGTTGTCTCGAGATTTGATTTGATAATCTTGCTTCAGACGTTTCTATGCGAATGATTGTCAGAAAAAAACAGCTTTGGTTTTTCTCACATGTGGCAGCTTATCGATTTAATGCCCTTAGCGATACAACCGATAGAGCCTGACTGAAGTCGTCTTTACACGAGGCACACGGGGATCCCTTTAAACTCCATCCTATCATATGTGATGAAAGCTATGCAGGAATATGTATATATATTTTTTTTTGTTTGTTTTCCTCTCAGACATGAATTTGCATAGTGCCACCGGATCGCGCTTGTTTTTTTAACCAAACACAGAGCTATGAACGGTAATTATTGGACCCGAAGCCGACCTTACTTGCTCGTTGGCAAGCTGGCCAAGCATCTCAGCTAGTCCATATCACTGCTGTATGTGGCATGCTGCTATTACTTTTGGAGTCTGTAAGCATCTTCACTTTTTAATTTGAACTACTACACCATGTGGTGAATATATAAATATATATATATATATATATGTGGGATTGTGCCTTTTGTTATCAAGTACATGCCACAGGGTATGGTCTTCCATGGATACCTTTTAGTGAGCCTTACAAATGAACAATTGGTGTAAAACAAACTCTTGTCGATTCACGTCATCCGGCTAGTTTCTACACGTTTACGTGTCGTGAACAATCAGGAGCCTCTAATCTCGCTTCGTTCCATCACCAAGGAGTGAATAATCTTTGTAAATCCGATTCAAAACGAACTTATTGGTCTGTGCTAGCTAGTGACTTCAGAATGGAAAAATTCGTTTAGTTCTAAGGTGTTTAACTCTTTAGTGAAGTAGACGTGTGCTGTGTTTTTTTTTTTTTTGTTTTTGTTTTTCGTGTGGTTGTGCATTTGAAATGGGTTTTGTAACCGTGTCTGGTATAATGTCAGCATGAATCGTCCTCTCTATCTCGTGATCGCGTCGTAGTATCCACCTGACATGGATTGGACTAAAGTGCAATAACTTTTTTTTTTCGTGCACCATAGCATCCTTAATGGAGAAACGTCCTCGTGTATCAGCTTTTTTGTTCTTTTTTTTTTTTTTTTTTTTAATCCCCCTCTCTCCTTCTTTCTGAGGATGTCTGTAAACCATCTGGCTTTGCCTCAATGCGAGTGGCACTTTCTTGTGGAATGTATAAAAGACTTGGTGGAGACTGTGACAGGCATCGACGCGTGTCAGTACTTCTAGCTTTCTGCAAAGATGGTGTGTTTTGTGATTGATTCATTAGTGTGATGTGCAGTTTTCCAAAACCATTAACGTTGTCAGCATTTATGGCTCACAAGCATGACTTTGGGCCATTTATCGTAATTATGTGGGTGTTAGACGTGTTTTTGTTTTGTAATTATTTAAATACCAAAAATTGCCTAAACGTTTGTTTACTGATTTGGCCTATCATGGTACGAAGATGAGTGGGTGGGTGTGGCCAGTAACTAGTGAACTGTGTGTGTTTTCCCTTTGGTCCACATGTTGTTACAATAAGGAAATAGTTTGAGCATGCGTATGTTTAAAAACTGTTAGTGTGCACAATTATTTATTTTTTTTTTTTTTTCTCTCTCTCCCCCAGTCCCCAATGTAACAGCGAATATTAGACCAGGTTTGCCATTTCTAAGATTGCACAAATTTACACCAATTTTGTGACATTCCATAGAACTCAAGTGGGGAAAAAAAAAAAAATAATCAGCTCAGTATTTAAAGATCGAAGGACTTTCGTCAGTTATATATTTTTAGTTAAGAACAAAATATTCTTGTTTGTACTCTAAGGTCCATTTCTGACCATAAGCAATCAATACCGAAGTGTTTTGACCTGAACCACAGCGAGCACACTGCTTTAGAGGGAAAAGTAGAAGAAGAGGAAAAAAAAAAAAAAAAGTAGCCTAGTATTTTCTCACACAGGACCAATCCACGTCTCTGTAGAGATGGCCAGTGACGCACGTTGACTTGATTTCATCCTAAAACAAGCAATACAAACGAGAGACAATTGTATATTTCGTACGATTCGATCGCTGGGTCACTTTGGCTCTATTTATTCTGCGGCACCTTAGGTAGACACCCTCTCCTCGCAACTGAAACTTGAATAATTTAGATTTCAGTACTGAGAGAGCCTTATTTCAGTCAGACTGAATGTGAATTTGATATGTCCAGGATTTGGTCATTTTGAACGGGCAGGCTATAACGTTCTAGTGGATCTCATCGTGTCTCGTTTTGCTCGGACCCAAAGTCTATGAGACTTAAATTTCTTTTTTTTTTTTTTTCCAAACGTTTTTGCTGTTAAGAAAAGTGAAGCGAAAATTACTATGCTCTGATCGTGTCTGGCGGCACCCTGTGTATATGAGTGTGTGTGCGCGTGTCTTGTATGTAATTTTATTTTCTCTTCTTGCCTGGGGTTCTAAGTAACCTCGTATACCTCATCGACATATCTGCAAATACTCTCGTTCTGTCTTTTAAGTTGGAGGAGATGCCATCACCAGCATGTGCTGAAAGCCTGGGACCACTGCAGGGTCTGTAACATTACTCAAATTCTGTATCAGCCAATAAGATCTTAATTTTTATTTATCTTTTTGCATTGGACACACTTTTGCCTCTGCTAGAAGCCTGACCTACAGCCAGAGTCCAGTTGATTTTATCAGCGATGTGGGTTTTTTGTTTTTTTTTTTGTTTTGGTTTTTTTTTGGGTTTTTTTTGCAAAGTAGTAGCATTATTCCTACCTCTGCATGTTACAGCTTGATGTATCAAATGTTTCACCTGTTGTGGTGACAAATGGAAATATGTATGTATATGGAACAGATATATATGTATAACTTATAATCAACAAGCGGTAATATTAAAAAGAAAGTGTGCTTGACTGTGTCTGTCAGTGTAACATGAGATATTAAGTGTATACACAGCAGAGTACCACTGGAATGTGAAGCCAGACTGTATTAGAAAATTACCTTTTTTTTTTCGCTTTAATTATGCTTTTTTTTTTTTTTTTTTTTACCCCCATAACGCAAATGATGTCATGTATGTTGCCTATCGCTCTTGTCATACATGGTTTTTGCTTCTTGTATTTGTTAAAACAGGGAAGACTCAGCCTATTTCAGCTTTTATACTCCTTTCCCTCCCATTTGCTATCTTCAGACCCCCCCTCACCTTCTCAATGTTCACTGTGAGCCCTCTGAATTCAAGTTTACAACTCTTCACGCTGTGTTAGCGGACGCGTGTGAGTGAGTGTGAGATTCTGGGTGAGTTTCCGGGTTTGTGCGGGTGGGTGTATGACTTTGGTATCAAAGCAACTATCTAATTTTCTACTGGCGGTGGGGGTGAGAAAGGGCATAGGTAGAAGTTCTACACGCCACTCTGTTTCTGAAGGGGTTTAACTGAGATCCCAAGCCTTACACCAAGCTGTTCCAAATCACCGCGTACATTCATGCCCTCTCAGCCTTCGGACCCATCTCTGGCATCGGCAAGAAGAACTTTGAGTTTTTTTGTTTGTTTGGTTTTTTTTTGGTTTAACTTTTTATGCCATTCTTGTAGCCTCAAACCCAATGAACAGCTTCACCCCTTTCACACCCCTGCCCCCCTTCCTGTGGGCTCCCCACCCCCTCCAAAACCTCAAGCCATTCATTTTTGTGTGACAATGCAATCCTGAAAGCACTTTGCCTTGTTAATTCATAGTAGGAGCTTGTAAATGGTTAATTGTTACTTACAGATGTGAAAATCTGTACGTGTATTTAAGAAGGAAGATATCTTTTGTTTTGAATTTCAATTTGGCATTATGCAAACTTGGTCTCTCTGACTTTAAAATACGAAAAAATGGAAACCCATGCATTTGCGTTTGTCAGTTTCATAATATGCTGCAGCCAGTAGGTCTTGTCATTCAGTATTGTGGCTTAGGATTGGTTATGTTTGAAATAAAGTGCTATTGCTACATAAAGTGTGTGGCTCTTGTTTTGTGCACCAAAAGTCGATGAACAGCATTTCATAGACACTACCGCACTGCAAAATCCAAACTGGAGATATAAATGAAAAGTGGGTTCTTCACTTTTCCAGGTGCATCGAGGTGTTTATGTAACTAAAGTCCCTTTTTTGTCCAGTCATTTGTCATTAGACATCGATTCTCCAAGGGATGAAATGACAGGCTGTTTGGGTGATCTGACTGCTATCTGGAAATGATCTCATTTCCTATGGGGTGCCCTGAATTGAAACTTTAACAATATTTACATACGTATGTCTTTCAAGCCTTTTTAATACCAGAAAAGCTAGAAGTGCCTTTTCAATATTTTAATATATAAGAGCACTGCAATCGCAATAGGTGTTAGCACAAATTCTGTTCATTTTGATCAGCCCTGGACCTAATCTAGGCATAACGGTGACTTCAACATGGATTGAAAAGTAATTTTAAACAGTATCACACCTTAAAAGCTCCAACGTCATCAGCTGATTGGCTGAGAAGGGTGCCAAAGATTTATTTATTTAACCAGGATCATCACGCAGAGTGATGGGTTTTTAAGTAATGCTTTGCTTTGCTCGCTTCGTGAGTCACTTTATTCCATAAAATCAGAAAATGAAACTTTAAAATAAGATTACATTCACATTGTAGCCTATTTGGTCAGAATCTGAGTGACCTTAGGTCAAAAAAGGCTCCAATTCTGAACCCATGATTGCATCTTCTTAACTTTTTCAGTCAGTCTGGGACTTAATGTTTAATCTAAACACTGGTTAAACAAAAAGACTGAACAAGCTGGAACTGAATTTGGTACGGGTCTAGTTTTATGGCTCTGTAACACTAAATTCGACTTTTTTGGCTGAAAGAATCCCAAGCTTTTTACCATGTTTGCAAAATTTGGAGCATCTGTGCTTCACTGTCTATCAATCTGATCTGGATTGTCTAATGCAAATTGAAAAGCCCTTGTTGATTCTGTACAGACGATGAGGCCTTTACACAACCTTCCTCTCGCTGCAGCAGCGTTCGCACTGAAGAAGTCTCAGAAGCTGCCTTCCATAGCTTCGCGTTAAAAGTGGCATATTATCCATTTGACGCTACCAATAACCATTAAGGCTTTTCCAGAACCAGTCAGGGCTCCATGGCTGAAGTCCACACTCAGGAAACTGTCCCAGCAGTGCTGTTTTCAGCATCTTATCCATCCTCGATGCTAACAGCAATGTCCTCCTCAAATAGGGCAATGCACAGCATAATGGCACCCCCTACTAGGAGACCAAGGCACTGCAGGAGGAAACTCCTGAGAGGACCCATCGTCCCTCGCTCACCATGCAGCATCTCTGGCATCTGTTCACACAGGGGAGACGACAATCATTAGCATTGAATATCTGTTTAACACACACACACACACACACAGTGAGCAGTGAATTTGTCCTCTGCATTAAACCCTTCCAAACACACTGAACACACACCAGCAGCAGTGGGGATCTGAAGGTTGTGGGTTTGAATCCCAGATCAGTAGGTTGCCCCGAGATACCCTTGAGCAAGGTAACGTCCCTATCACTGCTCCCTGTGTGCTGTTTATAACTGGCCCCTGCTGCACGGTGTGTGTGGGTTAAAAGCAGAGGTTGCATTTAGCTGGGGTTCACAGTTTCACAATGATACGTAGTCACTTTCACTTTGCTTAAGACATTTTTATTTTTTTTTCCAGTTGTTCCTTTAAGTGAACTGAAACACCTGGAGGAAACCTTAACATACAAGCGCTAACAGGTCAGACTCTGTAAAGAAAAGTCCCAGGACAGCCCAACTAGAGCCCAGGATCTGTGGGGTGACAGCATCTGTCCCACCATGTCTTTCCTGCTTTGAATCGTTTTACGATTGTGTGTGGACTCTTCTCACCATGTCAGCTAGAGCCACATAGAGAAAAACTCCAGCGGTGATGGTGAGGATCCAGGGTGAATGCTGAGCCCATTGATGACCCAGTGCTGTTCCTCCGAGCACTCCCACGTAGCCCAGCAGGGCAGAGAGGACACTGAACATGGCCAGTCGGCGCACGGGCCAACCCGCAGCCAGCAACACCGCCAGGTCACCTGAATTGGGGTGAGGGAGAAAAAAAAAAATCAAATATGTGCTGTAAAACACTGACAGTTTAGGCTTTTCAGAAAATCAGAATCAGAAAAACTTTATTGATCCTGAGGGAAACTGCTTTCCCATTCTGTTCTCTTTTGTAGAGTAGGCCACGTTGATTTAGACTGCAGTGATAGTTAGTGGGCAGCTTCTGCTACTTAAGCACGCTTGTTTCACTGCTACATTGCAGACACCAAGAACATTTCTGAAGTTCTTCTTGTTTAGTTTCACTTTCATCAAAAGGTTGTCTCCATGACTTGCTAATGAAAGTGAAAGTGATAACCCTTGTCATTGCAAGGTCACAGCACACAGTGAACCGCAACGAAATTGGACCTCTGCATTTAACCCATGCACTCAATGCAGTGGGCAGCTATTGAAAGTGCCCGGGGAGCAGTGACGGGGACGGTACCTTGCTCAAGGGAACCTCAGGGCAACCTTCTGTTGGGGAATCGAACCCACAATCTTCCAATGCTGGGGCAACTCCCTAACCACTAGGCCACCGCTGCCCCTTGTGGTTTCTTTCATCGTATGACATACTGGTATGAAAGTGAAAGTAAATTGCCAAGCAATAATATAACTGAAGCCTGAAATTTCAGACAATGCAGCTGTTATTAGGGCCGTTGGGTGCCAGTGCCCAGGACCCTCAGTCTAAAGACTGAAGGTTGTTCAAATACTCGAGATGATCCACTACAGTCTCAAACTCCAGATGAACAAATAGCGGCTACGTAAGAATGACTAGGTAAATGCAAATGTTATCAGGCTGGGTTTCTAGATCCGCTTGCTATTGACATTGCCGCTCAGATGTGATATTTATCCTTCCATTTGAAGGGGGCCGCTCCTGTTTTTGCAGGAATCGTTTTGGTGCAGAAAAAAAGAGAAGAAATCCTGATTCAAATTTTTGAAAATAGTGAACAAATCTTAAAATTAAAAGCTTAAACACAGGTACGGGGAACATTTCATGCATTTGATTCTGAATTTAAGAATATGCACATCCTGAAATAAACCTGTCTGGGTGCTGCCGGGAGCTGTAGGTCATACCTAGTTCGTGAGGAAGCTCATGGCAGAAGACCGCGATAGTGGTGCTGAGTCCTCCAGTTAAGCTCTGAGAGAATGCCACACCTGGAAGTGAAAAAATAATATCGTTTTTAAAACCTACAAAACAGAGGAGCAAATCTCATGGTTGGACATTTGGGAAATAGTTTGCACCATCTTAACTCGCACACACACCAATAGCCAGTCCATCGGTCAGGTTGTGGATCCCATCTCCCATGACAACCATCCAGGCCATGCTGCTCAGGCCCTGGAACCTGGGGGCAGGCGAAGAATGAGAGTGACCATGTCCAGACTCTGAGCTGACAGTGGGCTCAGGAGGAGAGCAGCCTGTGGACAGTACATCTTTCATGAGAGTTCCATGAAAAAGTCTTTTTTTTTGGTCAGTATCTCTTACCTTCCAAGCCCTGCAGCTCCTGACCCATTTCTGCATCCTGCTTCCTCTTCCTTAATTTCTAAGTGCAGACAAAAGAAACCAGCCAGTTTGAATACATTATTATCCTCTTCTTCCCCGAGCATGTCGTTTTTGTGAAAGAGCATGCTCACCGAGTGCAACTCACCTTGTATTTCCGTCGGAGTCCCACCACACTCTCAAACACAAAGAGCAGGTAAAGCCCCCCCAGCACACTCACACCTTTCAGGACAGCGTCCTGGTGATTGCTGTGTGGTCCCGAGCTGGCCTGTGAGACCACAACCCAAACATGAACTTTACAAAACTACACAGACACATGTAGCACAGAAGAGTCTGCTTATGACAGTCCCCAGAATACAACATGAACTAATTCATTTTGGAAACCAATGATGCATCAGTCCAGTGGGGCACATTAAAGGGATAGTTTGGAGAAAAAAAATGTATATATTGTCATAGAAAGTTTTTTGAATTGCCATTTTGAACACATTGAGGGCTGAAGCATACTATATCATATTAGTCTCAGCTTTTGGGATAATTTGTGTATTTTTTGTTAAGCCATTCCTTTAGTTTCATTTCCATTGGAATAATCCGAATAATTCTGTCACTCACTTACATGGGGCAGTAGGTGCAGTAGGGCATCTCCGCACAGAGTGCCCACTGCCATGGCAGCCATGGGGCAGAGGAAGATGGAGAGCTTGGAGGGTGGAAGCAGGGGTGCCAATCCCAGGGCAAGCAGGGAAGGCAGGCTGATCACAAACAGCGCTAAAGAAGCCCAACCAAGAGCTGGGAAAAGATAACAGAGTTTATTGCCTTTTATTTCTGTCTATTCCACTCATTTGCCTAAAAAATAAGACTAAGGCTCGCAGTTCCAGCACTCTGCATCACTCCAGCGTGAATGGGTGGAATGAGCTGCTGCTGTAGGTTTAATGATTAGCTATATATGTAAATGTGTTTGTAGTTCTCACTCATTCACTTTTTTTTAGCCACTTGTCCTGATTGTGTTGTGACATGTGGATCAATACTGAGCTGTATATTGTTCTTTGATGTCAGAGTATCTAAATTGTACACTCTCTCTCACTCATTTTCATAGCCGCTTGCCCTAATTAACTCAGGGGTGCTGGAGCCTATCCCAGCTCTCACAGGGCAAAAGGTGGGGACACACCCTGGACAGGTCACCAGTCCATCGCAGGGTGGACACACACAATCACACTTACAGCCAAATTAGCATCTCCAATTCACCTGACGTGCAGGTCTTTGGACAGTGGGAGGAAACCGGCGCTCCCAGAGGAAACCCACATGGACACTGGGAGAACATATCTACTCCACAGAAAGGACCCGGATCATCCTAGCAAAGAATCAAACCCAGGACCTTCTTGCTGTGAGGTAACAGCACTACCTCACAGTTTTACTCTGCAAAAGTCTTAAGTCTTATGTCTTCAAATTTAGGTTTCACAGAGATAGGTGTCCATTTTCAGTCCAGTCTCTGTACCTGAGCAGTTTGATAGTTTTGTGTTGGTTAATCCACACAGTGATCTACGTCTGAACCTTCAAGCAGAACAAAGCGTCTAACCTAAGACATGAAGCAGTGAAGAAACAGGTGCAGATGATTCCAGATGATCAGGTGATTCACTGATGCTGATGCTGAACCCCCTTATCTAGATCCTTGCATCTTTGGTACTTTGCAGCCTGGAGCATTAAAATATCTGTCCCATTTCTTTCATTCAATCAGCTCAGTAAGCCAAAGATTAGACAGTTTAACATGCAAAAAATAATAATTTGCGCCAAAAAGGTGATTTCCTAGCTGAATGTAAAGAAATTATGGATGCCTCAAGACTTTGCACAGCACTGCATATACTGGGACAACTGAGGAATGTACTTTTATTTTACTAATAAAATAAAACGGAGACTCACAATAAAAAAATGTATCAAATATTGGTTTAAAAATCTGCCAAATCTAGCCACCCGTCCTTTGTAAATGTGTTAACTGTGACCTGTCAGTGCTGATAAGATTTAATGTAAATGAATCTGAATGTTTACATAGTGTATCAAACTCTTATTTTGAAAAAGCAAGGACATCACAGCCCATTTAAGGACATCACCACAATCCATCCAGCTGATAAAGACATTTACATACAGTAATGGTTCACCTTTGAGGAAAGTCACGCTACTTTTGACGTCTTCCAGCTGAGACTCTGAGTGGCGGAGACACACACCACTGTCTATCTGGTACAGCAAAGCAGGGCACAGGAAGGTGAAGTGAGCAGGGGTGATGTGGGACGCCTGACCCAGTCCAAAATTCCACAGCAGCTGGGTGACATTCAGACACTGAAGACAGAGGGAGCAAAGACAGATTTATTGTTCTTGGAAGACATGGTCATTGTCATTTTGAAACAGCACACAGTGAACCCCAACAAAATGCAGCCTCTGCATTTGACCCACACAGCAGGGGACAGCAATTGAAAGCACCTGGAGAGCAGTGATGGGGACGGTACCTTGCTCAAGGATACCTCAAGGGAAATCTACTGGTCTGGGATTCAAACTCACAACCTTCCAATCCTGGGGCCAACTCCCAAACCACTAGACCAGCACTACCCTTTGCATGCATCTTTAGTTTTGCACTGGTGCCACAGGCCCAATAAAATCAACAGTTGCATCAGTTACATTGCATTAACGTACATCACACACTGTTTAAAGCTGGTGAGGGGTCAAAATGAAAAATGTAACAATGGTATTTTAAAGTTGCACCGCAGTGTTATCCAGAGTGAGAGTCTGGTTTAAAGATGAAACCTCCTTTCTAATGATATTTAGAGGAACTTTTGAGGTCCATGAAGGTGGTCGATAGAAATGTTTTAATCCTGATATTGTGGGAAGAATATTACCTCTGCATCTATTATCTGTCAAAATGTTGCATGTTGTAAGTGTGCAATGCATGATGGTAAAGATAACATTAAATGTTTTAGGCCTGAATGCAATTTTGTTGATGTGGTTTTTGGCACTGTATGCAACACTGTTATCTACACACATGGAATAAAGCGCAATGCAAATTAGCAGCTGAACGCTTCCACTAGATCTACCATGTTGTATTTTGACTAGACCACAGTGCACACATTTACCAACAAATTTCAGATACCAAACATGCCTTGGCTAAGTGATATTTGCGGTAAGTTGAAAGCTGTTCATTTCATTTTTATGTATTGATCCTTATCTGTTCTAAAAGAAACAGAGGGAGCTACTACTCTTTCGAGTTAAATAAAGCTATAAAAGTAATCCCAATTTGCATGTGACTGACTGGGACACTAAAAGATGTTACCAGAACTTTGATCGTCAGATAAAACAGACGTGTCACATGTGCACTTTGATCATTTGATATAGTTTGCTCGAGGGTGTTTGGTGGTTAGCACTCACATTCTCATGGATGTGTTTCTTTGAGAGGTGATTTGACAGCAGTGATAGGCCGTCCTGTAGTCTTTCTTCTGCACCAGGAGAGACTGTGGGTTGTGAATGATCTCTCTCACCGGCAGATTCACCGGCAGCAGCTTTGGTGTTGCTATTGCTGTCAGGCTGAGCCTGTCTGTGTGGAAAAAAAAAAAAAAGTCAAAACATCTGAATAGCAATTTCTACACTGCACTGAAAATGAGATCCCAAAAAAATATGCACTACTATAAAACTATAACCAATGTTAGCCCATCCCCTCCCAGGCCTTGCAGACATTAAGACTAACACCCTTAAAGTAAATTAAATACTTAAATTTATATAGTAATGAGCTGCAAAATGTATACTTTCATAAAAGCTTTTTTTTTTAACCAAAATACACTATTGTGCCAATTGTTTGAGACGACCCTCGTTTATTAATATTTCTATAGAATCCCCTTGTTGGTGCAAAAATACTCTTTGTGAATCTTCTAATCATCTGGCATCATCTGCCCCCGTTTCTTTACTGCTTCATGTCTTAAATTAGAAGCTTTGTTCTGCTTGAAGGTTCAGAAGGTTCAGCACATGTGTGGATTAACCAACACAAAACAATCAGACTGCTCAGGTACAGAGACTGGACTGAACATGAGAGACAACAACACTGTCCTTCAGGAAGATCTGGAGAACTGCTCAGGTACAGAGACTGGACTGAAAATGAGAGACAACAACACTGTCCTTCAGGAAGATCTGGAGAACTGCTCAGGTACATAGACTGGACTGAACATGAGAGACAACAACACTCCTTAGAATCAGAAATGAAATGAAACCAGAAATATGCCAACTCACTTATTTAACGGGGCCGTACTTGAGGACTTATGAGGATGATGATGGTCTACATAAGAGTGCGGATGAGAATGAAAGGGGCTTGGAGACGAATGCTTGACCTCGCCATGTCTGATCTCCAGCACGCTGACCTCACCGAGTCCCAGACTGCCCAGCAATTTCTGGAGACCCACGTATGTTAAAGTCCCATTGCTGCCGTATTCCAAGAAAAGCCGCTGCAGGTAGTAACCCTTGCAGTGAAGACATGTGCAAACAGTAAAAAAAACAGTGCAAGAACATAAACAGTATCCAGGTTAATAAAGATCCTTCACCATTTTTATGACAGGTCATTAAGGTTGTTCACCAAACTTGTGTGACTGAACTTCCTGCATAATTTATCATAGGTGCTAAAACTTCAGGGAACTGGAGTAAATGCAATATAGTACAGATAGGTTGCTGCCAGGTCTGTGGGTAAAGAACAAAAAGATGCTAAAGATGCTAGATAAAAAATTGTGCTTATCACATTACACAGGTTAACACTTGATTTTAATCTTTGCTATTTCTATTCTGTCATTTCCTACAGTTAAATCTTTAAATGCCAAATTAAGTCTTAAATCCATTTTCTGGTACTGGACTTTGTAGTCTCTGGATATACTATCTTAGGTGGCCAGTCTGGCACTCTAACAGATCAGCCAACTACTCGTGGTTACAAAATCCAGGACTGGAAATGAGGTTTGAGGTCTTAAGCTGATGACCTCTGCCATAGGACATTGCAAAAGAGTTGCACATCCTTTCAGGGTTATCTGCCAGAACCATTGATTTAATGAACAATGAGAACATGCAATAGAAAGACTAATGAATCAAAAATAAACCCGTTTTGTTTAACCTTAGTGCCAATGTATGTTCTTACCTGCTCTTCAAAAGCCTCATCTAATAGCTCTTCTGAATATGTGCCTTCAGAAAGTTCAGCTTTATTGTTAGTGGAATCCAGAGCTGAGCTATGTTTGGATAAAACCACCACAAAACTCATGGAAAAGTGAAGTAAAAGCTTGAGGCTCAGACCCATCCTGGAAGTAAGCAACAGAGAGCTACATATTAGTATAAAAATCAGCCTATTTTGTTGAAAATTGATTTGATCTAGTTTGTTCAAGGTCAGCAGCAAAAAGCAACCAATCATTGTCATCTCTGAACCCGTAAAACTACCTGAAAAATGTAAAAATGAAACGTAAATGAAAAATGACATGAATGTCTAATACACAAAGTAGACCTCAATGCTGCAGTAAACTAAACGTTATGGTTAAAGCATCCAGATTAAGCATTAAAAGTGGCTTTTAAAGACTAAATGAACACATATAAAAGCATGAAAAACACAGTTTCTTCAGATTTGTGAGCAGAGAACGAACTAACCGATAGAAATGTGAAAAATGGACCATATTGAAGACTGGGAAAGGTCTTTCTTTACATGTTTCCAGAAGCATTCAACATTCAACTATCCTACCTGAAATGTGGCAGCTCCATCATTAGCTGAAACAAGAAAAAGTGGAAAAATGTCTGGCTGTCACACGCCAGCCATGTCTTTACACTACCTGCTGGGCTTCTGCAGAGCACGAATGTTCAGCAGGGGACTGAAGAGGCTCTAGTTAATATTTACACAGTGCTCAAAACTGTCAGGAGGGGTGAAGCAGGAGGAACACATTGATCACTGTTTATTGTGTTATCTTCTCACGAGATTTGCAAGAGTAGACTAATCAGTCACACTGAGAATATAAACCCATAGTTAAGGGGGTGTGAAAGTTAGTTTAGGCCAGTGCTGCCTCCTCAACCTTCACCATAAAAGCCACCAAAGGCAACAGTGATATCCCTGCTCTGCCACACTTTTGATTAAATGATAGGTTAATCATTTAGTTTAGGTGTGTCTGAGTAGGAAATCTCTGTGTTGATCTTTGACCCTTTAGACCTTCCTGAACAGTGGAGTGAAAACCTGATTGTACTTATAATTTTAAAAGATTTCTCTGGTTTTATTGGAACTTAATACATAACATTTTACTGAATTACTTTTCACAATTCTTGGGTACTTTTACTAAACAGTCTTTCTAAAATAAAACTGATCATATGGATACTGATTCATCTTTGAGCATGAGGCATCAGCGTGGGCTGTACATGTCCTAAATGGTGCACATGCATTACTGCAGTCCTCAACAGATTGTGCCCGTGAGATCCACAAGGCTGCAGGATGTCCCATTTGACATTTTGCCATTTAAACAGGTGCTCACAATCACCCCCAGCGCAGCCTACTGTGGCCTTTAGCCAATACGTCAATGGGACTCATTATTGGACAAAACTCCTTGTGATAAAGACCAGGGGCAATTTTTTTTTGGTTCAATTTAACTGACCAGTGTTATACAAGCCAATAAGGGATTCAAAAGAAACAAATATGTCATCACATCAGATACAGCAGACTCAGTCATACAAGACTGTCCTGAATGACTGGACCCAAAACCAGGATGTATTTACAGAAGAAAGCAGGGATCTAATCAGGATCTCCTCTTGATTTAATTTTTTTTCAATTAGATTTTGATTTTGAATTGATTACCTTCTATTTCTATATATCCTCTAAAAGCCTTTAGATTTTCTACACCATAGGTCCATTTTCCAGACAAAGATCAAGCTCAGAGACAGCGATCTGAATGGGGAATCTCCATTAAAAGGGAAATATAGTCCAGGACTAGGGTTAATCCCTTGTAAACAGCTTGTAGGTTGCTCAAACTTCAGCAAGCCTTCATGAGTCATCAGCAGCAACACTGTACATCAGTTAAGGGTGTTTCTGTTTCCTATAGAAGAGCAGTGAACTATTCTACACAACTGACAAGTACATGACAACGACACCAAGCAGCAGCAAATACTGAAGACAACATTACTTCTTTTAAACCTCAGAACTGGTTTACTAACGGCCCAGTCATGCATTAAAATTCAATGAATAATCATTACATGCTTCAAGAGCATAGAAAACTTTATAAATAAATGATCAAATGTTTTACCAACTAAAATGGACAAATACAAAATACACAGAATATGTTCTTAAAATAACGTTCAGTATGATTTTCACACATTTGCTAATGTGTGTATGTTATTTAGAGTAATTAAATCCATTTCCAAGTGATCATTGAATGTTAATGTAATTCTTTGGAGCAAATACAATAAAGAAACAGGATGCATTTGGAAAAATCTTCCAAAATATAAGCAGATAAGTATGCAGCACACAGAAACCACAAAAAGCAACAGTTGCCACAGCTGAGCATCTGTTTCCATTTCTTATGGTCCTCTGCATCTTCCTCCTTCACACAGGCTACCTGCATGTTCTCTTGCACCACGTCCATAAACCTCCTCTTTAGTCTTCCTCTTGTCCTCCTTCCTGGCAGCTCCATCTTCAACATCTTCCTCCCTGTATAATCTTCATCTCTTCTCTGGACATGTCCAAATCAATGCAACCTTGCTTCTCTATCTTTGTCTCCAAAATGTCCAACCTGAGCTGCCCCTCAAATATACTGGTTTTTAATCCTGTCCATCCACAAAGGCCCAATGCAACTCCTTCGGACCTTCTCTGCACTTCTCCATTAAAAGAAAAATGAATTAATCATTAGAAAATTAAGTATTGGGGCTTTTTTGTAACACTTAAACTGATCTGTTTCATTGCATTTTCTATGAATTTGAGGCTTTTATGCAAGGAAATATCATGAAATCAAGTAAGGTCAGATTATCTTTCAGATTTAGGATTGTATTTTGGCGTAGATTTTTGAATATAAGATTTCCCAAGAATATCGTCCATGACAAAAGCATAAATACTGTCTTCTTGAGAAATGAAAGACCTTTTACTGGATCCAGTCATGCACATGCCAGATATAAAGCTTCAGAGGAAAAAAAAATGATCAGTGCTTTCGGTGTTTTTCACAAAATACACACAATTATTGGTTTTCAGTATCAAGTCCAAGGGATGGATGAACATGTGGCTCTTTCAGATTTAAAATAGTTTTCTTTTGCTTTAGTAATTAGGGGATGTTTGGAGTATTTGGCACCAAAACTGAGCACGGTGCCCAGCTTCTGTAGGCTTGAGCTGATTTCCTTGAGCACGTTGAGCCACAGAGCTCCATGCTCTTAAAAGTGGCACACATCCGTTCAGCCCAGGAGCAGAGAGGTGTCTTCTCGCAGCCTGAGCCAATGATACCTTAGACACTGAAGTAAACTTGATCGAGGACATTTATGTCTACAAGAGCAGGTACTGTACCCCCTGACCTGACAGGTAACAAGATTTTAAACCCATTTCAGGTGCAAAAGAGGAGAACCTCTCAAATGGGACGCATGAGCTGCCTATGGGTTTTGTTATTTTTATAAATATTAGATTTGCCCGTGTTTTGGCAAAGGGATATATGAAAAGGGTCACTTCAATAACTCCGATTGCACCACATCTGTGTACTTTTATGTAAATGATCGCCCCTTTATAAACACTCCATGGCAGCTAGCCTAGCTTGACCAACGATAAATGCTGACGCAAAGAGGTGGTTTCTGTTTTATTCGTATATTTTGTGGGGCAGTGATGGTGTGACACACCATGAATGCCTTTCCATCACATTTTAGCTCGTTGTTGGCCGAGTTTTTTCTTCCTTTTTTCGTTTTCTCCAGTCATTTTCTTTTATGCTAACGTTAGCTTGGCCGTTAGCTAGCTGCAAGCTAGCGTTTGCTAACCAAACATCCCCCTGATATTGCGCTGTTTGTCAAAATTCAACCATATGGGAATTGTTGTCCATTTCAGACAGATGTGTAGATGTTGGGTTTGTGAAGTTTTGCTATATTAAGGTCCAGCAGTTTCCTCAGCTGGCTAGCATTAGCTGCTTGAACGTTGCTAACTTGGTTAGCCGGTAATGTGGGTTATTAGCTTTGGCTGATGTTGGGATGGTGTGATTAAATTCGGATATTTTTCACATTTTCTTAGTTTAGTCTAGAACTGGCAGGTTTTCTGATGAGTTTACACTTTTCATGGCCTATCATGTGTTCATTCAAGTGGCTGAAAAAGGTTAAATGGTTCTCTCTCTCTCTCTCTCTCTCTCTCTCTCTCTCTCTCTCTCTCTCTCTCCTTCACTTTACCCCATCTCAGGGAGAGGAGACAGCTGGGGAAATGTGAGATGCTGGTTACTTTCTTTTTGGACCTCAAAAATGCTTCTAAGCATTATGCACTTACAGAAAATCAAATGGTTCAAAAAAAAGTTCCCATCAGCACCCAGGCAGCGGTGGCCTAGTGGTGTGGGAGTTGCCCTGGATCGGAAGATTGCGGGTTCGATTCCCTCACCAGTAGGTTGCCCTGAGATACCCTAGAGCAAGGTACCGTCCCCGTCACTGCTCCCCGGGCGCTTTCAATAGCTGTCCCCTGCTGCATGTGTGTATGGGTGAAATGCAGAGGTTGAATTTCGTTGTCGTGCTGCGTTTCACAAGGACAAGGGTAGTCACGTTCACTTTTAAAACTTTTTTTTTTTTTTCCACTTTAATTATAACCAGAGTGGTTATGTTTCCATTGAAGATCTTGGTCTTGAACTTGTTCACACCATGCACACCAAATCTGAAAACAAGTGATTTACATTTACGGCATTTAGCAGACGCTCTTATCCAGAGCGACTTACATGTCCTAATTACAGGGACGGTCCCCCTGGAGACACTCAGGGTTAAGGGTCTTGCTCAGGAACCCAATGGTGGTAGTGCTGGAGGTGGGATTCGAACCGGGGACCTCTTGATCCAGATATACTGCCTGAAGTCAACAACATGTTTCACATAACACATTCAGGACTTTGGCTCAACGCAACACACTCGACCATCTCACAACTGAACTCTTCTGTGGGATTTTGTTTGCCTCTGTGCTGTTATTCTTGGCGCATATAGTTCAGGGTTCAAATCTGAAAAGATTGCACAAGACACGTCTTTGATCTGTTTCCAGATACGTTTTTATTTAGTTTGTACCGTGTACTCAAATTAAGAAACGTTCAGTTTTGACCACGATTCCTGTAATCGTCACTTTCATTGTGTGAGTTCCCGGTTCACTTTACAACGCGACTGAGGTTTTATTGAGCTTCAGATGGCTTCTATTTCATTTATCCTGCAGTTACCCCATCGCATTGAATAATCAGTAACACCCTTTGTGTTAAACAACATACTATTTTGAAAGCCTGAGTAAAAAACACATGTGGCTCAAAAGAAATGTAATACTACATGGGAGATTCTGCAGGATGCGTGACATTTTTGGCTGCTAACAAACTTCACAGTTTAAATCTCAATTAAAATATATAAAAAAAAACAAACAATTTTCTAAAAATAATAATCCCTTAAGTCTGATTCATTATATTTGAATTTGGGCAGTGGTTTATATCAGGAGGTGGGAGCATGGTATGACATGTTAAGGTGAAAACATTTCAATGGTTCACCCAAAAAATGATCTACGCATTATTCGCCAATCACGATGTCCAAAGTTGGAGGAATGAGGCTAATTTAACAGATCCATAGCTTTTAAGTGAAAATCTAAATAAGCAAAGGTGTCTTGACTGTTCAGCTGCACAAAAGGGAAAATTGCAATGTGCAAATTAGATTTTTCTGTGGAGTTTCTGAAATACCTCCTGCTGAGAGGATGCGTTGGGATCCTGCCTCACTCTCTCCCCCTTTCTGTGTTGCTGTGCTGAAATTAGGTCACCAGCATCCAAATGGGATGCAGAGCCCCCCTTCAAGTCTGTTAGTCATAAAAAAAAGGGGATGCTTCAAAAGCCGAGGATTTCCCCCCCTTTTTTTTTTTTTTTTTTTTTTTTTAAGAGCCGACAGTTTTAAACCAGAATCGGTCTACAGTCTGACCAAAGCACTCAACCCATCACGTCTTCTGTTTTATTCTCAGAGTGGAAGTCGATACTGTTGGACTAATGGGCTTCCTGCAAGGATATGTAAAATGCATCCCAGCCGTGTCTTTGTTTTTAACGCTGAGGATTAGTACTGACTAAGCTGTCAAAAGAAGAAGGATGACTTCCAAAACAACTGGGCTGATGCGCCTTAAGGAAAATTGTCAGATCATTTTAGTTCCTAAGGTCCAAATAATTTCAAATACCTTCCAAGGTACAACATGGTCCAATCATGCACTCTAAGCTTTAAATAATCTTTTATTTTCAGCCACTTTCCAGTCCTTTCATGGTTGAAGTAGAACATTAACAAGCTGGAAACAAGGTTATGATTATATAGATTTTTATTGCACTTCATTTCTTTTTGAATCCTTAACTCCATGTATCAAAGATTCTGTTGATGTTTTATAACCTTTCTGATAAATGAAAGTGAAAAAAAGTGAAAGTGACAACCCATGTCATTGCGAGGTCATGGCACAGCACACATGAACCACAACGAAATTGGACCTCTGCATTTAACCCATGCACACTCAAACCCGTGCAGCAGTGGGCAGCTATTGAAAGCACCCGGGGAGCAGTGATGGGGACGGTACCTTGCTCAAGGGTACCTCAGGGTAACCTATTGGGAAGGGGTTTGAACCCCCGATCCTTCGATCATGCGGCTAACGCCCTAACCGCTAGGCCACCGCTGCCCTTGTAATGATTGTGTAATGTAATGATGTAAAATGTAATGATTTAGGGATTTATCAGTTCTGACTAGTTTGGCTCGTAGTGCGTGTTGTGAACTTTTAATTAGTTTTCAGTAACATTGATTGCACAAGCTTTGTAGGTATATAGACATGCGTCCAAATTGCAGGTTTGGATCCGATTTGTGCTTTAGCCATAATAGTACAAACCAGGTTAATCAAGCTCTGAGCATCGATTGGATGCAGATCGAGATTAAATGTGCTGAATTCATGGTTTGAAATTCCAAGCAGATCGCATTTTAGTACATGTGGTTTAGAAGATGAATGGAAAAAAACACAGCCCTGCCACAGAAACAGTACACTATGACTTGATATTTGAGAAATTAAGAAAAAAAATGCTCTCAAAAGGCGGGAGTGAAGTGAATGGGGTTTTTTTTTTTTTTTTTTTTTTTTTTTGGAAAAACACTTTTTTTTTCAGAATTTAAGTGGTTATTCTTCCTTAACTCAGCAGTTGGTTCCATTGTTCAGAATTGAGGCTCAAAACAAAACATAAGAGGATGAACGATTACACCCCTTGCAATTGTAAATCTGGAAAGCTCTTCAGGTATCATGCCGTTATTTTTGCCACATCAGCAAACGAGCAGTAACGTCCAAGTGATATTTAAGCCGATACTGGAAATCCTCCATGTTTTGACTGCAGAACCGAGTGCTCGGCTTGGCTTTTCTTGGCAGGCATTTCTACCGCCATATCTTGTTTAGTTTTCTCTCCAGTGACGAGGCCATACGTTTTGAAGTGCTCTTTTATTTAATGTGCCGTCTGTGTGGTTATAATCAGGGATACTCAACAAATGGTCACATGGCTGTGCATTTTAAGCAAAATCGGTGCCATTCAGTGACAAAGTAGGATTTTTTGATGCAACCTATGACTTCCTGATTTACTAGGGTACAAATATAAGGTGACGCAGAGGTCAAACTTCCTTAGTCATGCAAACGAGGGAAAACGTATCGACTTTAAGTCAGATAATGGTTATTTAAAATAGCTACTCAACTGTAAATACTCATATCTACTCCTCGGATGATGATGGAGACTACATTGAATGGAAAGGTTTCATTTTCTCCTTTTCCAGGCAAATTTGTCAGGTTGAACTCAAATTAGGTTTGATAATAGTCATCAATCACAGTGTATCAGATGATATCCTTCTAATTAGTGAAGTTGTTTCTTGAAGATGCACCCATTGGTGACTGCGCAAATTGTGTAATCTCTGTTGAAAAGCATTGCTTTGCTAATGGATGGGAAGATCTGGAGCATGCCTGATGCAGATGGTTTCATCTAGAGGACTATAAAACACTCCTACCAACGCTGGGCTCAAGCTATGCTCTCAGGAGTGATGGCGCACCAGTTGGATCGGCACATGATAAAGAACCAATCGTGCTCCCATCAATACCTTGCTTCACTAATGCTCTCATGAATGCAATCAAATCTATTGTAAAGCCTTCCCAGTTAAAGCAGTAGAGGGAGAACGGGGAGCCAGAGTGACTCTAATATAATGGCATAGAAAATCATAGCAGGCTCTCAGTTTTTGAAAAACTGGAAAGCAATTTGAGATCTTGAACTTGGCTCACTAAGGGCTGAATATCCTGTAGGAGAAATGTCTGATGTTTCATTACATGCTCATATAAATACTCTAGACTTTAGGTTTTATTGCACTGTACTGGACACTTCCTTCATGCTTTTTTTTTTTTTTTTTTTTTTTTTGCATTCAGGAGTGATGAGTTTTTCATAGGAGGCTTACCATCTCCATCAGGCCCGTGAGAAGGACTGAACAGTGAGGGGGGAGAAATGAGGGCAGTGCTTGAGTGAGGTATGAATTTTTCTTCCCCTCAAATTCATTAATTGAATCAGTTTTCTGTGAAATTGGTGTTCATTCTATATTCTGTCTGTTCTGTGTAAAGCATTTTGAGATGTGTATTATAAAAATTCATGGCTTTTAGGAAGATGAAAGGTAGAATATGGCACAGAGTACAGAAATTATATACTTTTTTTTTTTTTTTTTTTCTTTTTTTTAGTAAAAATAACAGTAATTAGCTTTAGATATTTTGGAGCACTGTGAAATGTAATTTTATCTTTTTATGGGAAAACTGGATCTTTCAATAACAAAACACAAACCATTCAAGTGTGATCATGCTGAACCTTTTAATGAAAGAAAAACATTCAGTCCATACATAGAAAAAAGTAAAAGGCTGTTTACTCTCTGTTCTAGCTCAAAGCACATTTTATTTGTTGTTTGTGTCTGGGACTAGAATACTTGGCTAATTGTAGTTTTCTCAGGTTGTTTGGCAGCTCCTATTGTTTTAGCAAACCCAGTCCAACCGTTTACTTTAATGAGTCTTTATGTCTTTAAAGACACGACCCCATAGATGAACCACTTCTGGCTCTCTTAAAGACGTGTTAGAAGGAAAGCTGGGACTGTGAAGAGCCTTAGCCTAATGTAATGGTTCTTTATCATTAAGCTTCTTAGAACTGTTGCCTTGTGTGGAGGTGTTTTTTAGATTTTAAAAAGGTTCTTCAAACACACAATTTCATTAAAAAAATGAATCTGTAATTGGTTTCTGTTTATTTATTGATTTTTGCTCCAATACCAAATATTGCCTACCTAATATTAATAATAAGTGGTCCTTTTATGGCATCCCACAAATTACCCCTTCATAACTTTTTGGTTAAGGGTGTTGCATTGACTGTTTCATTTTCTTTCCTTTAATTTTATAATGTTTGAAATCTTGCTTAATCTTGCCACAGTAAGTAATGTTGAATCATTTCCCTTCATTCGGTATATCTTCCCGTTCTGTCTTAAGTCAGTAGGACTCATGTTACTGTTGATCAATCTTTTTTTTTTTTTTTTTTTTTTTTATTCATTTATTTTCATTGTGATTTCTTTAGCTGATAGAACTTATGGAGCGTTAGCTGAGACAATAAGCATTAGAAAAAGTTTTAAATGGCCTGAAACAAGAAGTCAAAGCTAATGTAATTAAGTCCCTGTAGTCGCATGTTCTCACAAACAAGTGGCAATGTAGTAATTGAATCCACAAAGTGCTGTGGCAGGTGTCGTATTACGGAGATCTATAATGATTAGGTAGACAAATCTACCATGATGTTCATTAAACAGCATCAAGCGGTTCTAAAAGCTTGTGGGAGTTTTGCCAGTTCAGATGCCTAACGAGCTTCTGTCTGACGTAATTGATTCAGACAGATAATGGGGGCGCTTAGGGGGCTGAGCATCTTTAGGCTCATATTGGTTTGCAAATGAGGTAGCAGTGCTTTGAATATGCTCCGAATTTGCTTGTGCACACTCTTGGTCATAAAGTATCTTTCTGTTTGCCTAATGCTCTCACTTCATCAGGATCATGTGCCCTTTTCACGCTGTAGGACTGGATGTTGCTATTCAGTCTAATCACAGTTGTAATGAATTCTTGATTAAACCCAATTAAAGATCACCTGATCAAGGAACCCGCTATGATCAGTCAGCAGACTGTGTGCTAGTATTGTATATTTGAACTCTGCGACTGCTCTCTTACAGTGAGAACAAAGGTTAGATGGGCATACAACTTGTTGGGCCAGTTTCTTAGACATCAGTTAAGTCTTGTACTATTGGCAAATCCCCAGCACTTTGTTTGCTTCTAGGCTTAGGGCAAATCCAGGTCTTAGAACAGTGTTACAGGATACAGATACTGATATCCAGGTTAATGCCAGTTCCGTTTATGCCAACACCTCTGTTAATAGACAAATGCTTGAATATTGAAAATTTAGTTAAATGCTTTTCTGAAAGAGCCAATATCTGGACCGTTAGAAGATTGTAGCACACAGGGTTACAGCAGCTTTCTTGAGGTTCCGAAGACTGAGATCCATCACTCTGACGAGCCATCTTCTCCCCCCTCCCTTTTCATGGCATCACAGTAATGATCCTTTTCACGTTATTTATTTTTGAGTTTACCTTGGTCTGTGTGTACTGAACATCCTTCACCGCCCTGCTGGAGGCATCATGGCAGGGGCTTTATTTTATCTTATTTATTTTTAAACTTTCCAATCTGTCTGTAGTATAATTAATTTTTAAGTACTTGTACAAGTGATTGCTTAGGTGTGTGTGCTTTCTACCCTCCATGAATGTGTGAAAAGCACTAAACTGTCAATTTAACCTGTCTTCTTGAAGTATTATGTGGCTGAGAAATGGATGTTGCAGCCTTAATGGTAAATAATCCGTCTTTGACTCGCTAAAATAATTGTTTCAGTGAATACGTTCTTGCTTTATGAACCACAAAACTACTTGTGAATACATGGACTGTTAGTCATAAAACATACAATACGTAGTTTTTATTTGTGAATGGAAGGGTTTGGGTGGCACAAGGAGAACTTTTAAAGGACACACTGTGCTTCCTGTTTAATAATGCTGGATTGTATTACCCTGGCATAGGCACACCCAGTGGCGATAAAAGAACAGAACAATGTCGATGATGCCGTTCACACAGATATACCCTCCCTGCCAGTCGAATTAGCAGCCAGTTTTGTGGTGGGGTTCAAGAGTCTGCTCTTGCTGTGTGTGTGTGTGGGTTTTTTATACTGCAAATGTGCTCCTTCTATTGGGGTGAAGTGAGATGTTGTTGATTTCTCATTGGAATGTTTTTTTCTTGACCCTTAACACAAAAATACGCATGCTCAGAAATGTGATTGATTGATTTATTTATTTATTTATTTATTTATCTATCTATCTATCTATCTATCCCCCCCCCTCCCCCCACTTAGGCTTTTCCCTGCCTTATTGAGTGCTACAGTGGTCCCACATTGCTAGTACAGAACATCAGTAATCTCAAACTCAGCAGCCCTGATTTACACACACACCCGCGCGCATCACTGCATCTCATTCCTGAGAGATGCAAGTAGTCTGGCTCAGTTGCAGGGTCTCCAATAGGAACAGTAAAAAGGTCACCTTTTCACCGGATCCACTATCACATTACCTGTGGCGTGTTGTGTGTGTGTGTGTGTGTGTGTGTGTGTGTGTGGTGTTTTTTTTGTTTTTTTTTCCTTTCTTTCTCTCCCCTAGGCCTTTGGACTGATTCCAAAACCTCACAAGGCCATATGAAGGGGGGGGTTATTAAAGGAATTCATCTCTAGTTTTGAGTGATCTTAATCTGCTGCATTTGCACCATAAGGCCAAATACCATGAGCTAGGGAAGAACAGTAGGGAAGATTGAATCAAATCCACTTCATTTCTGCACATTGATGTTTGCTGTTTGTTTTCTGTCATTTGGTTCATTTTCATTCAGCTCTTGAATCAGGACGGCGGAAATTTTGAGGTTTTGTCTGTTATTTTTTTTAGATCGCCCCCATGTGACCTGTTTATGGGTGGTTTGACATCAACCCTTGATATTCTCTCATTTAACTACATATCTCTGCAGGTATAGGAGAGTGCCAGTAATGTGCCATGGGGTACGACGTCACCAGGTTCCAAGGGGAGGTGGATGAGGATCTGCTTTGTCCCATTTGCAGCGGGGTGCTGGAGGAGCCTGTACAGGTGGGTTGAGCTTGTAAGGCCCTTAAAAGAAGCGTTTGGCTCAATGTTCCCCCAAAACATTCAAACATGTGGCTGATCAAATTTGTTAAGATTGTGGCAGAGCACATGATTCTGTTGAATGAAGAGGTGTACTTGCTTAGGGACTAGGCCCCAGGATCGGAAGGTCTGAAAAAGTGATTCTTAAGACCAGACCTGCTGTGTTCCCATTTGCTACTTTTTCATCATAGCTGACGTTAACATTTTTAAAAAGCATGCACTGTGTTGTCCCCTTTTTGAGATCAGTAAGCCTTGGGTATCCATGAACCTCTCACAGGTGTACAAGTTGTACTTCCTTGGAGCACTTTTGATAAATACTACCCTCTGCATGCTGGAAACATCCCAAGTGACCCTACAGTTTTGAAGATGCTCCTAGCAAATTGAAAAGACAACTTGCTACTTGTCCAAGTAAATGAGATCTTTGTAAAAAGAAAACATTAACCGTCTGTGGTTTTCATTTTTTCTTCTTTTTTTCTACAGGCCCCACATTGTGAGCATGCCTTCTGTAATGCTTGCATTACACAGTGGTTTGCACAGCAGCAGATTTGCCCGGTGGACCGCACTGTGGTGACACTTGCACACCTTCGACCAGTGCCCCGCATCATGCGAAACATGCTCTCTAAGCTGCAGATCTCGTGTGATAATGCAAGTTTTGGCTGTACTGCCACTCTGCGGCTCGACCAGCTGCAGTCACACCTTAAAGACTGCGAACACAACCCCAAGCGGCCTGTTACCTGCGAGGAGGGCTGTGGGTGAGTGAAGTACTTTAGTGTGGACTAAAGATAGCTGACAGTTTTTCACATTCAGGAAATCCTAGTATTTTATGTCATGGATTGTAATCAAGTCTTTAGATAGTAATCTTTTTATTTTTGATTGCACCCAACAAACCCACATGCCAGGCTACAGCAAGTAGTTAAGGAGAGGGGAATCACAATGTGGTGAAACAAAGAAAACAACAAACCCCTTGCAGTCTGACAGTACAGTGCAGTGCAGTGCAGTGCAGTGCACTACAGGAAGCGTACAGGGTGAAGTGTTGTTGATAGTGATTGAATATTGTTGTCCACAAAACTAGAAGAAAACATCTGTATGGATCTTGAATCATTACCTGATTTTAATTAAAAAATCTATTCACTGATCAATATTCAAGATATCTGCGGCCTGCAGGCTAGACCTATTGATCAGGTATTACTGTGTGATCTGCTCAGTAAAGTACCTTTTTTTTCTTTTCTTTTCTTTCCCTGAATTTCTCCCAGGCTGGAGATGCCCAAAGACGAAATGCCGAACCACAACTGCATCAAACACCTACGCAGTGTCGTTCAGCAGCAGCAAACAAAGATTGCAGACCTCGAGAAGACTGCAGCTGAACACAAGCACCAGCTGGCTGAGCAGGTTGGCCCTTGTATGGTATTCTCTATCAGAGAGCTTTATTAGAGTGGGCCATTTAGGAGCTCATCTTATTGTGTATGAGGAGTCCCTGTGTGCACGGGTATGGTCAGTGGAGCAGGTCTTTGTCTGGCTGAACAAGGTGTCCCAGAAATGTTTCATATATTTAATGAAAGTTGGAATTCCACTACTGTATTCTCTGCTCATTTTTGTTATATTTCCTGCAGAAACGGGACATCCAGCTCCTTAAAGCATACATGAGGGCGATCCGCAGCGCAAACCCCAACCTGCAGAATCTAGAAGAAAGCATAGAATACAATGAGATCCTGGAGTGAGTGTTGCCTTTGCTTTTTCCTGTCCAGGAACTTTTTCATTCTTCTAATGGTGAACTATAGCTGTCCTTCTGTTCCAGTATGCTGATTTTTCAAGGATCTCTGTCACATATTAGTTGAGATCTAGATCATAATTAAAATTGTATTTATGAACTTGTATTTATGAGAAAAAAAAAGTAAAAACTTATGCAGTATTGTAAATGTAACCCAGAGAAAACATATCCAGAAAAAACAATCTGAAAAAGAACTAACTTTTAGATCAATCCTGTAAATCTGCTTCTAAATACTGTCGATTTATGTAAACAAAATAGGATTTAAAAAAAATCCATATTAATAAAAACTATAATGTATTCACCCCCCTTTCTTTTTACACTTGCACCATTGTATTTCCAGATGGGTAAACTCTCTGCAGCCTGCCCGGGTGACCCGCTGGGGTGGAATGATCTCCACGCCTGATGCGGTTCTCCAGGCAGTCATCAAACGTTCCCTAATTGACAGCGGCTGTCCGCTGTCCATTGTCAACGACCTAATTGAAAACGCCCACGAGCGCAACTGGCCACAGGGTCTTGCCACGTTGGAAACGCGGCAGATGAACCGCCGTTACTACGAGAACTACGTGGCCAAACGCATTCCAGGCAAGCAGGCGGTGGTGGTCATGGCCTGTGAGAACCAGCACATGGGCGAGGATATGATCCTGGAGCCAGGCTTGGTGATGATCTTTGCCCATGGAGTTGAAGAGATCTTATAGTGTGTACTGTAGGAGGGAAAGGGGTTGATGCTGATTTGGGGGAAAAATGTAGAGTACTGACTGGAAAAGGGGTTTTACTGTGAGTTTGTGTCCCCTCGAAAAAGAAAAGTCCAGTCCAGTGTCAGGGTACAACTGGCAGTTTTTACCTCATATTTAAAAGAAGTATTCCAACATTGAAAAAATATGTATATGAAGGAACAGAATCACCTGCGAGCTGAAGAAGGAAACCTTCAGCCATCCTGTTCTTGTTGCCTTAAAAGGAGCATTTTCAAAAAGTGGACCCTGAAGATAAAGGAGAACGTACACTATGTAATCAAGATGATACACTGATGAAATGAATTGAAGTGATTGTCTGTTTACCCCTTTGCCATTTAATGCTGTCTTTTGTGGGCTGATGAGGAAGATGTCCTGATCCTTCTGTAATGTAAATGGTCTTATGATGTTCTTTGTAAATATGGAAGATAAAGAAATATAAACATATATGCTATCTATTCTTGGTATAATAGGATAGTTAACTTTTTTTTTTTTTTTTTTTTTTCTTTTCTTTTCTTTCTCTTCTTGCTGTCTTCTTGCTGTTTTGAGTCATGTGCTTTATTTTCCCCTGAATCTCTCGGCTCTTCACTTAAGGCCCCGGTTAGGACTTTTGCAAAGACGGAGGCTTCAGAATAACAGTTCAGTCATTCATGGCGGCTGCAGCTACTTTGCTGTCTGCTGGTAAATTTGACTCCACTCTGGGCCATGATGGCACTGTTTTGCCCGTAGTTTAGGCTTGAGGCGGTGCTGACTGGCCGGGTCTGATCATATGTAGATAAATAAATGCACAGCATGACTATTGGTCGACGTTTTAACAGCTGGTAAAAGTCTGCTGACCAAAAAGAACACACATTAGTCTGGAGAAAATTTCTTGGATGTTCAGTAACTTCTCAGCGGTGATGTTTGTTTGTTTGTTTGTTTTTTTTTATTTTTTTTATTCAAGGTGTTTACATCTTATACAAATGTTTGTGCGCCTGTGGTCATATGTTTTCAGAAATTGTGTTTAATCCAGAAAAATTCAATTCTAATGCAAACTCGTTCAATTGCGTAAGACGGTGAACCCTTCTCTCTCTCTAGTCCCTCGATTTTCACAGCCTTTTAGGCTACATGATGGAGCGGCGCAGGTCACACGAGCCCTTCCCAAAGCTCTTTCCATGATCTGGAGATTCCGGTCGGATCAGATCGAAATGATGGCATGTTGTGGCTTGATGGAGAATTTTTCAGTCCGGTTTTAGGACAGTGCACCTCGCAACGGCCTTCCCTCTTAACCATTTTAATGAGCGAAACAATCTGCGCAACAAAAGAGGTGGAATAGTAAAAGAAATGCGGCCTGCGTTTTACCCACTCATATCACTACATTTTATCTCGTACAGTTCTGTAAGAAGCCCAACCTTAACTGTGCTGTACAAGAGATGGGCTACTCGGCTCTCTGGAAGTGGATTTAAGGGTTTCTTTTTGCTTGCATTCGACTTTGTGCAATTGGTTCCTGTTCGGGAATGGATTTGAGAGTTAATATTGCTTATGTTTGTCTTGATATTTTTGCTGTACATAGTTGATTTTAAAGAGGTTCTGGTATAACGCTTGTGCTGTCTTTTCTCAAGCAACCAAAGTGTGTAATTGTGATTATTTTTTATTATTATTATTATTTTTTTGGATCATTGTGCTTTAATTTTTTTGCTGTCCTGCAAAAACTTTTTTTTTTTTTTTTTTTAAACTCCAAACCCTCCCACGAATGCCCCAGGTTCTGTTGATGGGCACTACTTTCAGATATTCCACAATACAGGACAGTGAATGTTATTGCTTAGCAATATTCAGCACACCATGTAAAAACATGTGGCTGCACATTGTTGCAGACTTTGCCTTATAAGCTGTGCATTTCAATCAACACTAAACGTGTATTTGACCCCTTTTCTTTTATTCTTTTTCCCTTTTTTTCTAAAAGGGTGTCACTTATACTGGTCATTTTGGTCGCTGCATCAATTATGCTCTGAATTGTCAGCTTTTCAGCAGGTTTCACTTTTATTATCATGAATATTAGTCATACTGTAACGGGACATGAGGGTCGTGCGATGGGGTACGTGCTGATCGTTCACTTGCACTCAGCACTGTTCGAGTCCTGGAGTGAAGGTGCGAGTGTTGGGCGTGTGATGGGGGTTTTCTTTTCTTTCCAGTAAATGCAGGAGAATCACGCAGGACCTGCACGACCACTTAAGGCCTGCAGGTTTAATCTTGTGATATTCATGTCTTGTCGGACGCGTTTGACTGGGAAGAAGTCTCGTTTCTCACCGTGCGGTGTCTTCTGCTGTGGACGTGGCGTTTCCTTTGTTGCTCATTGTCTTTCTTCTGGCTTTTGTGCTGTGGGATATTGACAATATTAATAAACAGCAATGTTTATTTCACACAATGCCAGTCTTTCACTGTTATTTCACTGAAATGTATTGTGCTGCGCTTCTAATGGGTGCGGCCTGTGGTTTAAAAGCCTTCGGAGGGGATTATGTGCCGTCGCCCTGTGACCTGACTTGGCTTTTTGCTTTTTAGCAGTTCTTCCCCTGTTTTACCACAACATGGCACTAAAGTGCTGCTTTGGCATTTTCCTAAACTTCTTTTCCCACCATTTCCTGATTAAATCTCTTTGGCTGCATTGTGCCTATGCTGAAGAGAGATTTCTGACGGGGTTTGCACAGATTGGGGTTTTTTCCGATGGCGTTTGGTTCTGTTTCTCATCTCACAAGCTCACTTTTGGCACGCAAACAAGAATAATCCCCTCTTGTTTGGCCTTTGCTTCGGACGGCCTATGCTCAAATGGGGCGAGCTGTTTTTAATCCTGCCCTTTGTGAGTGTGCAGACTGGAATGCCAGTTGTGTGTGTGTGTGTGTGTGTGTGTGTGTGTGTGTGTGTGTGTGTGTGTGTGTGCGTGAACTTCTTCCTGCCACACTTTTGACTGCACGCTGAAAACGTATTGAGAGTTTCCTGCCAAGATGACACATCTTATTGATTTATTGATTGGCTGAATGAGCTCGATTCAAGGCCCGAAGGAGGAAGGGTTTCCTCCATTTGCCTAAAACCCAACAACATGAAGGCTTTCGTGGTGGAACAGCCTTCGAGAACGTGAGGCATTTTGATACAATGAAGCAGGCCGACGCTCACATGTAACTCTCATCTGCTAACAGTCAAGTTTTGTCAGTACATGTAAGGTTTGCCTGTTCAGATAACACATCCCTGATTCTTCTTTTCGTCATTTAGGAGGGATCACTCCTAATGACAGAAGACTTTGAAGATTGCAGATCGTGTGTGTGTGTGTGTGTGTGTGTGTGTGTGTGTGTGTGTGTGTGTGTGTGTGTATATATATAATATTCACACTTATGGGTTGCTATTCAGGTGTGAAGCACTCAAAAGCGGAGCTCTTGATGAGTTGGAGGTGAAGGAAGTTGTATTCAGAACTTTTACTGTGTTTTATTTTCTTTCCTAGTTTTGATGAATTACCTGCACAGGACAGACTCCTGCCCCAACCCCTTCTGGACAAGCAGCTCAGATAACGGATGTATCGATGGTTTCATTCCGAAGGGCCAGGATCTCTGAGGATGATTAAAGAGGAAATCCGCTGACTCTTCACTTTTTCTGCAGACTCAAATGGCTGAGATGTAAAGAAAGCGGACTGGAGCGCCTGGCAGTGAAATATCGCAGCGGGACGTCTGTGAATTAAATGCCTCTAAAATGACCCCGCTGTTATTTATACACGGCCTGATGCGGGAGACAGGGTTTCAGGATGCTTTTTGATCTATTTTAGGCTCGAAACAAGCTTTAAAAAATCCATGTTTAAAAATAAAAACCAATTCATGGAGGTTTAAGGCAACAAAAAAAGCCAAATTTGTAATCTTTTTTTTTTTACTTAGATTTGACCTTAATTTATCATGGGTCATTTATTTATTTTATCACTTAATGTGCAGATTTTTAAATGTCCCTCTCAGCATTATAATAGGTTTTTATTAAAAATAATACCATTTTATGTTTTTAGTGCCTGTAAATATGGGGGTTTATCTGGATTTTTTTTGTTGTTGTTCAGTGGTGGCATGGGCTGGTGGGTTTCGGAGGAAAGGAGAAATGACTCTATTATTAAAGTCTTTAAGGAGTTGGAGGTCCAGAGGAAGCTCGGCCGCTCGAGCATCATCAGAAGTTGGGACGTTTCAAAGTTTCAAAGCGTTAAAAGTGACTTTATTTACATCTTCTCTTCAGAAACCAGAAGAGTCAAGGGCTCAATTCCCGTTGAGGTGTAAATGTGAAAAAGGAGGTGAAGGTGCTGAGAAGAGGCTGAAGATGAGGTCCTGCCCTGCTGCTCACGGGCGGCCGCTTTCCGCGCGCTCCTCTTTTCTCTCCTCCTTTCTCTTCTTTCTCTTCCTCCGACTTGGCGGGGTGGTCGAGGCGGTGCTTTCGACTTGGGAGTGTCAGGCTGGGCGTGTTTGACAGGCTGTGTGTGTGTGTGTGTGTGTGTGTGTGTGTTTACGCCATTGTACATGGACTACTCCCCCCTTTCTCTTCTCTCTCTCGGGCTCGCCGCGTTTAGCCGATCCCGTCCAGTCCGCCCGCAGAACCTCTGGCCCTTTTCCGCTCCTGACAGCTGCCCGAGGACTTCACTCCTCCGGACCCCCAGCCCCGAGTCCGGGTGAGTGTCGGGCCGGTGTGCGCGGTGTGTTCGGGCAGCGCGGCGGCGGCGGCGAGAGGAGCAGCGCGCTCACAGTCCGTGGAGGATTTTTGGGCTGCAGCGATACACGAAGGTTTACGGTACGAGTCTCGATCCTGCGTTTACATTCGGTGCGACTCGAGAATTCGAAATGCTTTGAATGTGCAGGGCTGCGTGCACGAGCTGATACCCTTCTGTGTGCTCCTGGTGTATACTTAGAGTGTGTGTTTACTCTGAAAATACACTCTCTATCTATCTATCCATCCCTCTCTCTGTTTATAACCTATGTATAATGCATTATGTACAGATGTGTAGTTAAAGTTAAACATCCATATTTGACCAAGTTTCTCAGTTAAGGTAACTTTTGTGCGTTTGTGCACTTCGTGTGTGTGTGTGTGTGTGTGTGTGTGTTTCTGAAAAATAGGTAAACTGAGCTTTCTACATAAAAAAATAGCACTAATCTGATCACTGACCAGAAGGCCATGAATTTCGAACAGGTTTTACGTTTCATTATACTGTTATGCATCCATTGAATGTTTTTGTTTGTTTGTTTGTTTGTTTGTTTGTTTGTTTTGATGTGTTGTATATTTTTAATGCTTTTAGTTTGGGGGATGTTCTGATGTTTCTGATGCCTTTTGAGATGGTTTTTATTTTCCAAGGAAAAGTACCGTCGTGTCTGCTGAGTCTGTTCTGCACTGTGAAATCTGTTTGACCATCTTGAAAGCCTGAAGCAGCTGATACGAGGAGTTTGCTCTGCTTTAAGCTGTCACTCATTCGCATCCCCAGGCCCACGTTAATCTAAAATACTGGAAAGAAGACTTTTCGTTTTGTTGAACTATTGAATGATAACATCAATGTCTGACAAAAGCCCAAAGCAGAAATCTGGTTAAGTAAATGTGTCAGATCCTTATCACCATGGGAGACGGTGGGATTGCATAAGTTCTTGTGTGTTCTGTCAAGTGGAATCTATGTATAGCGTGTTCGGCCTTTACGAAGCCTGTTTTCTTTCCTCCGACTGTAAAGAAGAAAAAGAAACACAGAACAGCAGGATGTCTGAATGAATCACTAAGTTCATCAGTTAAAATTTCAAAGTTTTTTTTTTTTCCTCCAACTCCTCCGCTTTGACACCTTTTTGTCCACTCTGATTACTTGCTTTTTTTTTTTTTTTTACAGTTGTCATTTAAAACACCTCTTGTGACAGTGATGGAAAGAATGTCTCCAACGAACACTTTGTCTGCTTCATTTTTACCCACTTGTTTATGCTCTTCTTTCCTCTCTCTGACACGTTTAAATCCCTGAAAGGCTTTCCGAGACACTAGGAACACATTTAGACGGCCTAGATAAACGGCTAATAGTGATGTTCCCCACTCTTGTCTTGCGGAGGAAATCCTGGCTTCTCATATTTAGATGGCTACTAAAGGGTGATTTCCTCCTTCTTCCTTCATGACTCTGGCTCCGTAGAATGGAAAACCATCTTCAAGAATAACACTGAGGTTTTCCCAAAATTATGGATGTTTTTTTAAAACAGTCTAGCTGCATTTCTTAAATGGCGCAATGGAAAATCTGATATTTTTTTTTTCCTGAGGGTTATTTGGGACAATAAACACTGTCTCAGAGATCTTTTCCACTTGCTAGAGGCTGGACATGATCTTATTATATTTCTAAAACTAGAGTAATCGTGCTGAATTTAGAAACCCCAAGAGTCTGTAAGTCCCTACTGGCTCCAGTGGTACTTCTAATTAGGTACAACCAGGAGGTTTAGTACTTGTTTTATGAGCCACTGCTATCAGGTTCTATTTAAATGCATTTGTGTGTTGATTCTGGAGTTCTAAGGGAACTTCTGGAGCTCTAAAGGACCTTCTAAAGCTCTGCAAGAAAACCTTACACTTCAAAGAAAGCTTAAAGGTTCTATAGGAGATTCCAAAGTTTCACATAGCGATCAGGAGTTCTAAAGGAGAATTCAAGGTTTCAAATAACGTTCAGGAGTTCTTAGAGATTCCCAAGTTTCAAATAACAATCAGAAGTTCTAAAGGAGATTCCCGAGTTTCAAATAACGATCAGAAGTTCTAAAGGAGATTCCCGAGTTTCAAATAATGATCAGAAGTTCTAAACAGGACCCTAAAGTTCTAAGTAGTTTTCTAAAAGTTTCTAAGAAGTTCTAAATATGATCCTAAATGAGATTCTGTGGTTCTAAAGGAGATTCTCTACTTCTAAAGCGGATTGTGAAGTGGTAAAGGGCAGAAATACCCTGGCTGTGGCGTCATCTTACATAAATATACCATGTTATGTGTAATGGCAGGAGCTCATTTCCTTTTTCTTCTTCTGCTCTCTGCAGCCAAGATTGGTGTGACACAAAATATATTTAGAAGCTGTATCTGAAAGCAAGAAATGTATCAGTACGTTTCTTTTACCGTATATTTAAAGTTGAATTCTTTATTCTTTAATTCTTAATATGTAATTACACAGAGAACAAACTAAAAAAATCCTCTTTGTTACAAAAACAAGGTGACAAAACTACACTTGACAATAATACATTTCCACATAAAATGATTTAAGACAAACAAGTTATTAAACCCGTAATTTTTTTAGATTTTGGTTTCCTTCAAATATTCTTAGTGAGAAACTCCTGGAGGTTTTTTATTTTACAAGCCAGTGAGTGGTTTGCTAAAATACATCAATAAATGTTTTAAATGCGTGATAAAAGAATGCAAATTCTAAGCTGTTCTCGAAAAGGAAAGCCTTAGAACGGGACACTTATTAAGGTCCCGGCAGAGACTTTACTTTTTAATGTGCGATGATGTGGATCTTGGGAAAATGCATTTATATGTTAATTGTAAAGCTCTAAAGGGGCTCTGAAGTTCTGAAAGTGATACTTGCATTTAAAATGAAATTCTAAAGCTCTAAAAGAGAACTTTACACTTCAAAGAAGGTTCTGAAGTTCAAATAACAATCAGAAGTTCTAAAGAGGCCTCTAAAGTTCTTTAAAATGTATGCAGTGAGGCGGAGCTTATGTAAACTCCACCCACACAACAGCATCATGTCCTGTCTGTGAAGGTAATCTACAAATAGGTAACAAAACAAATCTATGTGCCGTTCAAAATTGTTACCTGATGGGAGTGGAAAGGCTAAAAATGGGAGAAGATTTCAGCGAAAATGCAGTGGGAGCTAACAAACTTGCAGATCATTGTTCCTGCTTAAGCACAGCACTGCGTAATCAAAGATTTCTTCTAATCATGTCAGAAAAAAAACTGAGCAGATCAAGAACACAATCTATACAGTCTAGGATGTCGATGTGTCAGAGATGACCATGATGAGAAGTATACAGCTCAGCCTTACCAGATTGAGGTTCACCACTAAAACTAATCCCCAGACAAGCTTCATGATTAGAAAGCACCGACCCAAAGCAGCAAAATAAATCAGGCCCCAGCCCAGAGACATGGGCACTGCACTGCAGGCCTGCGTTTGTGAGTCCACGTCAGCTTAAGGGGTGCGGTTTGAGTGAACTGGAGAAGTTTCGATATTGTGTTAACCTAAAGAAACGTCCCAACCATGTCCTGAGTGATGGAAAAGGTCTGGTTTTATTGGAAAATGGTGTCATCATGCTGGTAGCAGAGGTAAGCAGTGGACTGTTTGTGGAAGCTCAAGCAAATCGGTGAAGCATGAAGAGCTGCCATTTCATCGTAATGATAATTTAATAGCTCCACATGCTGATTATATTAAGTCATTAAGGCGACTGCATCTCCTCTTTATGAGTTAGTTTAAACTCTATGGCACATGTAATCGAAGCTTAAGAAGATGATCATGAGGCAGGCTGTCTAGTGGGCTATTCAGGATGGTGAAATGATTTAGTGGCCCGTAGAACACAGCAGTTTAGTCCGTTACAACTTTAAGGCTCTGCCTGCTTAGGCCCACTGCTAATGTTCAATCCTTATGAAAGTCCCATCCCTGTTTTACGAATGTGTTGAAGTAGGCCGTAAACCAGACGGCACGTGTAACAGATGTTGAAAATGTGGAACGATCAAGCTGGTAACCGATGTAAGAGATGGGTACCAAAGTATTGATGTCACGAGGGGCAGAAGTGGCGTGGTGTTTAGGGACTAGGCTCTAGGATCAGAAGGTTTGAATCCCAGATCAGTAGGTTGGCCTGAGGTACCCTTGAAAAAGGTACCGTCACCCTCACTGCTCCCCAGGCGCTTTAAATAGCCGCCCCCCAGCTGCACGGTGGGTGGGTGAAAAGCAGAAGTTATTTCTCCATTGCATCTCACTGTGCCATGTTTCAAAATGACAAGCATAGTCACTTTCACTTTCACTAATAGCTGCATCCAGGTTTAGGATCCAATGAGTCAGTGGGTTTAAATGTCCATCTTGTGATATCCAGCCTCTTTCTTATTCAGTTTCTTCCCTGACTTTGGGGCTGTAACTTCAAAAATGAGTTGATATTTCGCAGAACTCTTTTGTCTCTCCATCCCGACACCACTTTGGACACAACCACGTGTCCCAAAGCTCGGTAGATTCTCTTCTGTGTTTAACACTTACCAGACTTTATGGTTCACTTGCTTTGACCGTAGCCAAAGAGCACTATTGCGGCATATTTCCGACTGTACGGATGAAACTTGTGCAGTAATGCGACACACTGGGCAAGAGCACCACCAGGGCCTGCCAGGTCTTACCGTAGGCCTTTAGCAGCAGTGTGAGGGCGTGGCATTCCTGCCTAGTCTAAGCAGGTTTTTTTTCTCAAGGTTTACCAGAGTTTGTCACAACTTGACCAGTTCCGTTTCTTGGTGATATTTCTGACAGAATCATGAGCAGTTGGATTTTCTATCTTTTGTATCTTTTTTAGATTCTCACACATATATACAGCATGTTACACGTGAAACAGAGGCTCAAGACGCGTTGTGGCAAAGGCACTTCGTCGGCTAGTAAATTGGTGCAGCATAAAATACTGTCTGTTAATCAGAGTGACGGCTCAGTAGCCCTTTATTTACTTACCGATTGTGTTATTACATTAAAAGAGCCTCGACCTGTTGTGTACGAACATGTTGAAGCATGGACTGTGACACAGTCGAGATTTAAGCAAGGTTAAAATCATTCTGCTCTCAGGTTTCCCCAGTATTTACACTGAAGTAGAGAGAAGTAGACCTCACTGCCGTTTAGTCATGGCCCTATTTTCTGATTAGCCTGTTACATCATGAAGACCCCACCTTTTTTAGGAATGTGTGGCAATATAAGCTGGGTGGCGCATGTCACATTGAGTTCATCGGATTGTTTGAGAGTCACTTACTCAACGATAGCTTCATGGCTGTTTCCTTGACGAAAAACTCAGCTTATATGAATAGGCTGAGGTAGAAACAGGCTTTCTGTTCACCTCTTTTATGATTGCTACCAGTCAGTAGTAAGTCGCAGACAGTAAGAACAACAGCACTCCTGTTGGGACAAGCTTTTTTATGGTCTAAAGGGCCCGTGCAGATTTTCCTTTGTCATATAAACCCTGTTTTTTGAAATATACTGTTCCCCAAGTATTCTTGTTGTAAGGCAGGTGTCGATTTGATCCAGTGAAGATGTTTTGGATGCATTTGCACTGATGTAGATGTCGATCGTTCGATTCAAGTGAAGTAGGTTTTGTATTCATTTCAACCGTTTACACAGTGAAACGAAAGAGCGTTCCTCCCTGACACAAGAAAGCACAGAAGATGACATAAGATTACACAAGTGCGGACAGTACCACATGAAGTGTATGTGTACGACACAACAGATATGAGACGCTACCGTTGCTGACTGATTGCCCAGTGACCCTTCTTGCTGAATGCATTAGTTAAATCATTAAGAAAATCCCAAGTTTTCTTTTTAATGTGAATCTGCTGAACTCTAAACTGGGTGGAGAACATAATCGGCCATGCTCTAGGAGGTTAACTGTGTTTCCCCGGGCAGCCTCCCTCGTGGTTTCAGTGGAATGGAGTGCTTTTGGCTCACATTGCAGAGTGTAGGAGGCACTGCTGCTTTGCATGCTCTCTGTGCAGAGGCACCCTTGCAGATACAAAGCGCACATCGGCATGAGGGAGCCTGTGGGGCAAGGTGTCTGCAAGCCCAGGCGTGTGTATGTGTGTGTGTGTGTGTGTGTGTGTGTGTGTGTGTATGTGCGGTTCAGCAGCAACTGTGAATGGGTTTCCTCTCATGACTCTGAAGCCACTGTTTTTGTCATGTGCAAAGAAAGAAAAAAACTGCCACAGACACAAGAAAGCACAAGGCCTTCAAAGAGCTTATGATTCATTCTGCCTGTTGATGCGAATGCCTACGAGAAGTTTCATAACTCCGCTTGACTTACGGTGGGCGTTTCTACTGCTGGATTTCATTGGCCAGTCATAAGAGAGTAAGAGAGTGTTAAAGGACTATGAGCAGCAGCTTGGTGTGAAAAAACAGCATTCTTTAGAGAACCTACCGACAGTGGGAGTGATAGGAAACAGACGTCTGAAGAGTCTAACACCCCCTTCACACCCTAACGAGAAAACGAGCAAGAATGGCTTTGGTCAAAAAATGTGTTTGTGAAATGCATTCATCGCACGTGCAGGACTTTGTAAGGCAAATTTGACCTGTACTTTTCAAATATCTAGTCAAAGAGAAGAATTTTTGTCTGAATATTAAATTATGTTTGGTTTGTAAGCATCACAGCCCTGGTTGACACACAGTTTCCAAAAGGAAGGGTGTCCATGTATAGACATGGAGTAACCCCTGGTTGAAGAAGATGACTCATGCTTGTTATGCAGGTGGAATGCAAACTACACTGTTTGCAGGCCAAGTGAGTTGAAGAGCGTGGGTGGAGGCCAGGGAAAGACCCATTATTGTGTGTGCATTTGTGTGTTCCTCTCTCTCTTTTGCTTGTGCTCTCTCTCTCCATCACCCTTGGCAACGCTCTAACAAAGCACAGCTGATGGGGAAACTCTTTCCATAGTGACCAGGCTTGCCCTTCCTTCTCCTCACTTAACAGATGTAATCTGAGTGTTCCCTCTCAAAAACAGACATGATTTCATTTGACTGCATTTGATTCGATAGAGAAAATGTGATAAACTGCAGTGAAAAAGAACAAACGTAGAAAAACACATCTGCTTTTCTGTGGACGGCAGGAGATGAACTGGAATAAGTTATAAAAGAAGGAGTTTGCCTGACATGGTGCGTGGGTGAGATGTCAGCATACAAGACAGAGCAAACACCAATTAAGCTTGAGAAAAGGGAAAAAAAACACCTTTTACTGTAAGCGTTTATGACTGAAAGCCTTAATTAGTCACAGGCCGTGAAAGACCTTTGACCATAACGCTTGTAAAGGAACTGTGAGCTCGTGTCGCATGAAGATACGGCATCTTCACAGTAGTTGTGTATGTTAGGAGATGGGTGTTCTAGTGGTGGTGCTTGTACTACTCGTAGGTTCCCTCAGAAACTTAGATTTGTTTAATATATTTGGAGTACAGTATATTTAGCTGCTGCTGAAACCTCGTATCTCCATATTTTCCAACATCATTTGAAAATGCTTATTCGTGTTTTCACAAAGACCAACAGAAATGTCGCGAAAGAGCTTTAAAGCAGATTTATTCTCCATTTCTTTTTCCTTCTCATGGACAAACTTGCTCTTTTAGAGAAATGCGGTTTTGCTGTATGTAATGTATGTAGAGACTAGTGGACACTGCTTCTGCCCTCTACTGTACGTCTGAAAAGGTGAATTAATATATTGATTGCTTTCAAAGAATCTGTTTGGAGATCAGTTTGCATGTTAAATGAGAAACAGGGTTTTTGCAGCTCGTTATAAAGCTTCATTTAGCAGCATGAACTACTCCTCCAGGGGGAGCTATTGGCACTCAGTTTGTTTTCATGCACGTCATTAAAATGTTAGCTGAAAAAGATTAAACATCTAATTAGCTGTGAGTAAATGACTAAGATTAGCCTTGATATTGCATATGTATATGGTTCTGTATTATTGCGGATTTTCATCTGCTTATTTTCTACAGTCCAACTAGCTGTTTTTATTCCTTTGTCCTCAAGACTGATGTATGCAATTGGTCTCTTTTCTGATTGGCTGCAGTCTGTTGCAGCTTATTCAGAAAGTAGAGGCTGAAACACTCCTTAGGGCTTCAGTGTAAAAGGGCAAGGCTAAGCCAGGCTGATTGAGATAATAGGTTTTGTGACGTCACAGAAGATAAGATTTGAAAATGGGTGTTTTTTTTTGAGGCTTCATTTTCTATATGTGGATTGTGTGGATGAGGGAGTAATATCTGAACTATATTTAGCCTTTTTCTTTCCAGAAAAGTGATTCAATGGGACAGTTTTTAATATATGGACTTTTTGAAATCTCCGTTGGAATAGCAATCAGAATTATACCACCGGCAGTGATGGATCTATTGATCACCTGATGGGCCATTTTTTGGAAGAGCTTTCTTAATGTGTCTCGTTACAGCAGAAGAGAGTCGCATACAGCAGCACATGATTTAAGGGAACCTCTTACCTTTTGCAGGCTGCCTAACCACTACAGAACACCCCCGCTTCACCACTGACATTTTCATAACACTGGTCACATTTCCCTTTTACTGACTAAAACATCTTGTACCAGCTCATAAAGATGAGTATCTTGCGAGAGTCATAGAGTTCTCTCCCACACACACACACACACACTTGGGTCACCATGCAATTTGACTCAGGGATGGCTCTCGATGAAGAGCAAATGTGGGCACATTGAGCAAACAAGAACACACACTCACTCACACACACACGCGCGCACACACACACACACAATGGGCCTTCTGAAACAAATTCACACATTAACATTCATGAATGTCCACGTGTGCTATAAATTGCAGCCGCCTGTTTTTGAGCCATTAGTCTTAATCAGTTAGCTGAACATGCAGATGTGGATGTGTCCCTCAGTGCTGCGAGCAGATGTACTCGTTTAAAGGAAAAGTTCACAGAAGAACCAGATTTGCATGTTCCCCACCCTGCTCCTGACAAAGCCGATCAGGCGAGACGGGTCTGAAGTTTAGTATCTTTCAGTCTGGTGACTTAGGCTTAAACACGTCAAAGAAGTAAAGTAAGTAAAAATAAAAAAGCGAGTTTTATTTACGACTGAACTTTTGCTGCCTCCGTGCTTGGTGGCTCTGCATGATGTTTCGAAAGAATACAGGAGAAAAGTTCTGCATCGTTCCAGTTTTGAGCGGCGAAGTCATTCGTGTGGTTTGATCTGAAAAGGTTGATTGTTGAGAAACGTACAGGGTGAAGGATTTGAGGAAAATCTAATCGTGATTGTTTAATTGTTTAATTTCATTTTCACCCTTCTGGACCAAAAGGTTTATGTTGAAGGTTGGAGGCCTGCTGTAATGTGCCATACTGCTCTGGATTATATTTATTATTATTAATAATATGTGTGCCTCTTCTTCTTTTCTTCTTCTTTCGGCCGCTTCCGTTGTTGCAACAGCTGATTATCCGTTTCCATTTCTTATGGTCCTCTGCATCTTCCTCCTTCAACCCGACCACCTGCATGTCCTCTCTCACCACGTCCATAAACCTCCTCTTTGGTCTTGCTCTTCTCCTCTTTCCTGGCAGCTCCATCTTCAACGTCCTCCTCCCGATATAATCCTCGTCTCTCCTCCGGACACGTCCACACCAGCACTACCTTGCTTCTCTAACTTTGTCTCCAGAACGTCTAACCTGATCTGTCCCTCTAATATACTAGCTTCTAATCCTGTCCATCCTCGTCACTCCCAACGAACATCTCAGCAGCTGTAATAATAATATGTAAGTGTTGGTCATAATAAATATACAGATTAGGAATTCATTAAAATTGCACTTGTTCAAATTTAGGTTTCAGTAGAAAAGCAATAAATTGATCAACACTGTTTCTTTATTTTCTTTACAGTGGTGGTGATAGGAACTAGAGGTTATGTCTACCAAACAAATTTAAGCATTTTATTCTCTTCTCTATTCTGATGCTACTAGTTCTTCTGTGTTTTAAATGTAATGTTATTAGTTTATTTGTTAATTTTTAACAAAATTAATTATTTGGGATTATTTAATGGTGCCTTAATGCACCCCCAAAAATACATTTAGGACTTCTCTAAAAGTGACATGAAACGTTCATCTATCCATCCATTATCCGAGCCATTATCCTTATTAGGGATGCTGGAGCCAATAGCATGGCTAGAGAAACACCCTGGACGGCTTGCCATTCTACAGCAAAACATTAATAATGTATTCATAACACTTTATTCTTGTCATGCTCTGTTATATAGCTTATTGAATGATCCAGATGTATGTTCAGTGAATATGGTAGAATTTCACATCACTCTGAATAAAAACGACATTTACATTTTAAGGTTAGAATCAAAACAGTGGAATTACCTTATTGTTTAATGCTTTACAAAAACGACTTTCAATCTTTGTGATTCTTTGACACTAAACAGGTTCAGGTTCTTTGGTCTGATGGGCTGAGCAAAGTTTAAATCCATTGTAAAACAGATGTGAGATGGTTCATTCATCTCAAACTTATATTCGATCGATGTTTTTGGGAAGAATCATCATGAGGTATAACCCGCTTCTGATCTGTGTTCTGTTATGTTCTGCATTAAAACTATATTGTTATTTTTGTTCACATTTATAGGTGAATTCTTTGGACATGTGATATCAGAACAGATTTCTGGTACTGGGACAGCCTAACAGTATGGGGTTTGGTTATGACAAACCCCATACTGAATTATTTTCACCCTCACTTGTACCAGATTAATCGGCTGTTAGGCTCAAATAATTACTGTGACAATGTGAGGCAGAGAGAGCGAGAGAGAGAGAGAGAGAGAGAGCGAGAGAGAGAGAGAGAGTGGCCAGACGTGAAACCCTTATCTGTCACACACACCAGTCAGCAGATCTCCTAAACAAGCGTAAAATGAGCCCTTCAGGAAATGTCAAACCAAACGGATTCACTGTTTCTGCAAAGCCACACTTTGTCAAACGGCCAGTTTTTCCATCAACCTCTTACTAAAATGCTAAGAACCAAACCCATGTTGGTCGCCTGCGCTGTCATCCGCCCATTCGATTCAGATGTTATAGTTTCTAGTGTAATGAATTGACTATATTTAGAAAAAGGGTCTGACCAGACGAATGGCACAGGCCGATATTTAGGTTCCACAGATTTATCAGTGTCAGCGGGAAAGCACCGCGTTAAAGGGAGCACCCTGTTCTGAAGACGACGTAGTTATTTAAAGGAGAACACTGTATTTTGCATTACAGGTATTTTAATGGGATGAGTATGTTTGAATTTATAGTGGCTTAAGGGGGATAACTATCTTTAATATTTTGGTTATTTGAAGGGGATGGCTTTATTTCACCCCATCCACTATGAGAGGAAATGACAATGAAGCTCACTTTGACCTTTAAATATTTCCTTTGATGAGCGCTTTATGATATTATAAACGTGCCAAATCCCTTTTGCTTATTTGATGGGACCCAGGCCACAAACAGCAACACGAAAGGAGCTTCATCACAATTAATATACCATTTAAGTGACTTTTCTTGTCAGCACAGCACAACACAACGAAATTTAGCCTCTGGGTTTCAGCCATACACACACGTGCAGCAGGGGGCAGCTATTGAAAGCGCCCGGGGAGCGGTGACAGGGATGGTACTTTGAAAAGGGTACCTCGAGGCAACCTACTGATGAGGGAATTGAACCCACAAGTTTCCGATCCAGGGCAACTCCCTCACCACCAGGCCACCGCTGCCTATTTTATTTTTCTGATCCCATTTTAAACAATCCTGCAGACACAGGCGAGTGTAGGATTATGAGATGGGGGCGGGACGGGGGTTAGGGGTGCGAAATACAGATATTATTTAACATGCATTACTTTTATTATCTGTAAAATTCTGCTATTAAACAAGCAGTTCCTACTCTGCCTTTCTGACTGATATATGTAAATAAGCTCAGTTCTGATTGGCTGCCCCAGTGTGAATCGTTGGTGTAGTTTGAATGGTGAAGAACGAGCTGCTGTAGGCTGGATCGGCTGATGTAAATGCTTAGAGGGACAGTAAGGAGAGTGAATATTGTCTTTTTAATTTGAAATTGAATAGTAGTGTATTACTGGCGTGTAGAATTTACTTGCTTCACACTTCATGGCTAAAAAAGAAATCTGTACAACATGCTTCACTGACTTGCTCTGGGTCATCCCCCCTCTTTTGAATGGGGCAATGCAGTCGTGTTATGGGGTTAACTTTCTGGCCGCCTACCCATTCACCCAGGCCACCTAAACAAAGCTGCTAGGCAACTGAGCTAACCTTTAGAGGGAATTAAGCGGGGCCATTGCGACCCTTTGTTAGCTCACATGACACGCCAGGAGTGGGCGTTCAATGCTGACTTTTCTGTCTGTAGAGGAGGCTGAAAGCAGGAAGAGTCCATTTGCTGCAGACAGTATGTGCTGCCTGCTTGCTGAATGATGGCTGGAATAAATGTCTCGCTGGATGTTGAAACCGATCAATAACCTGTCCTCTAATGAATGTTTGTTTTAGTTAGACGGGTAGTTACGCGGCCATATAAGAACCCTATAATTTAGAATAACAGGGGACGGACCCCTTTCTTTTTGAATGGAAGAAGGTCAGTTTAACAAAATGCATTGTAACTATGTTGTGAAAAGTTTTATGACAATCCATTTTTTCATATCATATGAGTACCATCACAGTTTCATTTCCCAAAAAGAGCATAATAAGTCATTAAGAACTAAATTTAGTGCAGGGAAGCATTTAAAATACTGGCACTGCTGGTTTTTACCAAATAGACGGAACCAATATTTTTTTGAAGTATTCTCATCTTCTTCTTTCGACTGCTAGTGGTCACCACTTGGTTTGGACATGTCCAAAGGAGAGAAGAATGTTGGGGATGCCAGGAAAGAGGAAAAGAGGAAGGACAAAGAGGAGGATTATGGATGTGGTGAGAGTGGAAATGAAGGCAGTTGTTTTGAAGGAGGAAGATGCAGAGGACCAGAATGGAGAAATGGAGAAGGTAGATTCGCTGTGGTGACGCCTAAACGGGAGCAGCTGAATGGAGAAGAAGAAGTGGATTATTTCTCATGCAATTTGGAAACAACACCACTTTTCTCTTTGTATTTGGTCAAAAGAGTAGAACACAAATTTTCAGTAGTTTCGTTCATTTTCTTAACCGCTTGTCCTGATTAGGGTCGTGGGAGGTGCTAGGGTCTATCCCAGCTCTCACAGCGTGAAAGGCAGAGAAACACCTTGGACAGGTCACCTGTCCATTGCCCCGCCCCGCCTGGGAATGGAAACCAGGACCTTCCTGCTGTGAGGCAACAGCTGGCACTCCTTGTAAAAATTAGCAAAAAGGATTAGAAAAATTCACCTAGAGAGGTAACTTCATCTCACACCCAAAAAATGAGAAATTTACATTCTTTGGTTTGTGTGTTCTCTTATCTTTCCATGATGATGCTTGAGCAAATGTTGGAAAGCTTCAACACACTCCATTTAACTCAAAAACATACAACTGAAATGGGACACATCCCTGTTCCATTGTGTGGACATTAACTCCATGGGCACCAATTAGTCTTAGTTGCTAAAATTGTGAAGGGCACTTTATTTGCTACTTCTTTGGGTATTTTTAGCTGCAGCTTTCGATTCTGAGTTGTCTAAAGAGCATGTTTTGCAAAATTGTGTTCATATTTATCCTTGTCCAAACTGTTGTTGAGAGCACACATTCAACACTTTGGGTGCAAAAGGAGTTTTAAAACCAGACTCTGAGAGATTCTAATGCTCCCATTAGAGCTAACCATAGCAAATGATCCATTTTTATTCCTTCCTGTCCTCTGCATCTTCCTCTTTCACACCGACTACCTACATGTCTCACCACATTCATAAACCTCCTCTTCTCTTTCCTGGCAGCTCCATCAACATCCTTCTCTCAGTATACTTCTCGTCTCTTCTCTGCACGTGTCCAAACCAACAGAATCTCACTTCTCTGTCTCCAAAAAGTCCAGCCTGAGCGTCCATCTCACATTCTCATTCAGAATTTTGTCCTTCCTGAGCAAACCTATTACAAAACATGTGCATTTGCAGCTAAAACACTACATAAAAGTGTCCTCGGTTATTTGACAGACGGTGTATTTTTAGATCTTAGAATGCTTATAGACTGCCCTCTTGTTCGAAGGCTCTTGCAAGTTATATGAATAATACGATGCATGAGACATAGCCATCAACACTGTGCCTAAGTGGGTCACCCATTTGAATGGCAATTAGTTCCCAGCAGCTTCTTTCAGAGTTCCCTGGAGAAATGGGTAGGAAGTGAAGTGAGTCTTTAGCCCAGCATAGTTCTGCTGCGCGTCCCTGGACGGCTCTGAGAGCCAGAAGCCCTTTATCATCGCTACACTGATCCATCTCCCATAGCAGATGAGACCCATAAACACACACGCATGCACACACACGCACACACTCAGTTTAATGTGTCCGGATGAGCCCATCTGGTCTGCAGCCAATAGTCTTGTGTTATAAACACACACAAACAGTAAAGTCTTCACACTGAGTCAGTGAGTGTTCCTAGTTCACACATACTTTGACTTGCATGGTCTCAGATATCACTAACTATTCAATGCTTACTACCTTTTGACCAACTGCAAGCCACTGACTAAGATTACAGGAACTAAAAATGAGTTAATCCTCATATGCATCAAGGATTAATGCAGTCTTTTGAATTCCTGTCCATTGTAACCCTGTCTGCCATGCACTGGGTGCACATTTCAGGCTTTAAACTTGCTTTCCACATTGAGAATTGGCGTTTAGGTCTGCTGATTTTGCTCTTCAGGCAAAGTGAAAGTGACTATTTGTCACTGAGAAACATGACGAAATGATCTCTGCAGCAGGGGGTAGCTATTTAAAGCCCCCAGGGAGCAGTGAATGGGACGGTACCTTGCTCAAGGGTACCTCAAAGCAACCTACTGGTCTGGGATTAGTAGTCCCCAAACACTAGACCACCTCTGCATGAACTGCTCCTGACACAACGTAATGTTGAACATCAGTCAAACGTTGCCTAGTATTGGGCTGAAGGGAGAAGGCGGACCACACTGCTAACTTAGAGAGAGAATGACCAATTATATTCCAGCGTTTCCGTTAAGGATGACCGTGGCATCACTTGGGACTGAGGATCTCTTGGTAACAGAGCCTAAGCCCAGCGTTGACAGATTTCTTTATTGCCTTTTATTGCTCTGCTGTCTTTCTGGTATATTTTGTTTCTACAAATCTTGAGAAAAAATATTTTTTGTGAATAAAATATAATCCACATTGCATTACAATGTTAGATCCCCCTGTTCTGCTCCACCCAGAACTGATAAATGAAGGAGGTATGTTTCTGATTCAGTTTCCTGCAGCATCGCAGGACACTTCTCTCATTTGTGAAATACAACCACGCTGTTAGTCATTTTCCATCTGTGCTCATTCACCCCTCCAGGAATTAATGAAGATGTCGTTTCCTTGTTTGATGGTGGAGCCCAGTGCTAGAAATGTGATTATGAGGGAGGTTTCAACTTTTGCAAAGAAATCTGATGATCTCCTCTCACTAACTCTGTTTCTCTCTTTTCATCTCATTCCCCTTCACTTCTCGCTCTCTGTCACTTTCTCTCTCTCTCCTGCCATCCTCCTCATTTCTCACTGTCTCACTTTCTCACTCTCTCCTGTCCTCCCTCCATTTCTGACACTCTCCAACCTCCTCCCTCCCTTGCTCTCTCTCTTTCTCTCTGTCTGTCTCTCTCCCACTCTCTCTCTCTCTCTCTCTCTCTCTCTCTCTCTCTCTCTCTCTCTCTCTCTCTTTTTTCATCTATCTCTCATCTTTCTCAGGCAAGTGTCGTGATGTCGGGCGCTGTGAAGCCGGAGGAAAAAGAGTTGAGTCCGGTGGATTTCATCCAGCTGCAGCAGTACATTGACTGTGAGTCTTGCTCGCCCACACACTGCTCAGCCTTACACTTCTCTCATCTCCAACAGCGTGTGAATGTGCTGGCTGCAGCGTTTGTGTGTGTGTGTGTGTATGGGGGGGGGTTCTAGCATGTAGCTTTATGTCAGAGTTTCGAAGAAGCATATGTATTTCTCAGATGCACAGAGAAAAGTGCTACACAGAATGAATTTGATTCTAATGTGAATATCACCTCCTCACAAATAATCACTCCCAACAGCATGACATAGCATGTTCATATTCCATTAGTGTAATATTTTTTTTCTGCACGTTAGGAGGATGATGTTAAACACATTCTCTTAGGGGGTTTAATGATCTCTGTAAGAGTTTAAAACTCTCTCTCTCACTTACTCATTTTCTTTGATAGGGCCTGTCCCAGCTCTCACCGGGTGAGATTTATCACGGGCAATTTATCGCTTTCTCACAGCGAGAAAGGTCCTGAGTATGATTCCCAGGCGGGCCGGTCCGGGTGCTTTCTGTGTGCTGCTTGCATGTTCTCCTAGTGTCTGCATGGGTTTCCTCCGGGTGCTCCGGCCCAGGTTAAAACAGTCAGTCAGTCAGTCATTTTCTGTCACTTGTCCCAAGCGGGGTCGCGGGGGGTGCTGGAGTTCATCCCAGCTCACGGGGGAGGACAGGGGACACACCCTGGACAGGTCACCAGGCCATCACAGGGTGGAGCGTGACGGGGACAGCACCTTGCTCAAGGGTACCTCAGGGCAACCTATTGGGAAGGGGTTCGAACCCCGATCCTCCGATCATGCAGCCAACGCCCTAATCACTAGGCCACCACTGCCCTCAGGTTAAAACAATAACATTAATTTGATATCTGTAATCGGAAGTCAGCGGCCTGCCTTTACCGACTCCAAACATGCACTGGGATAATGTATGTTTACACATTTCTAACAGATCTGGAGATCACTACATCTATCCATGCGTCTGTTAATCACTTGTTCTAATCAGGGGAGCTATTTCAGCTGAATGGGTCAAAAGGGAGAGAAACAAGTCGCCAGTCCTTTGCAGGGCAAGAAAATTACATAAGTGTTTAAAGTGTGGCAACATTTTTTATGTACTGCTTGTTATACTAGGGCTTCAGTAAAAGAAAGAGAAGCAAAATCACCACTTTTTCTTTTCTGATATGGATATTGCAGACATTAGAATTGGCGTAAACATTAAGAGCAACTCCGCACATATTCGTGTCATAAAAGCAACATGTGTGTAACTCCATGATGATGAAATATATGGCAGTTCCAGGGGTGTTTCGCCAAGGTCAAGGCACAGTAAGCTTTGTTGTACCCCACTCTTACTCGTTATCTGAACCACTTTTCCTGAGTAGGATTCCGTGCCGCATAGAATAAAAGTTTATGTCCAGGATAAAACGTACAGATTTTAGTGGAACCGCATTAACAAATAATTTTATTGTTAGAATTTGAAGCTGTCAGAAACGTGTGTATGAAATGATACATTAACTATAACAATAAATTATATTAACTAATTTTAAAAATGCTTATTTTGATTTTTTATTTAGGTTGAAATGATCACAATCCTAATTGTTTCTAAGTGAAAGTGGAAGTGACTGTTCTTCTCATTGTGAAACACAGCACAGTCACAGTGAGACACAAAGAATCTCAACCACTGCTTTTCACCCATACACATCGTGCAGCAGCGGGCAGCTATTTAGAGCATCCAGGGAGCAGTGATGGGGACAGTACCTTGCACATGGGTCCCTCAGTGCAACCTACTGGTCTGGGATTCAAACCCATGATCTTCCAATCCTGGGTCTTAGTCCCTGAACACAAGGCCCCCACTGCCCATACACAACACTCTTTAATGCACCTTCCTGAAGCCTTTTAAAAAACACTTTGAACAACACACAGGTAATATCAAGCAATATTTCAGGATCAGATACGATTCATTCTTTTTTCTCCTCTGGTGTCCCATTTTCTGCTGATATTGGTCAGAGATATTGATGTCAGCTTTACAGTGAAATAACTGGTTAAATTATTTCAGTGTATAGTATAGATTTCAGTATCCATCCATCCATCCATTATCTTCCGCTTGTCCCAAATGGGGTCGCGGGGGAGTGCTGGTGTCCAACCCAGCGCACACAGGGTTAGGACGGGGGACGCACCCTGGACAGGTCGCCAGCCCATCGCAGGGAGGAGCGGGACGGGGACGGCACCTTGCTCAAGGGTACCCCAGGGCAACCCATTGGGAAGGGGTTCGAAGCCCCGATCCTCCGTTCATGTGACCGACGCCCGAACCACTAGGCCACTACTGCCCCCCAGATTTCAGTATATCCAGCAATATAAAGGCAATATGGAAATGTATTGTAACATATCAAGATGAACCTTTTTAATCCCATCCCAGCTCTACAGTAACACTAAATTCATGTGAAAAAATATGTATATATATACATAATAATAGAATTTTCTTTCTCTTTCCTCTCTGTCTGTACAGACTGCAGTTTGAAGGTGAAGGATGTGCTGAGGGAGTTTGATGCAGATGGCCGTTTGGCACAGCACAGGCATGGAGAGGTGAGAGAGGGGCTGCCGGTGTCCAACACTTCACTCCGCCTTCAGTCGTCATAGCCGAACGGGAACACACACAGCGCATTCATTTGAATCAGATTTGTACATCACTTTTACAAAACACAAATCAAGAGTTTCCTTCTTTAGTTGATATACCTTGGACGATCATTTAAAAAGATTTTATGTTTATGTAAAAAGATACATTTGACTGGACACAATCAAAGTATCTCTTTCTTTTTTTTTATAGTTTAGAAACGGTAAAAGGTATCTAAATGGTATCTTCACTTCAGAAGCTTCGAAGCTTAATAAATTCACATTCTATTTCTATTAAACGTTATCACCTCAATGAGTCCATGTGATGGATTAGAAAGAGTCTTCACCTTTACAAACAGAATTTATGACGAGCCATTCACGGCAGACAGTAGAGATCTAGCTGGGCTAATTTACAATAAAGTGTAGGTGCGTGCTCAGCTTTGGCCGTAAGTAAGTCAGTGCTTTGTAAGCAGTGTGTTTCATAAATATGTATACTCAGCATGCATCCACGTTCAGCACCCTAAATGTGTCCCTGTTGTGTAATTTGACTCCACCGAACACAACTTTCATGCGTAGAAATGAAGAACAAACGGGACAAAAAACATGATCTGTGTGTTCTGTGTTGTGTGTCACTCTGCACAGGAGCTTATTGTTTGCATTGTCTGTGGACAAAAAGAACTGGACGAAAACAGGCCTAACATGCTCTTGACTTGGTTTTGTACCACCATGTTATGTTACACAATATATATATATATATATATATTGTTTTATCAGATATTGGAATATTGTTGTTATACATGGTGATTCACAACCTAAACTTATGATTCTAAACTTTTGAGTTTGTATAAATATTTCCAGAATATTTGAGAGGGGGAGAGAGAGAGAGAGAGAGAGAGAGAGAGAGAGAGAGAGAGAGAGAGTGATCGAGAGAGAGAGAGCGATCGAGAGAGAGAGAGAAAGCGAGAATGAGAAATGAGGGAGAGAGAGTGGGTGGCACTCACTTCTGCCTGCGCCGTTATTTTTCAACTTTTGCACCAGAGAAGCTCAGGTGTCCTCGGGGCTTTGAAGTTTGAATATGTCTCGCAGAAAGAGGACAGCATTAGTGTTTCCGTGCTGAAAGAGAGAACGAGTTTTGGGTTTGTGGTGCAGGTCCAGCGAGACATCTCCTGAGCGACTCCCTGAGTCCCACTGTTATGCTTCAGCTCATTCCTCATCTCTTTTGCTTTACTTTGAACTAAAACTAACCTGACATGATCTATTTGGGAATTTGGCTTTGGGCCCTTTCAGTCAATAAAATCTGTTAGACTTGGGTCTGCAGCTCACGTCCACACTGGTCATAGTGAAACGGATCAGTGCGTGACACGGGTGTTTTTCTGTATGATACTTTCTTCGGTGTATAACAGAAGTTTCCTGCTGCCTTTATTGTCGGCAGCATCGCATTGGTTTCTGACCGAGCATCCACACACATGCAGAAAACAATTCACATCGCCATGGAAACATTTTATTGACCTGTTTCATCTGAGAAGCAACAAAGGCCTCTGAAATGTGAGGTATGATTTGTTCCTGTGTGTTTGCTTGTTAAAAAAGTCACTTTGTTACAAACACAAAATAAAAATTCTGCAGTTTGAGCTGCTGGTGGTATGTATGTCAAAATAAATCTGACCACAAGCTTATGCAATGGTATCATTAAAATGAAATGCTACATTTTAAACGCAGAACAGACACTTTTTTTAATTTAGCAGTTATTAAGAGCTTTGGCGAAAATGACAGATTGGTTCATATTGTTGTGTGTAACATCAAGGGGCTCTTGCAGACAGTAGCTGCAAGTTAGTGATAAACGAGTATGTAGAAGCACTCCGGCTGGTTCCTTACTAAAAGAGCACAATTTGTCTTTTCCAGTGTATCGACGAGCACGGCTTCCTGCTCTTCCTGAAGACATACCTGGAGGTGGAGGATCTCCAAGCAGATCTCTGCCAGCGCCTCTTTAGATCCTTCCAAACATCAGACCAGACCAGTGAGTCTTCTCTCACTCACACACACACTTGCGTATTTATTTATTATAGTTGCAAGGCATAAGTAGCTAAAAAACAACATAAAACGAGTGAACCCCAAAAAGGGCGTATTTATTATAAACCAGCAAGGACAAAATAAAGGATTTATAGTTACACAACATGATCAGAGCATCTCCAAAAATGGCAGGTCTTGCGAGGTGTTCCTGGTGGTTAGTATAAACAAAGAAAACGCTCTTGGACGGCCAATTAACTTCGATGATGCACCAGTGAAGTAAAAGCTAGCCCGTCTGGTTCCTTCTCACAGAAAAGCTGCTTTATAACAAATTGCTAAAAAGAAAGTTAATGCTGGTTATGATGGGTGAGAGAAGACACGGTGCAGTTTCTCTGTATGGGGCTACAGAGCTGCAAACCAGTCAGAGGGCCCATGCTAAACCCTGTCCACTTCTTAAAGTGGCTTCAATGGAAATATCAGCATTAGAATTGTACCATGGAGCAGTGGAAGAAGGTGGAATGATCTGCTGAATAACATTTTCATGTATGTCACTTACCTAAGAGATGACACCAGGAGGTGCTATGGGAAGTGAAAGTGAAAGTGACTGTCTGTCATTGTGAAACTCAGCACGCAGTGAACCACAACAAAAAGCAAACTGCTTCTTACCCATACACCATGCAGTAGGGGGCAGTTATTTAAAGCACTGGGAGCAGTGAAGGGGTCGGTACCTTGCTCAAAGATACCTCAGTGCGACCTACTGATCCTTCTGATCCTGGGGCTTAGTCCCTAACCACTAGGCCTCAGCTACTGGGAAGAATGCAAGATGACGGAGGCACTGTGATGCTGCTAGGAAACCTTGGGTACTGACATTTATTAGTTTGACACACACCACCTAGCTAAACATTTTTGCAGACCAAGAGCACCACTTCATGGCAGTGATTTTCCCTGATGGCAGTGGAGTCTTTCAGCAGGATAATACTGCTACAATGCAAACATTATTCAGGAACCATTTGAGGAATGTGAGAAAGGTTGTTAATTTGGCCTCCAAATTCCCCTCAATCTGATCGAGTGTCTGTGGGATGGGCTGGACAGACCAGTCTGATCAATGGAGGCACTTATTTAAAGATCTGCCGGTACTTCCTAAGTGCCAGATACCACAGCACACATTCAGGAGTCCCTTCTTTGATAGCTCAGAGTTGTTTTGGTGATATTAAAATGGGAGAACAATTAAATAGGACTTTCTTTTACACCAGGACGTATAACCTCATGATATCAGGAAGAATCTCTGAAATGAACCTTTACACTGCCGACATTTAATAATATAGAACAGTGACTTCAAGAACCGAAGCCCACAAATGACAAAAAAATTTGAACTAACTGAGCTGTGTGTCCAAGATTTCTGACTGAATCGCCTACTAATGTGGCACGAACCTGAAAAAAATCGATTGATTTCTTTGAAATTGATTTCTTTAAAACACAAAACAAGGCAGCCAATACGAGGAGGCTATATACACGTCAGTCTTCAAGGGAAGGTTTCAAAAACAGCCTGTTAATGCTAAGGGATTTACAGAGGCTGGAAAAAAGAAGAAGTATGAATTAATGTTAAAAACACACTTCAAGGAGAAGTGAGAAGTGTTTTTTTTAATTGTAGAATATTGTTTTGAGGTTTTGCATGTGCGTGGCATAGTAAGTAAAGCTGAACATTTTGTGCACTAAAGGTATTGATTTTTGACCCCATGTGTATTTGACACCATTTCTCTAATGACCATGAGTTCTGCTCTTTGTGCTCTGTCCTGTCTCTCAGGAGAGGTCTTTCTTAAAGACGTGTCCTGCTATTTCTCCCTGCTGGAAGATGGGCAGCCCCGAGACAAACTTGAGTGTGAGTTTTAACTTGTATAAACAGGAGCCTGCTTGTATGAGCTCATGGGAGCTGAGAGCTTAATCCAATCTCTTTTCCTGCAGTCGCTTTCAGGCTTTATGACAGAGACGGCAATGGAGTCCTGGACAGTTCAGTAAGTCTGATTTTCTGACTTTAAGTCTTGTGTTTGTTGAAAAGGTCACCAAAGGTCATGGCAATTTTATGAGATTGTCTTAAGTCCTGTCGATTAAATATGCATTAGGTTCACACAACTCAATACGCATGCATTAGTGTTTACCGGAGGGACCATCAGAGCATCTGTTTAACACAGTTTGTAAACCCTTTGTAATCAGTACAGAATCCAGTGAAAGCTTTTCCTTTTGAGCATGTTAGGACCACACGATGCGCTCAGTTAAAATATTTGAGGAAAAACCTGTTAATCAGCTTTGTAAAATCTCCTCTTTCTCACCGGTAGGAAGTGGACCGGATTATTGCCCAAATGATGCATGCCGCCGACTATCTAGGCTGGGATGTGTCAGAACTCAGGCCTGTGAGTTTACCTCCTTTTCTATGTGTGTGGTGTTTTTTACAGGAGTGAAATACCTTCATAGTGTGTTGTGTCTTTTCCTTACCGACTCCGCCCTTGACGATAGAATTTATGGGAGTGTATTTCCAGTGAAAGCCTGGAGACCAGATGAGTAACTGATGAAGAATGAGACAACAGCCCAAAGTCTCATCAAATCAATTAAACAGTATAACATTAAAAAGATGCTTACAAAAATTCAAATTTTTTGGTAATAGTTTGTCCTATCCTGACCTTTTCTGGGTGCATCCTATCAGAATAATAGGGGGGAGGGGCTCATCGTTTCAACAAACCCTTGAAATTGTGATTTAGGTGTTTATTTGGTTCAAGGGAAGTGATGAAAACGTTCTGTTGAACGTTGAATCTGTTGTGCGCAGATATAAAATAATAATCTTTTTTTCTCTCGCTCACTTTCTGCAGGTGCTGAAAGATATGATGACAGCCATCGACTCAGACAGCAGTGGAACTGTGTCGTTGGATGAGTGGGTGGAGGGAGGGATGAATAACGTCCCTCTGCTGGTCCTACTGGGACTGAAAGTGAGACACTCTCAATCGCACACACACACCGTCCCTCAGAAAAGAGACACCTGTACTAATATATATCACATACATATATGTAACGCTCATCTGCATAAGAATTCATGCAAATGTTTAATAATTACAAATAATGATGTAACGATGATTACATAAAATAGCAAGGAAGTCCAGTTTCACTTACCATTCAGCGCCATGTTTTTCTAAAATCCAGAAAGTTTTTGAATTAATAATAAAATTTGAATTAATAATGCCAAATTTATCTTGTAAAACCTTCACCTCCATATACTCAGCAAAAAATGACTTATTTGTAGCCATTAAAAATTCATTATTTCCATTAATATCTCAATAATAATATTAGAATATTATTATAAATATTATAAATGATGCTCTGATGGAAAACAAGGCATACAGATTTTGTCTTTATTTTGAACTTTTGAGAGGGTGCATCATCTAAATCTATAGATGTTAGATTGTATTACAAATGGCTTTTTTGTTTCATTTTCTTGAAAAAGAAAGTTGTAGCAGTTTCAGTTTAAGCTTGCAAATAGGAGTGAGTTTCCCACCAACATTTGTTCTGCACCCACAAATACACCCACAAGAAACCCTCAGTGTCAGTGTTATCAGTGTTGATTTCTTTTTAACAGATCTCCAAATCTGTTCTATAAAGCCTTCAATCATTAAACCATGCAGATGCTTTTATTTTGCTGGAAACACATCATTCAAGAAGCTTTAGAGTCACCAGAAGATGAAATGCGTGGACCACTGAAAGATTTGTAGCAGGAGAAAATGCAGTCAGTCTCACTTCTCATAAAACGACATGTTTTGCTAAAATCTGTTTAATCGGGTTATTCCCAGCATCATTACTATATTATGATTGTTGATTATATGAAAATGTGGCTCAAAGTATCTATAATAGTGCTTTTTCAGTAAAAACACCATTTATTTTCATAGCCTTTGCTTGACCTCAAGTACATTCTCACTACAGTAACGGTTCTGCTTCCTGACCACCTCTGACTATTGATATTTTTTTATTAATGTTTGTCACAAAGGAACGCATGCTGGATGCAGTAAGTGTGAGTCAGCTTTATGAAGCCGAGGCAGGCAGGAGCAAAACAACACAGACACAGAGTTGACCAAAAATCAAGGACTGGAAAAATCAAAGCATACAGAGTATGCAGAACAGGCTAAGAAAAAGCCCAGATTGGGATGGTGGGACCAGGAGCAGACTAGGGAGGCTGAGAGGCGGCACGAATGGCATTTCATGCATCAGGGTGTGAGAAAGTTTTCTTTTTTTGACCCAAACAGTGGCTCCCTAACCTGGTCCAGCACCTCCAGTTCTGCACATTTTAGAGTTTGCCTCGAACTAATCAAATAATTAACAAGCTTTCTTGGGTTGAAGTGGCTGTTTAGGAGCGAGGGAAGTACCGAAATGTGCAGGGCAAGACCTCTGGGACGAAGGTGATGAACCACTGCTTTACGTTTTATTCCTGTTTCACTATAATACAGACACAGGTACTGTAAGGGTCGACAGTGAGTGAGAGGAAAACTGCCCACATCCCTGTTTCAGCGCCTGAGACTGGGGAAGTTGTGGTTTGTCAGCCCTGGCATTCCACAAAGAAGGGATGCACAGAATAAACTCCATTCAAAAGGTTGCAACATTTCCAGTATCACGAGCTACTACAATAGCAAAGGAGGGAAAAACGGTCCGAATATGTATATCTTGTTTACTTTTTTCAGCGCAGCGACATAAAATGTAGTGAGCAGCTTTGAGTATTCACACTCTCTTTCTGTTCAGTCAGCACCAGAGCAGAACACGTCTTTACACTTATTTTCTTCCTCTCACCTACACATACGCATTAGCACGTAGCTTTAGTTCTGTTTTTTATCTCCTGTTTATTGCTCGCTTGTTGAGTTTGTTACTCAGCTACAGTTGTACTTTATTTTTAGCTTATTAGCCACTTCCTTTGGTTGCCTGCACTTGTTGTTACCTGTACCGCCTATTCATGCATCTCATCTGCAAATATAGTTATTTAACTATACCTTTGTGAGCTCAAAAATAACTTTTATTTTAATTAAAGACTATTTTTGCACAGATCTGGTTAAACAGATAAAAGCGATGGATGCAGGCGGGTGCACAGTGCCCTGCAAAAGCAATTTAGCCCAGTCGTTTTGAAGAATCAGCACATACTTTGTTGCATATTATAGTGATTAATCATAAGATTTCAAAAACTGATGCATCAGAACTGAAGTGATAAAAAAAAAAAAATTGCGATACATTTTTATGCCATTTATTTCTTTTACAGCCTTTAAAAAAAACGAATGGCTTATGTGCTAGTTTCATATTGCATTGCATTTCCTGCTAATATAAAGTGCAGATGATGACAAAGAAGAGAAGAATGGAGATGCATTGGAGATATGCTTTGTTCTGACGTTTACAAAGTGTATAACGAGCCTTTCTTTGACCGAATTAAGGTGGTTAATCAAGCTGACATTAATGTTTCTCTTTGCAAATGAGATGCACCAGCCTCTTATTAAGCCACAGAATCAGGCACAGGGACGTCCCCCTGGTCTATTTCTACTACCGGTGAATACTCAAGGTGGGGGGGTGCAATGTGTGTTCTCAGGGTTGGTGACAGTTTATTTTGGTGACTCACACTTTCATATCTATCTGTCTGTCTGTCTGTCTGTCTGTCTGTCTGTCTGTCTGGAACTCTCTCACAGAGCTATGGGTCCTCTTTATACAAAAAACCATGTGTGACATTTCCCTTAACCCTGTTTCAGAACACACACACACACACACACACACACACACACACAGTACTGTGCAAAAGTTTTAGGCAGGTGTGAAAAATGCTGTAAACAAAGAATGCTTTCAGAAATCGTTTAAAAAATGAAAAAAATAAAAGGTTTTGGCAGTCATTGGAATCTCTCTAGTGCTATTATTAACGTAACAAAAATTAATATACATACAATGTACATATTTATAGAAAATATAAACGCAATCTACAGTCTGAGCATCAAGGGTCTGTGACAACAGTAATTTAAGACAGTAATGTGCAATTATGTGTGAGAGTGCAAGTAACAGTAATGTGCATCATCTGACAGCTGAGAGTGCAAATTCCAGTAATGTGCATCACGTATGCGTGAGAATGCATATAACAGTAATGTGCAAACGGGAGGAAGCTTTGCTGGCCTGATGGTAAAAGAGGTTTGCAACCACAGTCTGGCTGATTTAATCCCTGGGCCAGCAGGTAAAATGTGTAAAATGTGCCCTTGGTCAAGACACTTAACCTCATAACTGCCTCCCAGGCCCAGATATGAGGCCCACTGGTCCTACTTGAGTGTGTGTTCATGCATAAGACAAATTCACTGCTTACGGTTCAAAAAGTGTGTGTGCAAGCTTCGTTGTGTATGTGCACCATGTATGGGAATGAAATTGGGGTGTATGAGTAAGTGTAGTACAGGAGTGTCAGATAATATGGCCTATCAGTTCACTGTAGGGACCAGCGCTGGCCTGTCTTGGTCAAAGTCACTCATATAAACAAAACGATGCATCGAACTGGTAAACATGTACACCATCGCCACCTCCGAAATATATTACTGTTTAAAGTAAAAACGGACTGTATTGATGGAGCTTGTGAAACCGAATTGATGGGCTCTTTCGATATGGCTGGGATTGAAGTAAATACACCACTTTGTGTACATTAGCAGCAGAAAGAGGAAGTTGACCTTTCGTGATTTCTTCAAGCGATTTCTTTTCTCCCCCTCAGATGACTCAGAAGGACGGACAGCATCTGTGGAGGATGAAGCATTTTAACAAGCCAGTCTACTGCAACGTGTGTCAGAGCATGCTGCTGGGATTACGCAAGCAAGGCCTGTGCTGCACCTGTAAGTGTCCCGTGCTCTGACCCCTCAGCGTTACAGCCTGTTCCCAGACAGCTTTGATCCATGATGAACTCTTCTCCCCTTGCAGGCTGCAAGTACACAGTCCATGGACGCTGTGCCAACAGGAATCCAGCTCCATGTTCTCGCACTTATGTCAAGTCCAAGAAAGACATAGGGGTAAGGTTACCCTAACCTCAGAATCATCTCAGACATGCCCAAGAGTGCAGTCCCTTAGTTCATGTGTGGATCTCTTAGTAAACACACACTCAAAGGAATAGTTAAAGGAAGGAATAATTCCACAATTTTGCCTTCAAAAATACATACATAGTCAGTCGAGACATGTTTCAGGTCTGAAGTTTCCTTCTGCACAAAGCTAAGAGGTCATGAAATGTTATACTGCATCGAGTCTGCATCAGAGAAACCACTTCAAGGTGCTTTAAAAATAGACATCTCTTCAGCTGTGACACACTTTTGGTCATTTTAAATACTAGAGTATGTCATTCAGTGTCTGAAACAGCATAAGAGGATCTTACTGAGAAAACACTTGATGCAGTTTGAAGCCAGCAGATTATGCAATGTTTACTGCTGTTATAAGTTATTATTACATCTTGGAGCTTCAGTATGATACCAAGAGAGGCCACAAGGTGGCTGTGGATAAAGAGGGCTGATCCATGGGCGGCTGCTGCTGCGACGCAGGCTGGGGTCTGATCAACCAACACCCGATGACCCCAGCTTACATCACTGATGATGCGTCCCAGCGCATCCAAAGATGTATCTTGCACACACACATAAATATGTGATGGCCTAGTGCTTAGGGACTAGGATCGGAAGGTCATGGTTCAGATCCCAGACCAGTAGGTTACTCTGAGGTACCGTCCCCATCACTACTGTCCCCAAGGTGCTGTCCCCATCACTGACTGCTTTAAAAAAAAACTTACTGCACATGTGTGTATGGATGAGATGCAGAGAGGAAGCATTTTGTTGTGGCTCACCGTGTGCTGTGTTTCACAATGACAATTAGTCACCTTCACTTCACTTTCACTTCAAATGAAGGGTATGTGATCTGTGGTTCCAGATTTCGGCTCACGACTGGGTAAGCGGGAACTGTGACTCTGGGAAGTGCGACAGGTGTCAGAAGAAGATTAAGAGTTTACACGGCCTCACAGGCAAGCGCTGTGTGTGGTGCCATACAATGGTGAGATCATGAATCTCTCTGTTTCATTTATAGAACACAAACCCACTCCGTCGTTCTCCTCTCACATTAAACAAGAGTGAAACAGGTGGAACGTTTCTGATTATTTCATTAAACAATATTTTTTTAATTCAAAAATAAATATTTCAATATATTTTAATTATGCTTATAGTTAAGCTATAAGCAAAACCTTTGGAGCTGCCTGGATTGAAACAATAGCAGCTGCAATGAATGAATTAAAGATAATAATAACCTCACTCTCTAATCCAAAATTATGGAAAACAGACCTGAAGTTCTTTGTGTTGGTGAATGGTGCTCAGATAGCTGACTGCTTTGGCTCTCTTCTTACAGCGCCATGATGACTGTGTGTACCAGGAGCCCTCAGAATGTAACTGTGGTCCTTTGAGAGACCATATTTTGCCACCGTGGGCCATATACCCTGTCATCAAGGTAGTGTGTCCCAGTACACTTCCAAGAAGCTCCATTTTCAAAACATTCTCTGTCCCATTACCTAAAGAGACAAAAGCCATCCTTTACAGTTTCATAATGAAGCAGACATAGTTTTAGAAATGATACTCAGAAGTACAGCGTTTGTCTTTGGAGAAAAATGTCCTCTTAACCCCTTATTATTTAATTTGATTTGTATTTATTGTTCCCTTAAATTGTAGACTTTATTATTCAGTTCTTGTGCAGTGGTGGCCTAGTAGTGAGGGAGTTGCTCTGGATCGGATGATTGTGGGTTCAATTCTCTCACCAGTAGGTTGCCCTGAGGTACCCTTGAGCAAGGTACCGTCCCCATTACTGCTCCCCAGGCGTTTTCATAGCTGCCCCCTGCTGCACGGTGTTTGTGTGCATGGGTTAAACGCAGAGGTCCAATTTCGTTTTGGTTCACTGTGTGCTGTGCTGTGACCTCGCAATGACAAGAATAGTCACTTTCACTTTGTAAAAAATACATTAGTCTTTATCTGATTTTTATTTATTATTCTAATGTTTTTATTGATTAATATTATTATTATTATTTTTAGTTTTTTTTATGACCTCAATGAAACTAAAATGTTATCTGTGTGAGGAAACTGAGTTAAAGAGGTTAATAATAAATAGAGATGAAAAAGTGTATCTATTGTATTATGCCTTATATTTTTGTATTATTGGTTTACTATTTTGTGGATATAATCACACGTTTAAGTAAACGTCATCATGTCCTTTATTGTTCTCATACATCTTTCTGCTTTTCAGGAGAGGCCAAACTGTGTAAAGAACGGTTGCTCAGGTGTCACGGATGACATTGACCACAACACTACACCTGATGGGCAGGTATTGCAGGTGAGACAGAGTCTCTGGGAATCCCTAATCACACATATACACTACTGAGAGGAGCACTAGTGTACTCTGTTTTATTCGTTCATGCAATAATGGTTAAAAGTATTTGAAAACCATAAAAAACCCAATCTTCATAAACCCAAGAACAGACTATCCTGTGTGAAGGATGAGCCGAATTTAGCATCGGGTTACATACAAAGTGTTGTCGATGCACTTCTAAATATGGAAGTTTATTTGATGTTTTGATATGAAGATGCTTGGAAAAGAAAATGAAATGAATAAGCTACGTGGGAAAAAAGTAATGCACTGAATTTTCTTGAGTCAAATGAGTCAAATCTTTTAATATTAATATATAAGAACTATTACACACACTTACTACAGGTGATAAAATTGTATAATATTGTATTTAATGTGGAAACACATTGCATTCTGGTCAGTAAGCGCTTTTTTCTTCACGCAGATAAATCCTGTTCCTGACACTCATCCTCTCCTGGTCTTTGTGAACCCGAAGAGTGGAGGGAAGCAGGGCGAGAGGTGAGACTGTGGCTGATGCGTTCTACTCTAACAGCGTACATGTTCCTAAGCACTTTTTTAAGATTCGTTAATAAACCAGCGGCACTGCATCACTGAATAAGCCCTTATTTCTAGGTTTAACCAAGACCCTGCTATCACAATGAAATGGTAGTTAAGTCTTTATCTGTCTTTATCTTTATTTGTCACTTTCATCTTTGCACAGCTGAATGAAAACTGATATCACGATCTGTCCTGCCTCCTCTAAAGTAAACGTACCTCTTTGGGACACATTTGAGGAGTGTGGTAAATGAGTGTTAACATGCTGACTGGAGGGTGTGCAGAATAAACAACAGGCCAACTTGAGAAGCATTTTTAATAAACTCATTTAAAAAGCAGTATGCTGTAAAAAAAAAAAAAAAAAAAAGTTTGGAATTGGGGATATCTGGGGGGAAAAGTGTGAAAATAAACGAGTAGATCAGACTGAGAAATCAGAACCTGGGACAGATTGTGCCTCATACGAGCCACACAGCCGGCCAGGAAGAGACAAATGAGAAATAGCAAGTAAAAAGAAAGTGGGAATATTATTTAAAGGATTATTTTACCCATTGCAAAGTGATCTGAAAAAATCACGCTCACTCACCTTTTATATTTTTATTTTTAATGTCATGCAAACTGTTCTTGCTATTGCAGGCAAATGTCAATCACATTTAGCTTTTTCACTGGAATTAGAGCCACAAGACATTAAAATGCTATAAAGTAAAAATGTAGGCTTCGGTAGGCATCAAATTCTGAAAATATTGTTCTCTCATCACGTTTGTGTCAATATCCCTCTTTCCACTCCAATATGAGTTTGCAATTTAATTGAATAAAGTATCTAGAGCTTGTATGATATTATAAATGTATGGATTTCTTTGAAATTTCTGAACGGAAAATAATGTTAAGAAGAACAAGTAGATAAAGAAGCTGAAAGAGAAGAAGAATGTTATTAACATGTTTTTTAAAAAGCTGTAGTGGCCTAGACAGTGTGCAGCCTCAACTGAAGTAAATGGAAGACAAACCTAAGAAAGCAAATAATTGTTTTTCTGCAGAGTTCCTTGCAAATTTCTCTTAAATCCTTGTAGCTGGTTTTCTCGAGAAAAAAACAGAAACATGCTCTGTATAATAACTGGAGTATCTACCTGCTTAATTGTTCATATAATAGTTAGTATTTAGATTCCCTCACAAGATCCAAATGTATATTATGTTATATTGTGTTATATTATGTATTGTTATATTATATAATATAACGTGGTTATTGTGGCAAAAATATAATATCTAAATACTTCAGTAGATTTTGATGATGTATGATATCTCATAACATTCAGCAGTAGCACAAAAAATCTAACCTAAAAATCTAAATCTAATCTAAAAATCTTTTCTTTAACATTTTACACTCAGCACTTCCCTTCATCCAGTTAAACAGGGGTAATTCAATCTTTTTGATTGTTGTTTATTTTTGTTACTGATCATTTTACCATACTCTCAGGAAGGGCATCGTGATTGTAATTAATCGCGATATCGATCAACATTGTCACATCGCCATGCCCCTAACGCGATACAAAACAGGAAGTAAACAAAAGACTTTTATTTTGAAGGGCGGGATGAAGAGCGCGAGTTTTCAATAACTCTCGGGTCCTTTCTCTTGTGTTTTTTTGCAGAGTTCTTCGCAAATTCCAGTACTTGTTAAACCCTCGACAAGTGTATAACTTGTCCAGCGGCGGACCAGGAGCAGGGTAAGGGTTTTGAGTTGGTAGAGCTCTTTATTTCGGCTCATTTTCTCGGCGGGGGGTTTGGGGAGAGAGGGCAGTGGTGGGGTTTAGTGAAGACCCTCCGCGGAGGAAGCTGAAGATGGAGTTCAGGAGAAGGAAACAGGTTCAGCCTAAAGGAGCTGCGCGTTTTGGTGGAGGAGAGAATGAGAATGAGAATGAGAGAGTTCCCGGAGGGAGAAAGTGGCGCCGTGTCCTGAAGAAGGTGAACTCGGTGGCCCGGACGAGGAGGATCCTGCTGGAGGTGAAGAGGCTGCGTGGACCAAACACGAGGACCCTGTACCGGGACATTAACCTGAGACCCCAAACGGACCGTAAACAGCACAGCTGAGACCACGTGTTCCTGTCATCAGACTGGAGGGTGAGCATAACGACTTCTGGATCACACTGTCCGTGTTTCACTGCAGCTTTACAAAGGAGTGCGTAGCTTTAAATACCACTGACCCAAACCTTTTATGTCCAAATATTAAGTTTATATATAAAGAGTTACTAATTTTGGACAATTTCTGTTCAACTTTAACACAAAGCCAATACCATCTGGTGTATTTAAGAGGTTTTGTTCGGACAGCAACAGTAGATTGTTGGCAGGATGTATAAATGGGGTTGTGACCTACTGGTTATTAGAGACCCCGTGATCAAAATGCCATGGTTTGGTGTGGAGTCCAGTAGTTTACCGTTTGACGGGGTACCCACACCAACACTGTCCCTGGGATTTATGGTTACTCACTGCACCGTTTCGGTGTGATGGGTCGAGTTCCTTCGCAAATACAACTTCGTAAAAGTGCAAAAGTATCTGGACAATACTATATATAATATATAAATTATAATTTATATATAATGTAAAATAGGAAAGTATCCACTACGGATGCTGCTTCAAAAATCAAATATTAAATGCTCAGATTGGAAACAGGCAGGTATGTTATGGCTTCCTTTTTGTCTTACAGATAAAACCTTCCACATGTCCAGCATGCCACTGTACTCCAGCAGAGAGACCGGGACATTGCCCACCCCAAACCAATCCTCAGACTGGTCCCACGCTTGATGACCCGCACTCTTCTCTTCTCATGAGTGTCAGGGTCCGCCAAGTCCGTCTGCTGTCCTGGCTGCGATCTCCGCTGAGATGAAGAAAATGAACCCTCTATGGTTGGAGGCTCTACCCAGACGTTAAGGGCCGTCGAGGGTTTGACCAAAGATATTGGTGACGAATTGCCAGCGAGGAGTTTTCAATCAGAGGATGTTAGACTTAATGGAAAGCACAGCTGTTATGCTGAAGAAGGAAGATGGAGTTTGAGCGGACCCATCGTCAGTGCTACGAATACTCAGCCAAGACACTCAAACAAGCCTGCTCGGTGGGAAAAATGCAAAAAGTTTCTAGGTTATCATAAAATGCAGTGACGGCAGTGTAGCACATTTGATTAACCCTCACTTTCTTTGCATGTTTGTGTTGAATCTTTATTATAAAACCAGACGGAGAGTCCAGCTTTGTGTGTGGTTTGTAAGAAGTGATTGTATTCTTTTCTGTAACAACAAATTGTTCAAAATCGTGTTCACATCATCTCAGGATTGGCTAAGAGTTTAGAGGTGTACATTTTGAGAAAAGAGAGACTGAGAAATGTGTGCGATTCATTGAAATAAATGCGATTCATGCGAATTAATGCGGTACAGACAGACTTTTCTTTTTTTAAACTAGAATAATACACTTATCAGCCATAACATTAAAACCACCAGCCCAATTATAATATTATGCACTTCCCTTGCCAGAGAGGCAGCGGTGGCCTAGTTTAAAGACTAGGCTCCATGATTGGAAGGTTGTGGGTTCGAACCTCGGACCAGTAGTTACTCTGAGGTATCTTTTGAACACTGTCCCCATCGCTGCTCCCTGGGCGCTGGACATGGCTGCCCCCTGCTGCGCAGTTTGTGTGGGTGAAATGCAGAGCATGCGTTTTGTTGTGGTTCACTGACTGCTATGCTCGCAATGACAAATAGTCACTTTCACTTCACTTTTAATGTGGCCGAGAGCTGTAAAAGTAGCCTGAAGACAAAAAAAAAAGCGCACAGTTTTAAAGAGAATGTTCTGGAGTTTTATTTAATTAGAATATTTATATTTCTTCAATTGATATATTTCTTCAGTTTATATTCAATATATAAATTGAAGAAATCAGTTGTCATAGGTTTTTATGTTAGAACTAAATTATTTAAATGAATAAAAAAAAAATACTAAAATAACATGGTAGTAAGAAATCAAGTAGCAAAATGTAGGTTTTAATTGAATCGCTGTGTTAAAATGTAATTAAAGCTGGTGAAATGTGCTAATGGTTAGGAGAAATTCAATAAACTTACCGGGGACATGGTTTAAAAGGATAATTCTTGATAAAATGGAGAGTTTTTCACATCTCAAATGTGTTTTCATATTTGCTAGTAACATCTGTACTTGTTCAAACAGTCTTCTAGTATAAAAAACTTAATCTGCCGCTGATCTACAAGCTTTAGCGTTACAAGCTTTAGCTTTAGCGTCGGTTGAATGAGTTTTCTGTTTGTTTCTCAGGAACACGATTATACGCATGTGGCAGAAATTTGAACCAGCTTCTGCTCAAACGCAAATAAATGAATTTAGAATTAAAAAAAGGCGGAAAGAAATGGTTTAAAAATGGAAGTTTATCCTTAAAAATAATTTATAACCTGTGTTTCTCTGTCAGAAGGTCAGTTGTGCATCAGACTAAGAAAATGTGTGTATTTGTGCTCAGCATCAGTCTATCTAGGAATAATAGGGCAGCGGTGGCCTGGTGGTGAGGGAGTTGCCCCGCATCGGAAGATTGTGGGTTTGATTCCCTCACCAATAGGTTGCCCTGAGTACCTTGAGCAAGGTACTGTCCCTGTCACTGCTTCCTGGGCGCTTTCAATAGCTGCCTCTGCTGCACGGTGTCTGAGTGCATGGGTTAAATGCAGAAGTCCAATTTCGTTGTGGTTCACTGTGTGCTGTGCTGTGACCTCGCAATGACAAGAATAGGCACTTTCAATAGTTTTTTTCCTGCTATTTTCAAGATTAAACCTTATAACCTTGAACTTCAAGCTGTCAGTTATAGCATGAGGGGAAAAAAAAATAATCTGGTTTTAATTTCACATTTTAAGTCGTTGGTGTGGAAGAGTAACTCACCTTTTTTCTCCTTCCCCAGGTTATGCTTCTTCAGGGATCTGCAGGATTACAGAATATTAGTTTGTGGGGGAGACGGAACTGTGGGCTGGATCCTTGATGCCATTGGTTAGAATTCAGATTTGACTTATTTACATTATAAATTTGCATTTAAGCTGTGAGTATTGGCTTGTGCAATGACAGTTTATTTGAACAGTTTAGTTCTTAATTAGATTTAAGGGGTAAAGCAGGCTCATGATCAAAATACATCTATTCATGCAGTGTTTCTCTGTCCTCATCCTGGAGTCTGTCCATGTCCTCTTTCAGTCTGTCGGCCCTTCTTAGTGTGGCTCAACCTCAAACACACCTTTATGTCTTTACATCTATGCTCTATACAAAAACAAGTGTCCAGTGAATAGGAACTAAAAGTCAGTTATACTCTGTAATATAAAAGCAGAGGGAAGTTGCCTCTGTGCCAGTTAGACCTATGATCTCATGTATAACTTAATTTAAAAAAATCTATGAAATTAATGTTTTGGTTTGGGTGGTGCTAGTCTAGGAGGCAGGATGCACAGCAGCAGACCAAGCCAGACTCAAACTCACAACCATCTGCAGCATCATTTGAGCCCCTGAGCAAGACTCTTAACCCCAATTAGCTCCAGTGAAGCTTTGCCTGTCATTAGACAATATATGTCACTTTGGATAAGAGCAATCAATTACAGAATATTACAGGAGAACATTTTCCAAACTTGGCCACTAGATGGTGCATAGTTGCTAGGTGTCCTAGTGGTTAGGAAATAGGGCCCAGTATCAGAAGGTTGTGGGTTCGAATCCCAGACCAATAGGTTGCCCTAAGGTATCCTTGAGGTACTGTCCCCATCACTGCTCTCTGGGCACTTTAAATAGCTTCTTGTCATCTGTGCTTGAAACATATTAATCTTGTCGTTTAATGGATGTGTAGGTCAAAGTTCTGTTCTGTCCTCTGTCTTCACCTGGTCTCTCTGACCCCTTTTAGATAAGGCCAGCCTGACGATACGCCCCCCAGTGGCTGTTCTTCCACTTGGTACTGGAAACGACCTTGCACGGTGCCTGCGATGGGGAGGAGGTGAGAACCGCTCTTCGGCTGCTGTGTTGCTCCAAGAAGACAAATCTGAATGGGCACTACAGCCAAAACAAATAAGATATGAAAAAGCATTCCAGTTTGAACAATATTTTCTCTGTTGATGATTCATTTCAGCAAATGACAGCAAGCCAAAAGCAGCACTGATTATAAAAGTGCTGCCAAATCAAGATGAAAAACAAAAACTGATTGAACAGCTACCCTTGCAGATAAGATCAGACACCCCTACATTACACCCTGCTGTGTAAATGGTGTTATTCTGCTTCATTTGACACCGGAGCCATTGTCACAGGAGGAATCAGAATTGTGAAATTAACTTTAAAGGGACTATATATATATATATATATAATGGAAAACTGAACTTTTTTTTTTTAAAGGAAATCATAGGATGGAATTGCGTGTACTCCTTAACCCATATGTTTGTACTGCATTCAGTCATGGGGTGATATTAGGGCAGCAGTAAACACTCTCGAAGTTAATGTGTTGAAAGCACGAAAAATGCAACATAAGAAGTTGAGCTACTTTTATAAGGACCACATTGTAAAGGCAAGAACATCTAAAAGAACAGCAGGTCTTGTGAGATGTTCCTAGATTGCACTTGTTTGGACCTTTCAAAAGTGGTCTAAGTAAGGGCTGTCCGAGACTAATACTCACCGATGGAGCCTTGGAGACACATACCACAGCACACCTTCATGTGGGGTCTTTTGGCAGCATGAGGAACCCCATGGTGGTTGCTTTATTGTTGTACGACTGGTGGATGTGTTGTGGCAGTGTGTCTTACTACTTCTTTGCCCACAGGTTACGATGGTATGGACCTCAGCCGTATCCTAAAGGAAATTGAATTCAGCACCCCAGTGCTGATGGACCGCTGGAGTGTGCAGGTGGTTCTGGAGGACAGCCAGGAGCGAGGGGACCCTGTGCCTTATGAGATTATCAACAACTACTTCTCCATTGGAGTGGTGAGGAACTGCAAAAATGCGCTTCAGTAAAACCACTCACTAAGATCTAGCCTGAAAGGAAATAGTAGAATTGAGCATTTTTGAGATTTAACTGATTAAGTAAAAACATTTTTTGTCATGGGTATTTAATAAATTGCCCAGTATTCTTGTATATTGTAATAACACTATTACATTTCTAATCTGGCAGTCTAGTAGTTATTATAGTGGGTGATCTAGTATTCATTATGTGATTTGCCACTTAATAATAAGAGCAGCCACTTCATTTTACTGCGTATACTGTACATTTGTAACTACTTTTGGTTGTGAGGTTCTGCTAGTGTGTTTTTACTCCTTTTCATTGACACATACAGAAGCAACTTAAGTGCCAATAGCTTTTCCTTACATTTACATTTACATTTGTGGCTTTTAGCAGAGGCTCTTATCCTCTTATCTCCTTGTGGACAGTGTTCTGACTGTTAAGAATTTAAAATAGCCTGCAGATAGTTTTTTCTTTTTTTGCGGATCTGAGTTCTGAATGATTGATTCGGTGATCATCCAACCATGCCAATGGCACACTCTCCCCCTGAGACGCTCTTCCAGTGCTTTACAGCTGAGACCCAACTTTGATTCCCAGTGGCTGGAGTAATGCAGTAACAGGCATCTCCTCAGGGACTGCAGTACAAGATTGTGTGTGTATCGAAAGGGACAAATTAGGTTTGGTGTAGTCTCTAGAGCAAGGTTTTCTGCTTTAAAGACCATCAAAGCTGTAGCTGCAATAGGAAGGCCAAGGAAATGATCAAGACACTTTAGCTGTCAGGATGTTTTTATTGCTGGGTGCACAGATTTAAAAAATAAGCACTAATTATGTCATTCGTATCAGGCGTAAAAGCAATGATGCAGATTTTTGCATTAAATGAATAATAACCAGTGTTAGGCTTTAAATAATGAAATGTAAATTTAGTTACATCATTGCCGAATTCTCTCCTGCAGGATGCCTCAATCGCTCACAGGTTTCATACTATGAGAGAAAAACACCCTCAGAAATTCAACAGCAGGTGAGCAACTGGTCTTAACCCTACAAAGATCACGACAGCACGGAAACCTAGGCCCGGTTCTTATTGAATAATAACATGCCTTTCTTGTGATCTGATCACTACAAGGACACAGACCTGTGCATCTTGAATGCATCTCAAGTGATCATTTGTGACTCCTGGCTAAATTCACAATTCACTGCATCAGTCTCCCGCTGCATTTCCTGTCAGGCACAAATCTCCCACAAAGTGGTGCATCTGTAAAAGCATCCTACATCATCACTAGGATGCTTATATAATCCCTGGGCTGTCTGGGTGGGCAGGATGCCCCAGTCCTCACCAAAGAAAAGAATCCCCAAGTTTGTTTGAAAAGATGGGGTGGCATTTACAAGGTTGGCGGAGACCTAGCAAGTAAACTGGGGAGATTTATTTTAATAACGCTCCATTTATTCTTGTTTGAGGACATGCCTGGGCAATTACAAACTAGAAAAGACATTAGGACACATCCACTCCGTGAATTGTCACCAAGCATTTCTAAAAGATACTGGATCCGTTCACACCGGCGCTTAGCCATTTTCACTAATGACCGCATCACAAAAGACATGAATATGTTAATGCCAGGCGTGAATTTATAGACTTAGCTGTATTTATAGTATGTTGGAATTTAACTGTACTATTTTGTTCTTGATAATATTTAGAAGATTGTATTGCACGATTATTGTGGGTGTAATAAGTTGGAAAATATATTTGTATCTTGCTATTAAAATATCTTGCTCCAGTGACTGTACGATAAAGGCCAGACATGTTCACTCATATCCAGATATGTTCACTCATAAACACCTCACACATTAGGTGGGACAAGATGTGCAATTGCTCTCAGTTCATGTATTGATGTAATTACCTGTCAATATTTAAGAGAAAGGCTTTTTGTAGCTATATTTTTATGCATTTGTTGACAATTTTATTTAGATATTATCCAGTGTTGATGCTGATGGATAAACATTTATCAAAGATTTAGACTAAGAAATTGAGACTATGCTTATCTGCTTACTATATGATTCGCATCTGTAGGTTTTATTCATGCCTGCCAATAGTGACAGTTGTCTGGTTTAAGTCATTTGAAAGTTTTCTCCAGTCTTGGCCACTAAGCTCAGCAGATGTAAACACTAACAGTGTGAATTGCACAAAATGCTGCTTCTCGGCATGTGTTAATGGTTTCTCTTCATATTTAAATGTCCTGCACCGGGTTCAGAATGAAGAACAAGTTGTGGTACTTCGAGTTTGCCACCTCAGAGACGATTTCAGCGTCTTGCAAAAAACTCAAAGAGTGCATCACCATTGAGGTAAGACATTTTTTTATGAACCTTCATCTTTACAGAAAGCAAAGGGAACTTAATCAAATAGTATTTGCTGATTCAATGAGCATTTGTTTCTGGTGTTGTTTTCTAGTGTTGTGGTGTTCAGCTGGACCTGAGTAACCTCTCACTGGAGGGCATTGCTGTTCTTAACATTCCCAGCATGCATGGGGGCTCTAACCTGTGGGGTGAAGCCAAAAGGAGTGACCGAGCTAACCAGGAATTACCTGAAGTCATAGTAGATCCTGAAGTCTTAAAAGTCAGCCCTCAAGGTAGGCGTGCATTCAGAATTGTCGTTTCCGACTCCCGGCCTAGTGGTGAGGGAGTTGCCCTGGATCGGAAGATTGTGGGTTTGATTCCCTCACCAGTAAGTTGCCCTGAGGTACCCTTGAGCAAGGTACCGTTCCCGTCATTGCTCTCCAAGCGCTTTCAATAGCTGCCCCCTGCTGCACATGTGTGTGTGGGTGAAACGCAGAGGTTGAATTTCTTTGTGTTGTGCTGTGCTGTGTTTGACAATGACAAGGGTAGTCACTTTCACTTTCACTATTTTTCGAATGACTTGATGTCAGTTCTACGTTTGACCTAATCTGTAGCTTTAAGAAACTTTAAATCTAGTATTATTTTAAAAAAAAATAATAGATACTTTTTCAGATTGAAGTCAAAATGTCTACTTTTTGCGTAATCGCTGTTTGATTTAGTTTGTGTAATTGTCATTGTGACTTTAGACCTGAGCGATAAACGCCTCGAGGTGGTGGGGTTGGAAGGAGCCATAGAGATGGGTCAGATCTACACAGGCCTCAAGAGTGCTGTTCGACTGGCTAAAACTTCACAGATTACAATCAGGTGAGTCATATGATCGCAGCAGATATTAGAAGCTCAGCTTCTCACCCAAATTTCACTCAAATTTCATACGTTACAAATGTCACAATCTTTCGTAATCTCTATAGTAGGATAAAATTAGAAAGAACGTCAGTATTTGCAGCAATAATATAAAAATAGTATTTGGACTGAAATAAGTTTCAGTGTAAATTTCACTGTATATTTGCAATGTTGTAAATAAAGACATGCTTTGGCACGTTCTGAGCTATTCACACCCAGCATTCTCGCGTTCACTCTCTAATTTACATGCGCTACATAGTAATTTGTTCACACTTCTTTAAAGGACATATTCACGTTAAATAGCTCTCTTTGTCATTGATACCAGATTCCACTAATAACTGCCATTTTAGTCCATCGTTGCTTTCTCCCTTTTTTTGCGCTATAAACAGGAAATCAGTGTATGTATGTAAACTCTGTTTTAGGACAAAGAAGGCCCTGCCCATGCAGATCGATGGCGAGCCTTGGATGCAACCACCATGTACAGTAAGTGTGCTTTACCACTTCCGGATATAATGTGATGAGTACACAAAAAGGGTGTCACTTGGAAAAAAAAAAAGGCATCTAGGTGTCATGAAAGGGTTCTCAGAGCAAAGCAATAACAAAAACACTTTTAAAAGAACCACACATTGGAAGACTTTTGGCTTTTATGAGATTTCATGAATAGCATTTGTTTTGCATATTAAAAGTACAAATATGGCCATAACATTTAACTTTATTTTTCAAGATGGGATGGTGGTGTCAGTGTTCTAGTAGTAGGATACTCATCTATGTACCAAGAGGTCACAGGTTCGAATCCCACCACCAGCACACACCACCGGGTCCCTGAGCAAGACCCTTAACCCTGAGTGTCTCCAGGGGGACTGTCCCTGTAATTAGGACATGTAAGTCGCTCTGGATAAGAGCGTCTGCTAAATAATGTAAATGTAAATTATGTGTTAATTAACTATGATTGGTTAAAGCTACAAACCCTTCTGGTACCCAAGAGCATAGCAATCATAATGTTAAATTGGAGCTATAGGGCTTATAGTAGCAAAGAAATAATGGTATCTGCCTGTCAGAATGCATAAATTCAAACTTGTCTTAATGTGTCATGTTGTTATCTCAAATAGACTTAATTGTGTGGTTTGTGTGAGATTGTATCACACAATACAATCTATAAACATGGACGAATGAGCAAATAATGGTCGGACTTCACGGTAAATGGTGTTTTTTAACTATGCTACATCCCTTGGTTCAGTTTAAAGATAAGTGTAAGGAAACACATGAGCAGGTCAATCAAATAGTTTTACAATTCATCACAGTTTGAGGCATGAATGTGTTTCTGTTCAGTTCTGTTTTAAGCTTCAAACAAGCTTAACTATTATCACTCAACATCAAGACAGTTTCATAATTTCGTTGATTTGCTATTCAGGCAGTGGGTGGATTGTGGAACTGCCTGTGACGTACCAGGTTGGCGGCAGGACTGGTCTAGTTTAATCTGGATGGTAATAGTCCACATCATTTCTCGGTGCTGAAGAGAAGAGGTGGACGGTGTGGGATGTCGGTGTGCGGAGACAGCCCTGCTGCAGTGACTCATGTGCTGTTTCTTCCACAGATTCATATCACACATAAGAACCAAGCCAGTATGCTGATGGCTCCTCAAGCCAAATCGTCCGGCTTCTTCAACCTGAAGTAGTGCCTACATCAGCCTGAGCACTCGGATGGACCACAGCGTGTTTGGGTCCACATCTAGCAGCTTGCTTACATGGACGTTGAAAGCAGTGCGTTTGCAGGCCAAAACGTGTGCATATTGGAAAGGAACTCAGCCAGGCTTCGCTTCATCTTTTTTGAACCCTCACGCAGTCTGAGAAGAAAACGGCCTTTCAGGCTCTCATTGACCTCAGCGGCGCATCAACAATGCTGTCTTAGTTTTTACTTGAGCTCCCTCGTGCCATAACGGGACGTTTTGTCTACGACTGTGTTCTCGCTGTGCCGGCTGAGCTCTGCTTTGTCCGCACAGTAAGAACACTGCTATTGTTTTCTAAGTCTGAAGCAGTGACCTAAACCTTCTGTAGCTAGAGCATGTAGTAATAATTATTAACACCAAGGTTTAAACCGGCTGAGTTAGATTAGGCGACTGGGCGAGATTGATCACTGGATTCAGTGCACCAGTCTAGGGAGGTGGCTGACCCAGCCAGTAATTTATTTGCTCTAATTTTGTGCTTACACCTGAAATGTGTGGTGTAATATTTAGGTAACACACTGATAATTTTAACTGATCATTAAAGCGTTTTTGTTCGCAGCTTAATGACATTTTAATTGTACTATGGCGTTTAGTACAACAGCTTGAATGTATGTATTGGAAGCCAATAAGCAAGACAGTTTGTGTTCCTGCTTTTGTGTCCTGATAATTCAGTAAAGATTATACGAATCGAAGAAAGCTGTAGAAACTGGAGGAGCCTCTCCCTGCAAAAGTAGGTTGTAATTAGTCATGCCATACATATCTTTTCAGTGTTAACAAGTTTGGTATTTACACATTTTCCATCAGCTTATAAAATGTACGTAGCTACTGAGAATATAGAGGACTCTGCCTGTGAAATGACTGAATAAATATTGCAAAATTGATCACCAACACTTCCTCATTGCTTGTTATTGTGTGAAAGGAATTTGAGCCACATGGGTGGAGAAGAAAAGTGCCACACATCTCTCCTCCACCAGATGGCCTTCTTTGCTTGAGGAAAAAATTCACTTTCTGTACAGGAGGGTAGGTGCATCTTAAAATCACATTAAAAGCATGAAATAAGGATTCAGGGAGTAAGAATAGGAATCAAGCACTAATTAGAGTTTAATTAGTCAACGAGTGAGACCCTGAGATCCCTTACTGCAATCAAATAACACCAAAGTTTAATTCATTCTCACATTTTTGGTCCAGAAACACAAATGTTAAAATCATCAGATGCTGTCACAGTATTAGACATTAGATAGTGATGCTGGATCTAGTTAATCCACACTTCTATCTATAATTATTTTACAAAAATAAGATGAATTATGGAAAGCAAGGGAGAGGAAACACCTTCATAGCTTCTCTTTCGGGCTAAGTTCAAAGTTAAAAGGACACAGAATTTAAACATGTTTAAAAACTTTATTAATTTTAATATTAATAATAGTTGTTTTGAAGGACTTTTATCACTGAATCACTATTAATTTATAGAATAATACAATTAAATGGAAGAATAATAGTTTATGACATGGTTGCTCTAACTGCAGTTAATATTAAATGAATAGTTCTTTTAAATAATTATTTTATTATAGTTTATTGCTGTTAAATTTAATAAAAGCGACTAATACTTTTAAAGAACTTAATTTAGTAATTAGAAAAATAATTTATTGGAATTAACATATCATACCAGTGTAGTTTCGAAATAAAAACATCACAGTATAGTTCCATAAAATGATAAAGTTATAAACGTGTTTGCTTTCCAGCTTCATTTTAGTCACTTTACTTTGTTTTTACTTCTTTTTGAGGCGAAACAAAAGAAAACAATAACAATGACGCGCCACCAAGCGCCCAATCAAATTGTTCGAAGGGTAAATCCCCGCCCCTTGGTGGCCCCGCCCCCTGCACATGGCCCTGTAGCTGCAGCGGGGGCTCAACAGTGTAGAGTGGAAAGCAGAACAAGCTCCCTAGTTAGAGAGAAGAAGAGACAGCGGGTGTTTCCTTCTTCTTTTGGCGGGCGGAGTGTATTCATCAGTCTCGTCTCCAGCTCTGGTCGTCAGATCATGAAGAATATGACTTTCAGAAGAGTCAAGAAACTTAACTCCAGCGAGCCGGACGGAGGGTCTTATCAGGGCAGTGGGGACATTTACTTCTCCTCCTCCAAATCGGACAGCTGCAGGACCATGGACCAGCCGTCGGGATCTTCAGACATCTATAACTACAAGACACTGGCGTATTCAGGAGGAACACTGCCCAGGAACTTCAAGAAGGTAAACTAAAAACTCTTTTAATGCACATTAAATCATGAACACCTGCCTTTCTCTAAAAGTGTCCATATCCGGGACAAATCCCTTCAGAAAAGCCATTCCAGCATGGACACCCAGACACCACACACTTTAACAGAAAGAAAGCACAGCCTGAAGATCACATTTGTAGTTGGTTGTGGTTAACAGCGCGTGGCATTCCTCACCTGCGCGTGGCATTCCCAACTGTTCACACCTGGTTTACTGTTTGCATACGTCAGCAGCCCCTCAGTCACGTACCTGGGATAAAAATTTACGCCCCCCCCCCCTTTGTTAACATGAGATTCAGCAGATTAGCAAGAATTGTTCAGTGTATCTGCACGTATGTGGGTGCACAAACTTTTGCACGCTACTGAATGTTGCCCTTTTCATACTCTATAAAGTCTAAGCAATTATTCTGTGTAACTTAAATGCAATGGTACACATCGCTCCTCAACATGTAGTGATTCTAATAATAATTGTGCACTGCAGGATAAAAGTCTTCCTATTAAACTTTTTGATTTTGTTCTCTGAACTGAACTGAATACCAGAGAAATGGAAGATACAGGCACATATATACACCCTATATAACACACACACACACAGAGCCCCTACACTATGTTCTCGGACTGTGATGGAGGCGCCAGGTTTCACATTATTACTCTTTCTCTCCTGGGGGCTCTTCATCTCCTGAACGAGTCTCACCGGGTTCACTGGGGAAAAGTTGCCATAATTTCCAAGCACTGTTGCAGCACACATGGCTGATTACTCAGTGCGCTCTCTCGTCCACACATCTTGAAGGGCGCTCATGGTCAACAAGGGTGTCTAGACCACCCACACGATGTGCTCTTGACCAGAAGCCCTGACCCCGAGCTCATCTGACGCACTGTAAGCATGCTGAGGTCCGGGGGGGCTGCGCATTACAATGAAAGCCACTTTGTGGTCGTTTGGGACGCTGCCACTGCAATGGAATGGAGTTGCTTTCTTGCGTCATCCCAAGAGCCTGTTTCGTCATTATGGTGACCATGGGTCAGCTTTGCGGGTACAGTGACCGGAACCGGCTTGAACGCACGAGTACGTTCCCAGTTTTTCCCTTTAGATAAGTAAAGCTTCTTTAAAGAGTTTGAATTTAGCACAGCTTATTGCGCCGAGTGATCTTGGGCAAGTGTGACCAATGGAAATGCCTAAGTCTTTTGGGTAAAAAGGATTTGGTTTACGCTGAGTAAAAAGAAAGACTTTGACCTCCCTCTTCCCCGAGGCCATAGTGGGTATGGTTGCTGGGGATAATACAGTTGGTTGGTTGCAACAGCACCGTCTGCTTGGTGGAAAATTGCTCTACCTTTGTTGCTATCTCAGAAACGACCCTTAAAACCATAGCCAGTCCATCATTCTGCTAACCTCTGGCTGCTACAAGTGCACAGAGGAAGGGAGCAGTTGTCGGACTCTGGCTCATAAAGTGCCTGCTGTATCCCACCTCCTACACGCAAACCAGCCTCCAGGCCACAACAGTGTATTGTACAGCTGAACGAATCCGGCCCCCCTGATACAGCCACCCCCAAGGGAGCCTTGGAAAATAGGGGTACTTGGAAATAAATGGAATCATTGAAGAGGCCCAGGACGATTCTGGAAGTGTAGGAAAATAAAGAAAGGCAACGTTTTACTAGGCCAGAAGGGCTTCTGATACAAAGTGCACTTTCACTGGAACAACACTCTGGTCCATTGAGGTAGAACAGGGGCGAATTGACTTCAGTCAAAACAGACACAACGCCGGGTGTGCTTCAGCCAATGGAGGCTGGGTGGGGTCTCTCATAGACTTGGCTTTTACATCAATGAACTTATTGTAAGGAAACACCAGCCGCTTCAGGCTGTGTGTGTGTAAACCTGAATGTTTGATGGATTAGCCAGCAATTTCTGTGAACGGGGACCTGCAGCACCTCTGAAAACACGAGCGTGAAACTGAGTATCATCAGGGACGTGACAGCACTGTCTGTCGCAAAGTGTCAGGATGACAAGAGTGGACAGACATGCATTTCAGGTTTTTATCTGCAGTGTCATCAAAGTCACTTCATGACCAAAACACACACACACACACACACACTCAGGAACAGATAAGGAAGAATGAACTTTTACTATGGTGGTAGAAGAAGCCATCGTTATTTCCTTTTTCAGGTGACGCCCCCCCCCTCAGGGCACAATTTTAAGAAATGAAACAACACAAAGGCCCTGTCCTGTTTATGTTTATTTAAAAAAATGTTTGATCTAATATGTATCTCTTTCTTTATTCCTTCCCCTCCTGTCTGTCTGTCTCTCTCTCTCATCTTCTCTTTCTTACTCCCTTAACTTTTCTTTTGCTCTACATTTTTCTCTCTCTTTCTCTTTGTCTCTCTCTTTGTATCTCCCTCTCAGAACGGAGGGCTGCAGAAGTGGAAGCCCCTCACGCTGCCACCAGAGCCAGAAAGGTAAAAGGACTGTGTCCCCCGTATTTCAGTGTGAATGACAAAGGTCGTCAGATGTGTCACAGTTATTTCCCTAAACTCTGTCTGGCGCTAAAGTTACATAATATTCCATGATGCCTGTCATGAAGATCATCTGACTATTTCACAATCACCACAGAATCTCCCCGTTAGGACTGTGTAATGCATTGGATGTATGCTGAGGCTGGTTCTCATTCAGTACCAGTCTTGGTTGTCACCTCACAACCACTTCAAAACCCCAGCTTCCCTTTACCTGGAATGTTTTATTACGTGGAATAGTTTTCTTTCTGCTCTTTTTCAAAGTCCTAGTTTCTGGAGAAATGGAAATGTGTTACAGTGTGCGTTATTTGAGTGTTTGAGGGGTGCTGTTTCTTTTGAGATCATTGCAGTGCATGATCAGAAGTTCAGAAATCAAACGTCACTGCAACCAAAGCTTGCCTCATTTTTAATCCATCAGCTGATTTCCATGCTGTTGACCTCGCTAGTGGTGAAATCTCCCCAGGAGTCTTCTGAAGCTGCAGGAAGCATGTTTTGATGAGGCGAGCTGGCCTTTCGTAAAGGCACACCCATGATTTTGTTATGAGAGCAGATTCACTTCCCTCGTCAAACACATCAGCCTTGTTCTGGCGTATTTCTTTGGGTTCATTTTTATGCCACACAAATACTGTGACCTCAGTTCTATTTTGAGACTACTGGGAGTATTCATTGCTTTGGAAAGACTGCTGTGTATCATGTGTCCAACATTGTATTTTTTTCAGTTATCATCTCGTATATTTACAGGAAGGTGGTGGTTCTGGAGAAGAAAGACGATGAATCGTTTGGCTTTGAGATTCAGGTAAGAGGATTCTGCTTGGAGCTCATTTATTAACTGGATTTAACTCAGGCAGCTGATGAAAGTGGGCTCTGTGAGGTTAAACGGAGACAGAAAATGATCTGAAAATTAATTTAACCCCCTGAGTAGAGGTACAGGAGCGAGCTGTTGGGTGACATCATTAAATCAAGAATAAAACAAAAACTGCATTAATCGGCCAGTTCCTAAATTTAATCTTGTCCCATCTCTAATGGGATTCTAGAGATCCTTTTCAAACAGACACACAAATTGGATGATCTGTTGGACGGGAGCACGGTTCAGTGTTTGTGTGACCCTGTTTTATTATTTAAGAAGGTGAAGTTAGAGAATATACCCAGAAGAGATTATACAAATAATACATATCAGATTAAAATGCTGATTTTCCTGTAACCTTAGATGTGTTTTTGAAGATCATCTGCGGTTTTTGTATCCACACAGATCCACTTATTCTGCTAGCTAGACCCTGGTCCCTGGTCGTTTTCCGCTTCTGGCAGACAGCGATCACTTTGTGAAGGCCTGTGCTATCAGCTGTAGTTGCATATGAATACCTGCAGCATCACACTACTCATGTTAATGAAACCATCAGCTTGTTGTGTATATACACGTCACAAAAGATCTGATTGGCTGGCTTGTAATTTCAATCAATTTTATTAATTTAGAGAACTTGCTTTTTGTTTTATAAGATCAGGTGTAAAAATGGTTGCAGGCTGCTAAGCTGATGGTGATCGCTTACTTCTGTTGATCCTCTGTTATTAATTGATGCTCATATTAGTCTGGTCCTGATGCATTACCATTGCCAAATAGCTGATTTATTTTTAGCGTTGGATGGCCCAGACCATTGTAGGACAGCGGACCCCTCCTTTCCGGCATGATCCTGGATCATGTGGATGTGACATCAGGACATATTGCAATTGAGAGAGAGTCTGAAATGGATGCCTGTATTATGGCTTACAAGAGAAGGGCACTTTATGGCCCATGGAATTGTACACTTCTATTATTGAAGATTTCATCCAGTTGTTTCAATATGAATTCAATAATTTGTCATTTATGATTCAGAATTAGTTATAAAGTGGTGTGAATTTGCCAATGCACGTGGTGGATCCAAAACAATACACCAAATTATCAGAATTATTAGAAATATTTGGCTTTTTTCCCCCCTCCAAAACTGATCAAACACTTTAATGTGAAATTTTAGCATTTTGTAATGCAGCAGCACCTTTGAGTCCCATCCAGGTCTTTGGAAAGAATGGGAGGTCACTGAAATTGAGGGAAGTGGACCATTCCAAACATTTGGAAGTGCTTTAAAGTCGGAGTCGAATTTTAGGCTGTGTTTAATAAATAATCCCCAGCTTTTGGAGGTTTTTCAGTATGATCTCCAGGTTTTTGGCATATTGCATCAGCCTTCAAAACTCACGAGGCACCTGAGAAAATGTGCCACACGTATACAGCACTTTCGGTTTTTGCTGTTTCAGTCGTGTGACGTTAAACAGAGGTCCTCGAACTCTCCCCTCGCGACACTCTCTCTTGTCAGAGTGAGTGAGAGAACGTCAGAGGTTAGTCAGGTTTGTTTCTTTTAGTGACTGCAGTTTCAAGACGCATGCAGCTGCCGCATGTGTTAACCTCAGAAACAGAGTTTTGGTTTACTGGAAGTCATAAAGACCATTCAAATCCACAGCTTTTGTCATGACAACCCCTAGAAACATGGTTGATGGCGTCCATTCTGACTCATTCTCGGTTTTTGTACGTGCCATTTCCTTTTTAATGGGCATGGTATTATCTCCTGTATCTCCAGTCTGTAGCAAATCAAAACTCCCTCTTTAGTTTGTCTGAAGACACTGAGTAGACTAGGTGTCACGAACTGAGCTCTATCTCCATGCAATCTCCAAAACAGTGGCACGTCAGTCTGAAAGATATCTAAGCCTATCGGCTTTAAAAGATGCATACTCATTTGAATTTTTTTTTTTTTGCTCAGTAGGTATCACAGATACCAAATGTGCCAATAGGCAAATGAGTGTAACAGCCAGTTCATCCAGGGCAGCGACGCTGTGGTCTGTGTAGAGCTTTATGGTGCACAGAGCGCTGAATAGCTACTCATTAATGCTACAGTGGGAAGTAGTGCAGCTGTTTTGCATCTGGAGGCTTTTCCAGTAATATCATGGAGACTCTCTTCCTGCAGTTATGGTTTATCTATGCAGGCCAGTTAACTTCCTGCTTGTGCAGGTTTTGGAGTGTGAACCGGATGGGATTAACGTCAATCTAGAAGCAAGTTTGGCCAAAAAAGAAAAGCAAAATAAATCAAATTCACCCCATTTTCCAGCGTAAATAGAGCCCAAACATGTCTTAGCTGATCAGCTAATGGGAAATATGAGGCATAAGTAGCTAATTATAACATCATGCCATCTCAAATAGACTTATGTGGCTTCTAAAGGTCGACGATGAACTGTTGAGAAAGGAAATGTGCGTATTACACAGCAAATAGCAGTAGTAACGATCCTACGTCCTGAAATTTGGCTGTGCTTTGTGTCAACTTTTTTCAGAGCTATTGCTTAAGCAGTCTTTCTCTGGCTTGATGGACATCTTGGTCAGGAGTTGCTGTCCATTCTGACCAAAGACAACCTTGAATCAAGTTTTCCTACAAAGACAAACTTGCTGAGGGTTGATAAACCCAAGCCAAATGAGCAGCATAAAAAATGTTTTTTGTCAAATTCGATCAGTCTGCTGCTGGATGATTTGTTCTGCCTCATACCACAAGAGCAGGAAAAAGCACTCTCTAAAAGAGAAGCTTTCAAAAGCCAAGTTTCGGTGCGACTTGTTAAATGAGGATGTTTTATATATGACCAGTAGTCAGAGGTCAATGGGTAACTGCAGACGGTTGGTTGAACCTGTAGGGGGAAAAAAAGGTTTAGGCATGGAAAATGTCATCAAGATTTTATGTGACGTCAAATTTTAAATATGCTAACACTTAGATATTGGGTTTTCATTGTATGTCAGTGCCAGGAGACACAAAGTTCATCGGTGGGAAAAAATTATTCAACTCGAGTAGCATCTTCGATTTTCAGATCTGCTTTTTCAGTCTCGTTCTATGTCAGTACAAAGCTGTCGTGTGTGAATGGCAAGTAATGAATGTCATTAATTTAACACATCGTAGTACTGATGTGTCATAAGGGCCTATGCTTTTTTAATAGTTGAAACAATATTCTTCCACCCAAACGCTCTTTCTTTAGTTCATACTAGAGGTTTCATTGTTCCGTATATCTGGGATGTCATAAGAGTCGACTCTTGCTGCCTGTCTGCACTGTGGCAGTTTGGCCTCGCAGAAGTCATAAGGAGTCGAGCAATTTGGCCCCTATTTGGGCTGTTTTTTTAACGAAGTGTGGGACAGCCAACCAGAACAAGTTGGACAGAATAAAAACGATTTAAGAGGTTAAAAACTGCTGACGTAAAAATGATTCACGACCATTTTAGTGCATAAATGTTGAACGTTAAAAGTGAACTTCAGTGAGAGACAGCAAACCGCAAGAAGTTTGTTGGATATGGGTCCATTAATACTTCCAAAACCAGAGTCCAGCTGGTCTACAGAAGACAGTCGTCATGGCTGATCACTTTGTACACTTACTTTTACACACACAGTCAACACCCTCTGCACGCAAGTCGGTTTCATTCATTTTCATTTCATTTTTCATTCAAATTTCTGTGTACTTATTCAGCTGTTCCTCTTTTTTCAGACATATGGGCTGCACCACCAGGATGAGAATTCTGTGGAGATGTGCACCTTCGTCTGCAAGGTCCATGAAGACAGCCCTGCCAAGCTCGCTGGCCTTAAAGTTGGTAAGTGCGTGTGAAGCACATTCACACATTGTTGCAGTTGGATGTCAGTTTCAAAGAATCCTTTCAGAAATATAAAAAATTATTGTTAATTTTTATCAATTTACAAAATGCGAAGTGAGTGAACAAAAGAAAAATCGAAATCAAGTCAATATTTGGTTGACCACCCTTTGCCTTCAAACCAGCATCAGTTCTTCTAGGTACACTCACACAAAGTCAGGGATTCTGTAGGATTATAGTCGGTGTATGATCAACCAATTTTACCAGACAGGTACTGATGATCATCAATGTCACACGGAGGTTGAAATGCAGTCATGTTTGGAACAACCGACCAGCCGAGTTCCTTCAAAAACTGTGCGCAAGTGTACCTAGAAGAATTGATGCTGTTTTGAAGGCAAAGGGTGGTCACACCAAATATTGATCTGATTTAGATTCTCTTTTGTTCATTCACTGCATTTTGGTGATTGATGAATATAAATGATGAACACTTCCATTTCTGAAAGCGTTCTTTGTTTACAGCATTTTTTCACACCTGCCTAAAACATTTGCACAGTGCTGTATACAAGTGACCAAATTTATAAGTTTACTCGTTTTTCAAAATCACGGCTTTTTTACTGATACTTACGCAAAGGGGGAAGCCATGCTGGAGACGTTGGCCTTATTCCTTCTCGGAAAGGGATAGACTAAAAAAAAAAAGCAGTGAGGGAGCTTTGCTAGGCTGGGCATCAACCACGCCCAATCTTGTTTTGTGACCTGAAGACCTTCTGTCAGTTCACTGAGTCAACAATGAAACAGTTGAGTGTCAGCCTACTGTTGAAGGAAGTGCAAACATCACCCTTGTGTCTACCTGTTTTTCAGTCAACAGACCACATTCTAGTAGTGTGAGCTTCTAGAGTTCAGGACTTTCTTCTCTCGCGCTGTAACACCGGAAAGCTCTCTGGTTCGACCCACACACACACACACACACACACACACACACACACACACACACCCACCCACCAGTCTTATTTTAATCTCTTGAAGATTGGCACTGAACATTGTGCTGCTTCCTCTGTTTCCCTTCAACAGAAATGTGTTTTTTGTCAAGGACATTTGTTGCGACATAAATCAAAAAGACATTTAAACAAAAGAGCCTTTTGGTGTAATTAAGACTCACATCACTTGTTGATCTTTTTATACTCATGGATTTTTACTTACGTCAACTATGTCTATGTTATGAATCTGAACTAAATTGTACCCAGTGTCTGATATTAAATAGCTTTGGCTTTATGTTTCTCCATAATTGAATGTTCTCTTTGATCCATCATATTACGAGTTTTGCAAGAAAGCATTCAGCAGCTGCTTTCGGAAGGAAATTTAATATGTGCAGACTGCCTATCTTTTTAGATCAGCTCGTAAAATACACATTGTTCCAAATAGTTTGCTTTTCGTTGATCACTTAGCCCTGCCCAGTGCAATTATGAGATCCAAAACAGTGTCTGGTTTCACTTCCTACATTCTCGACGTGCTTTTCTCCATTGTCCACATTGGCCTGCATTTTTGGAGATGCATTACCTCATCAGATTGGCTAGGAAGACCCACAGGAAAAATGCCAGTGTTCAAAACTAAATAGACACCAGTGCGTGTAAGTGTTTTTGTGGAAAAGCTCAATCCAAGCCAGGAACACATTCTTGTGCAGGGAGATGCACGCCAATATGACCAGAACTAAGGCCGCACACACACTTTGCCATTCAGGCCTGATTTTGAAAAATGAACAGTTCTCCTCGATTTACCACCCGCATTCTAGTAGTGATTATTTTCAGTATGTTCGATGGTCATGCCAGTTACCACTGTCTAAGAAAAATGGTCTGGTCAAGTCAAGAGGGTTTTAATTGTTTCAGTCATCAACACATGTTACTCCAGGAACGGTGCAACGCACAACAATACAGCACTATAGAAAGTGCAAAAAAACTCACAAGCGAACAAGCCAATAATACAGTGTACAGTGGTGCAAAGCAGCCAAAAAAGCAGAACGGGTACCATGTGTGAGCAAAAACAGTATCGGCTGCAGAAGTAACAATGTGCAAAAATATTTAGACCTGTTAAAAACTGAGAAGTAGTTTTATTAAAGACAAACTGTTAACACGGTTCGTTTAACATTAAAGTCACATGATGATGCTTCGAATTCAAGTGAAGCAGGGACCGTTCTTCGGACAGTGACGGCGTTTTATTTAAGGCCTATTGGACACCTATTCATTCTGCTCCTTTATCAGTGTAGTGCCATATAGGGGTGAACTCCTCAGTTTAATAAACAGCGGTTAAATCCCATGAATCATACATGAATTCAGACACAGACCGCTCATATTAGGTGGATTCCATTGTTGTCATTCCCTGCAAAATGGGCTACCTACAATATTCAGATATTTTAGGGGAGATCCCAGACCATAGGGACTGAAAATGTTTTGTCGGAAGGGAACAAATAGTAAATAGCGAACTTCACTGGAAGCAGTATACTTCAATGGTAACCTGTTGGTCAGCTGAACGGTGCTTGGGTTTCATGATGATGTTTCAGGCTGCTTGGAATGAAGTTATTAATCGACCGCAGTCACTCTGGAATTTCACGGTCTGGACGCTAAGTGGTAAATGGCTTACATCGTAAGCAGTACCCTCGAAAGAAAATGGTGACCTGTTCCAGTCACTGCCCATTTGGCATTTAAAACAAAACAAAACAAAAAAAAACTTTAGTCAATTACTAATATAACCGGTGGTGGCATTTCTACAGACCGGCGAGTTTTGAAATAACGTCCAGTGGCACCAGTGTGAAGGCTGAATTTAGGGACAAGGCCACATAATTGGAAACTCTTGGATTTGAGTCCCGGACCAGTACCTCAGGGCAACCTACCCTTGAGCAAGGTACTGTCCCCATCACTGCTGCCCGGTCACTGAATATGGTTACCCACTGCTACACTGTCGGTGTATCGGTTAAAAGGAGAAGTTGCCTGTTGTTGTGGTTCACTGTGCTGTGCTCACAATGACAAGTATTCACATTCTCTTCACTTTCACTTCATCACTGATGTGAAAACTCCAGCACTGAGTGAAGCAGTCCAGATGTTTTCCATCTTCAGCATCCTCTAAAGTTGTTCTTCTTTTTCGCTCCCTTGTAGGAGACACCATCTCTAATGTGAATGAAACCTCCGTTGAAGGCTTTCGCCATAAGGACATTGTGCAGCTCGTCAGGTCATCAGGCAACACCATTAGGTGAGCACACACACACACACACACACACACACACACACACACACACACTCTCACTGTCTAGTAACTCTAGTTGATGCAGCCTCTCGGGTGTGTGAAATTACACGTTTCATGCACCAAGATATGAATTTGCTTCCTCTGCTGGTTCTTTCCATGGACTCAACTTGGCCCTGGACTTTCTTTTTTTCATTAGCATAAAGCAGAAAGAATCAGCTCGTTTAAGTCTTAATTGGAACCACACTCTCACTCTCTCTCAGCTAATAAAAGATGAAAGAGCCGTGTAAATGAACCTCCATATATAAACCGAAGGAGGGAACCACAACCGGGCACGGCTTTCCTCTCTTCACGGCCTTTAGCACAATTTGCCTCAGTGCTCAGGCCACAAAGCTTTGCTGTAAATGAGAGTTATCAGCCTAATAAAACACAGTTCCCCCTTCACATAAGTGTCACAGAAGTTGCAAACCGGTCTTGAAATCAGATATACGGTGGGGGGAGCTGGGCCTTGTAAATCGCGACACTCGGACCCAGACACGTTTGTTGTCTGGGGTCTCATGTTAAAGGAGAGGCTTATTCCAGGCTGCAAGACTTCTCTTACAGGGCTCATTTCCTACCTTTTTTGTAGTATTTTAATTTTCCCCCGAGGAACACATGATTGTGTTTTTGTTGTCACGATTCATTTTTCGCATCACCATATTTTCCCTCACAATTGGTTTGTTGTCCGTGTGCCTTTGAGACTGATATAAATAAATGATCTCTTCTGATTGGTTGCCCTACATTTCGCCTCATTTACAAAGCAGTCCAGATGGGGAAAAGCTCCTTCTAATTTCAGCCTGAATATGCAAAGCCAAACACATGTTATTTTTCATGCTTAGAAAAAATTATTTATCTGGGGGGGGGAAATCATCAGTTCATACAGTTCATAACGTAAAAAAATGCAAGAATGAATAATTTGCTGCACCATTTTCCTGTGTATTTGCAATGAAACGCAATTTAACGACATCGGTTCATTAAAAAGGAAACTTTCAAACCTGTTAGGCCATCGAATTCCGACTTAATTCAGTTCACAATAAAAGTAGTAAATACGTGCATCATTTCTGTGCATTTAAAAATGGATAGTTTGTTTAAACTGTTGACGTTTCCCCTGAAATTACAGGGAGATTACGTGGGACCTCCAGCAAATTGGGTTTAGTTAAGAAACTACTAATTCCTCTAAATGAACTGATGAAGATTAGGCTGGAAAATGCTGTATTACACTTTTCGAGCTGTTTTGATTGAATCAAACCCCTGAGCACTTTGCTAAAATCATTGAAGCTGTGTCTCACAGTTGGCTGATCTTGCTGCTCTGTCATTTCCAGACTTGAGACCATATATAGCGACGCTATAAGGAAAGCAGAACTGGAAGCCCGGCTACAGTATTTGAAGGTAAACATTTACACACACACAGACAAACCATTTCAAAATCAACCCTCGATGTCCACAGCCACAGAATTTCATCTCCTCCGTGTTCTACCAGGCTGTGAAAATGTAATGTCAGTTCTCTGTATTTAACACACTTCAGCTCTGAGCTGCGGTGTAACTGTGACACCAGCCCCACCCGTCTCCTCACACCCCACCTGTTGCTGGGCCTGTGCAGCCCTAATCCCCCAGCATACCAGCACACAGCTGAACGAGCACATTCGAGCAGAACCACCACACGGCCGTGCATTCCTCTGAACGGGACAGCAGGGCCTTCTGGTGAAGCAGCTAAAAAATAAGTGGTTTTTAAGACAATCACAACACTGCGCAAGTCAGAGGCTTGTGCGCAGTGGAGCAGTTTGTTCATTTAGTGTCTGAACCGCAGTGAGCGAAGAAAATATTTGCATCTCTTGCGCTCGTTGCAGCTTTACGAGTGCTAGGATAAAGGTTAGCACGAGAGAATTCATTTCCCTTCACAAACGAGTCAAATTTAATTTCCTGACATTTGCTGTGTATGATAACTGCTGTGGTCATACATGGAGACATGGCAAGATTAGTCTGTGGTCAAGGAATCTTGCACATTTTGTCACTTAATGTAGCCAAGAGCTTCCGAAGAAAGCAATTGCAAACTGCTCTTTTTATGGCACCCTTTAAAACAGGCCTGCAAATAAAAACCAAAAAAAAAAAACACAAGAAACAAAGTGTAATGGGCCACAAACCACAACGGATATTTCACCGACAAGCTACAAAGCTTCAGAGAATTCATAAAATTCACAAACCCTCTCAATTCAATGACTGTTCTTTGCTCCAGAGGACATTTTGTGCAGAAATGCGTGACAAGATTAAACCCAATGCAAAGAAGTGTGTAAACATAGGTCCATAGTCAAAATGCAACGGGCTACATCCTGATCGTTAGATCCATAACAAGCATAGTGTGCAATAGATATCAGATGCTCTTTCCATCTGCGTATTAACACATTTGTTCTATCCTGAACCATCACCACTTCTGTTTTTTTCATTAGAAAGCAGACTTTGGCCTTTAGCTTTGATGCAAATTGAACAGCTTTGGGTGACATTTTCTTCCTCTGTCTTCCCAGCAAACGCTGCATGAGAAGTGGGATGAGTACCGATCCCTGATGGTGCAGGAGCAGAGACTTGTTCATGGTGAGAATTCTTTTTCTTTAAGCCTTTAGCTTGCTCAGTGTGAGTCATTATGAAAGCACATCTTGCATAAGCAAGTTATCTATATAAGGCTTAACAGATTTATCTATAGCAATCTATCAGCCTAAGAGTGCTGATAAAAATCCTGCACCTGTATGCTGTAGGGTGTCTGATCCCAAATTACACTCTACTGTGTGTGTGTGCATGTGTGTGTGTAGACTACATAGTCCACTCAATTATACTAACATGTGGAACAGGTTTGCAGACGCCTGGGTAGCAGCTGTGTGTTTACTGCCACCGCTAGACGGATTCAGATGAATTCTTTAATCTTGTGCACGGCCCTTACATTTTGCAATAACTCATTCTGCTGTTTACATATGAGGCTTTAAAGACCAAATAAGCAAAAAAGAGTTTTCCTTCTTGGCTTGGCTGCACTGATAAAAGCATAACCATCTATACAGTGAAAAGGTTTTCTATTTTTAGTGCATAAAACAACAGAAATGCTCTAAATAGACTTCAGGTTAACGGAGGGGAGGGGAGGGGGGGAGTATCTAACAATCGTCCTTACTAAGAGTAAGAGTTGCTCCATGAACCATGAGGTGTTTGTCTAACCAAGCTCCCTCTCTCTCTCTTCCAGGTATTGTAATGAGCGACACTGCCGTGTATGAGTCTTTGGAATCGGCCGGGATATACGGCAGCCTCGGTGCTCCTAGCCCAGTGGTAATGCGTGCCCTCCACTGCACGGGCACAGACAGCGCCAATAGCAGCATCAGCCACCTCAGCTCGGCCACGGGTGATGATGACCCACTCTACCAAACCTGCTTCTACCAGGGTGACGACAGCAGTAACGGCAAAGACAGCAACAATACATCCAGTAACTGTGCGGACAGGCCAGCGTTGGGACGTCAGCGGCTTCTCCGGCCGGCCAGCGAGCTGTTCGCCTCAGCCAAAACCTCGCTGACTCGCAGTGCCAGCACACGCAGCTACCTGCGGGGGCCTTCGTCATCATCTTCGTCTGCCCCTACCGGAGAGAAGCAGCAATGTGGTGCCTTCAGCTCACTCCAGAGGAAGCCTAAACCAAAAAGCTTCAGGCGAAGGCTTCTGAAATACATCCCCGGCCTGAACCGACCACTAGAGGAGGAAGAGAGCAAACTTTGAATGTCTCAGGGTCCGAAGACTTTATCACACAGCTTAAAAACTGCAAGGCTAAATACCAGGAATGTGCATTCAGATGCCAAACAGTCAAATACCTTCTGGCAGCTTGAGAGACCAAAATGGACACCAAGACAACCCAAAGAATGCAGCCTTTCAGCAAATCTAAACGCAGGTCAAACGGACGCTCCAGCAGAGGAACAGTTGTTGACCTCTTTTGGACATGCTGGTCACTTTTGGAAATTGCTTCAGTGTAACTACAATCCCTTCACCCAAGCTAACTGAATCGCTGCAGCGAGTAAGCATCCTTCAATCACTTTTTTGTGAGGGTTTGGGGGGGGGGGGGGGGGGGTGTCTGAGAGAGAAAAAAAAGAAAAATGTAAAAATCAATATTGAACACCTTATACAGTTGGCCAGTTCCTTAAAAAGGTGCTACAAAGAATTATTGACACAAACCCTCGTTTAAACAAAGCCTTAAAGAACCTTCACACAGTGTAAAGTTTATTTAGCAACTTCTTTCTGAAAAACCTTACATTATTTGTGCATTCTTTCTATTTAAAAAGGTTTTTTGCATTCCTACATATAACAACGTATTGGATGGTTCATTAAGGCATCATCACACAAATGAACATTTTGTCACCTTTTGTATAAAGGAGTTTGATAAGATAATCCTCAATTCTGAAAATCTGACACAATCATTTTCTCATTTGTCTGCATATTCCAATAATTCGGGCTTTTGGAGAGTCCTGTACAGTCGGCCAAAGCGAAGCATAAAAAAAATGAACGGGGGCAAAAATCTTTGCAAAAAGCCACAATGAATCCAAAGCCAAAACAACCAAAATGTCTTAAAGTGTCTGCCCACTTTCCATTTGGTGAAATTAACAACGCTGTTACTGTTCCCAGCATAAGCTCTGCACTCTTGTCAAGTTAGTGAGCATTTGTACATAATTTTTATTTCAGAAACAACATTGTAAGTTATTTATTTATTTTGTTTTTGGAAAGATGTACAAAATGAAGGATTGTTTTTTTTGGGTTTTTTTTTATCTTTTGACTAAGAAACGACGAGTTCCATGGACCATTTCGTGATGAAAGACCTTTTATACGTGCCTTTTTTTGGCAGATAACTGTATTCATCTGTGTCTTTTCTACTTAGAAAATGAGGAGTCATGCAATGGAAAAGAAGAAATAAATGTGTGCCATCACGTGTTCTATCATGCCTTTCTTCACATTACATTTCCTATGGCAGTCTGTACTTTCTCTGCATGTTCAGTTGCCATCGGTGCTGTTTTTGGTTTCTAAAATCCTGTATGCATTTCTCAAGGATTCCTCAAATAACATACTTTGCAGCCACATCAATGCTGACATTGTGCAAAAATATTCTTCAGAATATTTCTAGGACCCTATTACTATGAAGGCTGATGGTGCGAAACAATGCAGCCCTTTTGTGCTTTCATAACCTTCGCTCCTTCAGAAAACATCTAATTACCTCAGGGTGGGTGTGAGATGAGATCAAGCGTCTGATTGCGTTCTTCTGTTTCACAGCCTAGAAGGCCCTTCTGAGGAGGGAAACTGAGGCTGTTTGAACAAGCGTTCGCTGAATAGCTGTTGTGAATATGCATAGGAATGTGCGGCTAAAAGAGTGACCTCCAGATTCCTCCTCTATTCTCCTCCTCTAGGCCACCGCTGAACCCTTGGTCTCCATAAAGGCACAATAAGACGTTCCCCTGGTGTTCGGAAAGGACAAAGAGGGTTTCGTCAGGAGGGCTTTCACCTCAGTGTCTTGCCTGACCCCAAAGGTCACCTAATGCCCCCATGACCATCCTTTCTCTAGCTTTACGTCACTTTTGCATTGTGTTCACCCACAGCCGGTGCCCACTCTTTCAGAGCCTCTTTGGAAGACCATTGGTGATGCTGAGCAGACTCATACTTGTGCAAAAGCAATAAAGCTGGGTAGAAAAACCAACTTGTCAAGGGAGGAGGAAGTGGTCTAAAACTTCTCTCAGCAGCCTCACCACTGTTTATCAGCCTGCATCCATAAGAATAAAGGTTCCCAGATCTGTCATGGTGCAGACATACAGTAACGGGATACACCTGAAATGAATGTGAAACCTTTCTACGTGCTAGCTACACCTAAAAACGTGTTTTGCATCTCCTCAATAAAAATGGTTCCTTGAAGAGTTCTCCACCAAATGGTCATTTCAGGGCATCTCTCTAAAAAATGCTTTTTTCCTGGACAGTTTGTTGGGTTCTTCTTATTTTGGGATCTTAGTGGCGTTCAAACCTTTAAACTTGTGAGCAAAAGTGGAGCACTACAGAACCTCAGCCAGCAAAACAGAATGAATTACATCCCAGAAAAGAAGCTATTTGGCCTGAAATCATCATGAAATCAAGTAAAATCATCTGTAGTTACTATACCCAGGATTTCAGTTTTTTGGCTGACCTGAAAATGCGCTTGTTTTAGTTTATTGTTTTAGTTATCTTATTCCACTAATCAAGTCACATAGGTTTTCTTGTCGTTTAAACCGTAAATATAGAATACAGTGAACTGAGACACCGACTGAAAGTGTTCCCTGCTTGCTAATTATCAAGAATACCTTCTCTTAATGAGAAATATTAAATCTGCTTACTACAGTTAGGATGATTTCATTGCCCGTTATACAGAAATAGAGCTCAGTGAATGGCCTGTTGATTAATCTCCACATAAATTCTTGAGTTAAATCATTTGAATATACTCAAATAAATACAAATACATCAAAATGTATTTCAGGTTATGCGACTAACTGCTGCTCAGTCTGTGGCCTCTGGGGCTTTACGGCTTAGTACCTGAAACCCTGATTTGCTGCACTGTTGTGTATACTAATTGTCGGAGACACTGGGGTAAATTGCTGACTGACGTATGTGATGATTGTCCGCGGGTCTTTAAGTGTGTTTTGGGGTGAGCTGGACTGCTAAAAGGCCTGAATGCATAACGAGGCCACTGCCAAGCTGAAAGGAGAGTGTGAAACGACCTTAAAGTGGTGGACAATAGACAGACAGTTGACACGGGGTAATTAGCGCAGCCAGTGTGTGTTTGTGTGGGGCTGCTTACAGTTCTTGGAGACGGTTCTTATTTATAGCAGTGTGTATGGGTTTGTTTATACGTGGTTATGTATTATGTGGGCGTGTGGCAGTTGACATAGTTGTCAGACTCAGCAAACAGCACCAGAATAGTCACGTGGTGACCAAACGATGCGCAGATCAGCATGAACAGTTGATAATACTTCATGTTCCACGAAACAGAGTGAGTAAGCACAAAAGGATCAAGAGGAAATCAAGCCAGTGGGGCCGTTTTCTGTCCACTGCGCACAAAGGCCTTTGTCCCTGTGTCACAATAACTGGCGAGCAGAGCCGAGGAGGAAGTCCAGGCAGCAGGGATTTGGCGGCGGTCAAAGGAGAGTCGCTGGAGCTCTTAGCCTGACTGATCCTTCCACCTCCTCCCAATCCCTGCAAACACTTTCCGTCCAAGAGTGTGTTCCTAATTAGGCCTTCGTGTGCACAGCTTTAAGCAGAGCTTTCCATCGAAGGGCTCTATTCACAGTGAAAAGCATGCTGCATGCTGCCCAAGTGTTTTTAAAAAGAAGCATCCATCTCAAAGTGTGACTTTTGTCCAAGCTTTTAGAGATGGCTTCATAATTTTATGTCTGAAACCACGTCTATTTCAGAAGATAGGCTTTAGTAAACACTAAACTAATTTGGCAGCATTATTAGAATGTCAGCCATGCAGGTCGACTCTAGTACAAACTAAGTCATCCTTAAACATGAATCTGAAAAGGTCTTGTGTTTGCCTTTTCAAACCTGGGATTTTGGCAGTAAAATTGGAATGAATGAGTATGACTGCATATCCTTCTTTAAGATTGACTGCAGCTTTTTGCAATTTTGTTCTGCTTTAGTTTAGTCAAATATATACTGATTTTTAAAAAGTGAAAGTGAACGTGACAACTCTCGTCATTGCGAGGTCACAGCACAGCAGACAGTGAACCACAACGAAATTGGACCTCTGCATTTAACCCATGCACACTCAAACACCGTGCAGCAGTGGGCAGCTATTGAAAGTGCCCGGGGAGCAGTGATGGGGACAGCACCTTGCTCAAGGGTACCTCAGGGCAACCTATTGGGAAGGGGTTCGAACCCCCGATCATGTGGCCAACGCCCTAGCATGTTTTTACAAATGTTAACAATTTGGGAATTTTCAGTTCCTCAGTATTGTTGCTTGTTGATATGGTGACGCCTTTCTCACTTCTCCAAATGCTTGCATACTATGCTTAAACACATTTATTTGTTTTTTATGCTTAGCAGCAATAGTGTCGTCATGATATCCTGATGTCACTCTGATAAAGCAGTTCTTTTATTTGCTGCTTTGGCAGTAGAGGCCATCAACAGCACTCCAAGGCTGGATGTCCCTCTTTGTGAGGTTGCACAAGCTTCACAGGACACCTGCACAAAGTCCACTCAGTATTGTCAAAACTTAGGAATACCAGGAGCCAATTTGTGATACTAAAATAGTGGTGGTGGTCTAGTGGTCAGTTACTTGCCGACAGCCCAAGAGATTGTAGGTTCAAATCCCAACTCCAGCACTACCAGCATTGGGTTCCTGAGCAAGACCCTTAACCCTGAGTTGCTCCAGGGGGACTCTCCCTGTAATTAGGAAATTTAAGTTGCTCGGGATTAGAGCATCAGATAAATGCCATAAATGTTGCTTAGTAATAAAGTTAATTTGCACTTGCTGACATGTCTGCAGGCCAATCTCCGGACAACATCTTGCTGGCGGTTTGTTTTCCATTGTTATTTGTGTAACGGAAATACATTTGAAAGCCATTTGTATAAAACATAAAAGGAGTCCTCTGTTTAAACAGACAAATTAGAAAGCTATACATTGCAAATTGCACCATCTCCATTGCAACATGCTTTCTCCTCATGCCTTCCTCTTTTGGATTACTCTGACCTGAGATCAGCTTTGAGGTTTCTTTCATGTTTGGCATCAAAGACTCAATCCAGAGCACACTGCTTTTGGAGCAGCACAATGCGCATAAAAAGAACCCTCTGCAGGAAGTGAGACAAGTGTGGGTGCATTTCTTACTTTACCCAGATTTCAGCCTCAAACATAGCCCACATTTCCTTTTTACAGGAAGGTAAGGCACATCTGAAATGGGAACTTGTCTACAGAGTGGCCTTATTTAGAGTTTCACAACTGCAGTAAGCAAAATGCCATTCACTTAACGGTTCTGTCAGCAAAACTGACTGATTGAGAAGCTTCAGTAACAGCATGTCTTCTTCACAATACCTGTTTTGTTCAGCCAACAGAAAATGAAACGGAAAGAAGTTCTCCAAAGTTCTCCAAACAAGGTGAATAGCCTTTGGCAAGGCATTAGCTCTATTGTTTTAGCCGTAATGTAAAAGGCTCAGATTTTTCTGGCAACCCTCAATTTTAAAGACTGTTTGATATGAAAGAGCCTTTCCAATCTTCCTTGATGTTTCCTTCAAAGTGGACTACATGGGATGATCAAAAGGTTTAAGGGAGTTTCCAAACCACAGGGAGATTTGTCCAAATAGAACTTCAAACTATGTAAAGAGCAGGGAAGATGCTTTATAACTTTACAAGAAGCTGCAGGAAAGTTTATCCATCATTTGTCAATGATGCCGCTGTGAGCTCCCAATAAACACATTTATCAGCTTCCAGTTCTCTTTAACCCAGTGAGTGCAAAATGGTGGCCCCAGTTTTTTTCATTTTGCAGGTAACATTACTTTACTCTAAGCCTTCTCTAACCATTAGCCATATTTCAAATACAAAAACAATACAAATAAAGTATTGTAGTAATATCTTCACGCTCACAATCAGGCCCTTGATCAAATTTGAAGGAAGAAGGTCTAACTGTCAAAGTGTCATTACAGACCATTACCTTTGATCTTTACCATTACTTTAAGAGGTTCTGATTAGAAACTGATCTGAGATCAGTGATCTTGTTTGCAGTGTCAAAATCCGCTGCTTGACTGAGATACTGATTTTTGATTAGATTTTCGGCTTGAAACATGTTTTAGCCTAATTTTCCTAATTTCCCTTAACCAAAATTTCTTAAAGAAAGTCCTGGATTTTCAAAAATAAAAGCCATACAGAATGTAGAGAAACAGTTTAAATGAACAAGACAAAATAATACCATCATCAAAAATGACATTATAAACTACATTACCATGAAATAAAACGTTAGAACATTTTTGTCGATGTTATGAACTATGTTTTTTTCCACTACTACCACTGAATAGTCAGTTGAACTGGGAATTATGCAGAAAAAACAGTGGAATTCCCTTTTAATAAGAATTTCTCTTGCATTCAGTGCCGTCAGTTAAATTCTCTGTACAGCAACGGACCTACACAAATGAGAAATCTCATGCAAATCTTGAACCCGTATGAGGTTAATGGTAAACTCCTCCAAACAGGAAAACGCTGCTATGTTTCTGGAATAAACACAGCCCACTGACCTCTGCAGTTGCTTTCCTACATCTGTGCTTATAGTGGATGGATTTTTCCTCCGTGTCTCTGAACGGAGGCCTGAGGTTCTACATGTTTACCAACTACAATATTTGGTTTTCCAAGGGGAGTTTTTAAGGCTATGGGGTTTCCATGGGGAGTTTTTAAGGTTATGCTCAGCAGCACATTTCTTAAGCCATCACAAACTGATTATCCTCCAACAACTACAAATGAAAAAGAGGTGATTGAAAACACATGACTTAAAAGCTAAATGAGAAAAAAAAACTTACAGTGAACTGCATTGTTCAGGGTTTCTGTTATGATTGTATGTGGTACCAAAGTGAGATGCAAACTTGTGTGCAGGATAGACAGATAAATAGATAGATAGATAAAGACAGGTGGCGTGAGAGAGAGAGAGAGAGAGAGAGAGAGAGAGAGAGAGAGAGAGAGTGAGGGAGGGAGAGGGGGAGAAACAGAGAGAGAGAGAGAGAGAGAGAGAGAGAGAGAGAGAGAGAGAGATTGAGAGGATGCAGATATGCATGTGGCCCACATCTGTAGAGAGGATGTGGTAGAAGGATGAGACAGGAAATGCATCACATTGTCATGCCTATGAGTTTAAAAAAAGACAAAATATGTCAACTGTTCTTTCCAGAAACAGAAACAGTTGTCAGTGAAATTTCAGGAGGAATTCACTGCAATTTGGCTTAAAGCCTGTTTGTGGGAGCACATTTCATTTCCTTACTCTAAACCTGTTATAACCTGTTACAACCTGTTATAACTTCGAACAACTTTTACATTTGAACCTTATATAGAGAACTTACTGAAAACTACTTGCTGAATATTAATCTTGCTAAAATATTAATGTGGAGGATAAAGTAAAGTAGTAGATATACTAATAGAGATATACACTAATAGTGGACACTGTATGTTCTCAAGCAGTGCAAATGAATACTTATAGCCAGTAATAAAATTTTTATCATTTTGAACAGTTTCGTCGAAGTGATTTATAATCTGAAAAATTTCTGAAAAGCCTTTCTATGTCCATCTTGTATTTATAATAAAGCCCCAAGAAGGTGTACATTATATTGATTCTGCATCATTCCCAAAAACAAAAGCAAAAAAAAAATGGCTGAAAACTTGAAACAGTGATTCAGTGTTTGGCCTGGTGGTTAGGGAGTTTCCCCTGCATCGGAAGATTGTGGGTTCGATTCCCTCACCAGGAGGTTGCCCTGAGGTACCCTTGAGCAAGGTACCGTCCCTGTCACTGCTCCCCGGGCGCTTTCAATAGCTGCCCCCTGCTGCACGGTGTTTGAGTGCATGGGTTAAATGCAGAGATCCAATTTCGTTGTGGTTCACTGTGTGCTGTGCTGTGACCTCGCAATGACGAGGGTTGTTACTTTCATTTCCTTCTTTTTCACACCCTTGACTTACTGATGAAAAGCATGTAAATGCAAATGATTCCTCTGCAAAATAATTAAGCCCATTCACAGTTGGCTATGATTGCCAGGCAATAACAGTCAAATAAAACAAACTGCACAATGGATTGCGTGCAAATTGAGAATTCGATTGGTGTGTGGCTTGATGTGCTGTGTGTCCTTATGGCCTTTTACAAAGGCTTGAGAGGCAGCGCAGCCGATCAGATTGAAGATAAATGATGTTCTGTTTATAGAGTCAGTTACAAAACCGCATGTTCATATAATCTGAACACAACTGTTTGCAGAACATTACTGTTTGCAGTGGGTCTCACACACAGTGCACTGAGCCTAATTACAGAGTGTGGTTGTTGATGTTAGATGGCAACAGCTGAGCAATCACTCAGCCATGCTTTAAAAAGATTAAGAGCAGTAACTCCTTGATTGATCATTAGACCAACAAGATCTTCACCGGAGCGTCAGTGTAGCTCCATTAAACACAATCTGCTGAGATAATTGTCTCTTTGAGATCTGAGGACTTCCCTCATCTTTGAATGTTGAACATAGAGTTTTTGTGTGCTAAATACACACACACACCCACACACACGCATGCACGCACGCACACACACACACACACCGTGGCCTGTTGTTCCTTGTTAATTCATTTTGAATACTGTTCGTTTTCAGCGTGTGCACTGTACAGTTTCACTTGTAATTCCTCCCACAGCAGGTGAGTAAACAGTATTCTTCTGTCCCAGGAAGGTCACGTGTTTGTTTGTGTTCAGATGATATTCCTCTGAAGAGCCTGTCTCTTTACTCAATTTCCATTCACAAAATAGATGCCCCACCAGCTAATTATTTTCAAGAGGTCTCAGCCCCCAGTTACTGCGCATTGTGTGCCATTTTTTATCATGATGTTCATGCAAATGTGGTTCCATCGCTCCTCCGCAACCAAACCATTCACACATGAATGTTGACACCTAAGCCTGACCTTAACCTCAGAAAGCTAAAAGTCTGCTTTTGGCCTCTTCACTTTAAAGGATGAGTCCACTTTTTTAAATGACTGAAAATAAATGGACAGTAAGATGGCCATTAGCTGATAATAAAATATATCAATGAATTCTATTCTCTATTATCTATTATTATATGGACATATGTCATATGTCCTAATAACCCAATTTTATTCTGTGGTATAAGTAAAGTGAATGTGACTATTTGTCATTGTAAAACAGCACACAGTGAACCACATCCTGTGCATTTTACCCAAACGCACGCACATGCAGCAGTGGGCAGCCATGTCCAGCACCCGGGGAGCAGTGATGGGGATGGTAACTCGCTCAAGGGTACCTTAGGGATACATACTGGTCTAGGGTTTGAACCCATGACTTTCCAATCCTTTAGCCTAGTCCCTAAACACTAGGCCACCGCTGTCCCAAATGCTGATAATGAAACATTGTAAAAAGTACAATTTATGGCACACAAAGATCAAAAGTGGATTTCAGAGGGGAAAAAATTATTTACAAGATAAGAACTTTTAATGATTTTTATCCCAGCGTTGGGCTGGCGACCTGTCCAGGGTGTGTCCCCTGTCCATCGCCCTGTGTGAGCTGGGATGGACTCCAGCACCCCCCCGCAACCCAGCTTGGGACAATGACTGACTGACTAATGATTTTTATTTTAAGGAGAAGCTAAATATCCTAAAAAGTCAACGTTTTTAATCATTGAAGCTCAGTTAGTCTCAGAAGTAAGTAAATATATCCTCCCCCCACACACACTTACACACATGTGCATTTCCATAAAAGTGGCGCTGTGTTGCCCATTGATTTTCAGCGTTTCAGCGTGTCTGCTTCTGCTGATGGCTGAGGTTAAGTTCAGTTCTAGAGCAGAACAGACAGCTGCCAGGCTCAGACACTTTTTATGGAGCAGCTTCAAGCCTCCACCTGCTGACTTAATGAGCAGGAAAAACACTTAAGTTCACTTTTGGGATTGTATGCCATAAGACTTGTCAAGATATGTCACTGTGTAATTTCATCCTTTCAACATACCACATACAGTATTGTCACACCAATTTGTCCACAAAAAAAAGTAAAAAAAAAAAAAAAAAAAATATATAAAAATATAAATATAAAATATATATATATATATATATATATAAATATATTTAAAAATATATATATATATATATATTTTTTTTTTAATTAAAAAATGGATGGATGGATATATATATATATATATATATATATATATACAGTACTGATCAAAAGTTTAAGACCACTTGACAAATGGCAAAAAATCATATGTTGCATGGTTGGATCTTAACAAGGTTCCAAGTAGAGCTTCAACATGCTACAAGAAGAAATGGGAGTGAGACAAAACATTTCTTTGAACATGCAATTTATTGAAAACAACGCTAAAACTGAAACAGGCTGTTTTACAGCTGATCAAAATCTTAGGACCACATGCCTTTAAAAGGCCAAATCTGGGTCTCTCGCAGTGTGCCATTGCTGCTGAGGTGGGACGCAGTAAGACAGTCATTTGGAATTTCTTAAATGNATATATATATATATATCCACATATTGCTCAATTTTACTCACATATTACTTGCTCACTATATAGTTTCATAGTCTCAACACCCCCAACACACCCTCACACATACACACACACACACACACTCACAGTGTTTGAAACCGGAGACAGTTGTACAGTTGTGCAGCATTTGAACAGCGGGCTAATCTAACCAGCCTTCCGCCCCCAGTTTCAGTTGGAGAGTTGGTTCCTCTTTTTCAGGCTTTATGATGTTTGCTACCAGAAATGAGTCTTGATAAAGGATTATCAGCAGAGACGTCATTCCTTAAGTGGAAACCATCTGCCTGCCATTATAATCTTTGTGTGCTCCCCATCCTGTAGCGAATGCTTGTTATTTGACATTCTGAAACCAGTAGACATCTGTTGAAAAGATTAGACTAATTAGTAATAAGTGCTCAGAATTGGTTTCCAAGACACAAAGCCATTGTGACCACCAGTGTGTGTTGCATAACAATTATCTGGCCTGTCGTCCGGAAAATGTGATCCTGCGTGTGCCATTGGTGTTTGTGCATGGGTTTGCATTACCTAGGACAGGCAGCACGCCTCATGATGTTTTATGGCCTTTCAGAAAGAGCCTGAGAAGGACAGGAAGTGGCCGTTGTCGAACGGGCTGACTCTCGGTCTCTCTCACAGGATGCCTAAAGAGGGAAGTCATTGCTCAGCAGCAGTAAGTAGTGGGTCCACATTGGTTTAAAAGGTTGCACTTATTAGAAAATTCCAGTCATCCTTTACATTTAATGGACATCTCTGATGAATGGACCAATCAAAATGATCCTATGATCCCAGGACAGTAGAACTAGGAATAGAATTTTATTTTAGTACAATAAAGTCCAGTTTTCCCTGCTAGGGTAAAGAGAACATTTCAGAGTAGGGTACAAATGCAAAGTTTTTGATGTCTGACAGCAAAACAGGGAGTCATGAGTTTCTGAATATACTTGTGAAACCCGGCAATGCCATGGCTTTCAATTCTCATTTGAATGACGTTCTTTTCTTCATTGAATATAAATATCACAGTAAGTCACACGCTCAGAAAAAAGTTTGTGGTCATCACAGTAACAGACAACTCTATCTTCTGCTGCTTAGTTTAGCTTTTATACATCTATCTGGCCTTTCGCTTTAGCTTAGTGAGCTGATTTAACATCCTGTTAGAGGGTTTTATTGTCATTACATCAGGATGTAGATGCTGGAAGTGTTATTAATTCTGTGACTTGAGCAGGCATGCATCAATAGCACTGCAGTGTGTGCTGGGGGGTTAGTAATTTTTAAAAAAACCAGGTTGGTAAACTTGCACCTTAACACATATGGTTAATAAAAGGCATACAAATATAATTATGATACAGAAATGCTCATGTGTTTATTTGTGGTTTTGGACATTAAAGACATTTGATATATAGGCAATGATGATGACTTCATGATGACAACAGAATTTGTTTCTGCTTTGCTGTGGCTCCAAATATGGTAACCTCGGTCTAATGGTTTAACCATTTTTTCTTTGCTGCTGTCTGAAAGTGGTAGATACAAATATCACAGGTTATCACTCGCTAAAAGAAAATTTCACATAAGGCTGGTGCCACAGCTTCATCAAAGTAACACAAAGTAAACAAAGTAAAAGGGTGGTGGTGGTCTGGTGGTAGGGTATTTGGCTATGGGCTATGGCTCAAGAGGTCACAGGTTCACTGGGTCCCTGAGTAAGACCCTTAACCCTGAGTTGCTCCAGGGGGACTGTCCCTGTAATTAGGACATGCAAGTCACTCTGGGTAAGAGTGTCTGCTAAATGCCGTGAATGTAACTCCCAAATACTGGGATCTGCTGATTTTTTATTTATTAGCCCAAAAAAAAAGTTGCACACTCTAATATTTGGTTGGACTGCCTTTAGCCTTGATTACGGCCTCCATTCGCTGTGGCATCATTTCAAAAGGCTTCTGCAATGTCACATTTATTTCCAACATTTATTATTTGCATAGATTTTTCGTCGAGATCTTCTAGGGATGATGGGAGAGTCGGACCGCTGTGCTAATTCCAGCACATCCCAAAGATTCTCAATGGGGTGAAGGTCTGGACTCTGTGGTGGCCAATCCATGTGTGAAGATGATGTTTTTGATCCCTGAAACTCTCTCACAATTTGAATCCTGACATTGTCATCTTGGAATACGCCCGCGCCATCAGGAAAGAAGAACTTCACTGATGGAATAACCTGGTCATTCTGTATATTCAGGTGCTCAGCTGACCTCATTCTTTGGGCTCATAATGTTGCTGAACCGAGATCTGACCAACTGCAGCAACCCCAGATCACAGCACCGCCCCCACAGGCTTGTACGGTAGGCACTAAGTATGATGGGTGTTATTACTTCATGCACCTCTCTTCTTACCCTGACTCACTCTGGAACAGAGTCAGTCGGGATTCATCAGACCACATGACCTTCTTCCATTACTCCAGAGTCCAGTCTTTATTTTCCCGAGTAAATTGAAGCCTTTTTTTGGAATTAGCCTCACTGATCAGTGCTTTTCTTAAGGCTACACAGCGGTTTAGTCCCAATCCCTTGAGTTTCCTTTGCATTTTTTTTTTACGATTTGATTTCACCAAACATTTGTGTTTGTCAATCACTGTCATTCAAGTATATTTTCCGCCCACATTTCTTCCTTGAAGATGATGGTTCTCCACTATCCTCCCAGTTTTTAATAATGCGTTGGACTGTTATTAATCCAGTTTTAGTCGTTTCAGCTTCTCCTTAGATGTTTTCTTTTCTTGATGCCAATAATGTGACCTTCTGAAACAGATTAACTTTTTTTCCACGATCACAGGATGTGTCCTCCAACATGGTTGTCTAAGTAATGAGAAGCTACTCACTGCATCAGTTCGGGAACATAATCATCCATGCAGTAATTATCCAATGGGAGGCTTTTACCTGTTTGCTTTGTTAAATCCAGGTGGTGAATTCTTTTTTTGGGACAGGTAGTGTATGATCATTACTTCTAGAATAATTAATCGTGCTTTTTTTTTTTTACAGGTTTCTTCCAACACCCATATATTTATGATTTAGGGCTGCTTTGTGCGGTGATGTGTGAAAGTCTTTGTTCTTTGATTCAATACCACATTCAGAAGTCTGAGTCTGGGTTCAGATGATTTGGTGATGTATGGGAAAACTCCGTAAACAGGATTTTTTAAAGAAAGTATTCCTTAAGCTGTAACATGACATAATAACTAATATCCATAGAAATGCTGACCCCTAGTTTTTCATATGCTGTGTATTTTTATTCAGCAACCTCACTCACCTCATTTTCATAGCCGCTTGTCCTAATTAGGGTCGCTGGGGCTCTCTGCTCACAGGGCGAATAGCAGGGAAACACCCTGGACAGGTGGCCAGTCCATCACAGAGCAAACACACATCCCATCCAAGACCATCTTGACCTTGCTAGCTTTCAGCCTGAAAAAGTGAAAATTACAAATATTAATACAAGGCTGAAGATCAGGCCTGGTGTAATAGTTGGGGTGTAATTGAGTGGATCGACACACATCACATTTTTTCCCCTGTAACTGTACTCAGTTACCTTCATCTGCAATCATTAATGACCGGTATTAATCAGCTTGATCACTTTGCAAGAGCTTTCAAGACTTTAAACTGAGATCTGAAGCAATTAATGTGAAATCTTTGTGCAGACTGAAAGCTGCCTGCAGAGCAAAAATGAAAAATGCCATTTTGAAGATACAAGGCAAGGTATTGAATGTGGGCTTTGAAATATATTAGTAATATATTACAGTTTTTAAATATTGAGATTTGGCTATTGTGATTTTAAGGTGTAGTGTTTTCTTCTGCTGGTGTGACTGGTGTTTTCCAAAAACACCCAGAGATCGTGGAACACTTTGTCCCGCCAGCTTTGGCATTGAGTGTGTGTTTGAATGACTTGGCTCTGCAGGTCAACTCTGTGCTGCTGGATCGTGATGTGTATTTTTTAGAGGTCAGGATGTTGACTCATCAGGCTTTTCCAGGAGGCCATTCCAGGTATCAAGATCTGGGAAGAGTCGGACAGGGAGTGGAGTTCCAAGATACTGTACAGCATTCCGGCCCAATTTCCTGTGCCTGGAATGCTGTGAGTCCAGCTGTGAAAATTCCTGTCACTTTAGATCATCCCCATCAGCTCCAGCTGTCTGCGATTATGTTACAGCCTCTTACTTAACACAAACACTGACCCTTACTGTACTGTTGTGTCCCACTAGGCTTTCAGATTTTAGCACATTGGGAAATATGTCTTCCACTGAGATGATTCCACTTTCTCATTTCCTCTTATTTTCTTTAGCAAATTATTGCTATTTCAGAAAAGACTCATTCAAGAAAAACAGCAAGGATGAACAATTTTTATACATTATTGTGCTTCTACACATTATTACATATCACAGGTATGGCATCAGATGGCGGTCCTGGAGTGTTTGAGAAGCTAAAGGGTAATTCCACTACAATCCTTTATGAAAAAAAGTAATTTACTGTGCTTTGATGTGAAATCATGTGTTGTAGGAAACACTTTTAGAACTGATTTCTTTACAGGAGTGGTGGGTTTATAATGACTATATATAGGTTATGACGATAATGCAGCAGTGGCCCAGTGGTTTGGGACTAGGCCCCAGGATCAAAAGGTCATGGGTTCAAATCCCAGAGCAGTAGGTTGCCCTGAGGTACCCTTCAGCAAGGTACCATCCCCATCGCTGTTCCCCAGACATGGGTAAAATGCAGAGATGTAATTTCTTTGTTGATCACAAGAATAGTCACTTTCACTTTCCATTTCACTGGCAAGATTTTTCAAGCATGTAAGCAGTAATGACTCAATGTGCTCAGTGGTAGTGTCAGAATCGCTCATTTGCGTTTAAATAGCTATACTGGTTTTACTCCTAAAAGTGACATATCATATCATCAACTGACAACCGCAGAAATGTGTCTAAAATGATCCAAATCAACAGTCACATCAGCTTGCCTACAAATCAGTGAGGGATATTTAGAGTAACAGTTGTTCATGCGCTGCGTTGGGGTGAGACATTGATGACGATACTGAAAGCTCTCATGGAGCAGCCCCAGCGTGCAGGCTCTGGAGGCGGTGGGCACTGCGAGGAGAGAGGAAGTGATGCGGTTAACAGCCTGTCTGCTGCCAGTTTTTTTCCGTTAGCTTCAAAATCCCATGATCTGTGTGGCCAATGAACTCAGTAGCACATGTATAGCATTACCGCTTCCACACACACAAAGTTCCATCAGGTGGGTGCCCATGGCCTTTAATTGTTTTCAGAAATAGGGTTGGTGTTTGGTGATTTTCTGGTGATTTCCCTGTGCAAACACACCCACTAACCTTGAGTATTTATAGATGGGTTGCATCAGGTGCGTAATCAGCTATAAAATCTCCTAATAGTTCCCTGAGCAGGGAAAACACCAAAACCATGGTGAGTAGACGACCACCAGCAATGGAGAGTAACGCCTCTACTTCCATAGAACTTCATGTGGGTTGAATAGGAATTTCACCATTGATTATGTAGGTGTGCAGTTTAATAATCAAGGGCCAAGTTTTAAATATCAAGTTTTAAATATCAAGTTTTAAAATAGATTAAGATTTTATCTGAGATTAAGATTTTAAAGGGGTTCAAAGTTGATTGTTAGAAAAGATCTTTTGTTAAAAAAAAAGCCTGTCTACTGGGCCCTTATATTGGAAAACCATATTGTTCTTTATTTTGAAAAGAAGAGGTTGTTCTAGTGTGTTATTAAAGCAAAACATAATTTGTTAACTAGTCCAAATGCAAATTTAGCTCAAACGGTAATCCATATTTGAATTCAGTGTCTTAATTACAACTGAACAAACAGCTTAAATCACAACAATAAGGATCTTAAAAACAAGCACCGCTACGCTGAATACTACTATTTAATATGAAATATTATGTTAAAAAAACAATTAGGTTACCCTGATACTCTTACCTTGTTACCCTGGTACTCTTAAGCAAGGTACCGTCCCCATCACTGCTCCCTGGGTGCTGAATATGGCCACCCCAGGGGACTGAGGATGCATTTCACTGTGGTTCACCGAAAGCTGCGCTGTGACGATCACAAGTAGTCGCTTTCACTTACTTTTTTTTCCAGAGATCTGAATTGTTCCATTTCAGTGCTGATTTAACACATCTGATCTTAAGATGCGCTGATCAGGTGTGCTAGTTTTTATAAATCTCCAGGAATTGGGTTTGTGACCTCTGCTGTGAAACAATCAAAAGTGACAATAAAATTAAATTTAAGTTTTAGTTTTTAGACAGCAAACAACGTATTCCATTCATTCATTCATTCACTCATGTAATGCTGCCAGCCTTAAGGTCCACACTTCACACTTCAGTCAAGTTACATTTATCTAAAAATTAGAACTGGGGTTTCATACAGTTCCAAGGACTTTTAACATCACTCCCTGCACATTTAAAGCACTAAAGCACTTTATATTAACCTGTCTGGTGCCAATAAAATCCTTTTTCAGTTTGATATTGTCATATTATGTTTCTTACATTTGGACTGATGGACATACTGGAATAAAATATTTCTGCAATTTGCTTTAAACACAGTAAGTCCTTTCTTTATAATCCAGTAATGCTTTACTTTTGCTTTTCATTGTACACCTGTACATAACACAGGGACCAGTTTAGACCAGCGAATACGTTCTTAAACACACAACTAAGTTCTTAAACAACACCGAGTGCATTAATGTTGTCATACATTGTAATAAGAGCCGTTATCTGATATTTCTGTGATAGCTCTGTGATTGCCCTGTGGCGGACTAGTGACCTTTTGCGCTTTAGTGTTGAGATGGGCTCCAGCACTACCTGTGACTTCGGCTAGGAAAAGTAGGTAGATAACAGATGAAAGAATCTCTGAAGCTGTCAGTGGGCCCTAGGCCTTAAGAGACTCTTTTAGGGATTTTAGGAAGTTAGCTGTTGTGTTAGCTAATGTTACCAAACCTGGCATTTGAAAATCTAGCATATCATTTGTCTGGTAGTTGGAATTCATTACAAATGTTGAGTCTTACACTTTGACACTGGTGGAGGATAAAATGAGGAGGATATAGGGCTCTGGGATTCTTGGGGTTCAACAATTTCTAACCCCAGGCTGACTGTTGTCTGTAAAATGCTCCAATAAGGTGAAATATCGGACTTATTTGTTACCTGATACCAAGTAATAGCAAGACTATTGACCTGATATCATTATCGATACTTACATAAAAGGGAACATTTTTGAGATCCACTGTGAAAACTGAATCCCATGGACATCATTAAGTCTATTTGCACTTTCCTAAAGCTGCTGAAAATATTTTTTATCTATGATTCAAAAACAGAATTACTAGCAATTGCTATCTTTGCCTATCTGGTCCTTTCTTATCTTATCCTATCCTATCACACCCCATCCCATCCCATCCCATCCTATCCTTTCCTGTATATCCTATTCAATCCTATCCTATGCTATCTTATCCTATCCTATCCTATCCTATCCTATCCTATTATTTAATGTGCCATTTTTGTGTTTTTTTTATTTTCTGGTGAATGGATACTGATTCACCCATAAAACATTAAATTCTCTTTTAAAAATGCAAGTGTGTCCCCCGGCGATGACGTATTTGAATGGAAGAAACTTTGACACAGTGACTTTCTGAAATGCCTTTGAGCTCGATCTACAGTGGGCCCTTCTGAGGATGAAGCTGAAGGAGTAGAAAGGAAAAGGCTTCATGGGTCCAGCTTGAGTGAGTGTGAGATGGCATTTGTCCCAGACTTAGACAACACACACTCACATTCACACACACACACACACACACACACACACACACACACACAGCCATCTATAGAGGTGTTGGACTGAGCCCTGCTCCTCCTCTACTTGCTGCCGCCTCTTTTCCTGAGTTGCTTCCTGCCTACTTTTCCTGTGCAGCTCTGAGAATGCAGACAGCAAAGGCTCTCCACCCTGCTCCTCATGAAACACACACACACTGAAAAATGTGATACAGAAAACTGTATTGATTCTTGTTTTTTGCCCATTGTTTTAGAAATTTCCATTGCATTATTAGGAAACTGAAACCTGAAAGGATAGTGGTGAGGAAAAAATGTGGTTGGAAGGAATCCATTTGATCAGACAGTAGAATCAACAACAGAACTCACAGCTATGTTTAATAGCATTAGTAATACGATTTCCACATGACCATTGCAAAGAGAACTCAAGGTATTGGGACTAAACATTTTTTGGATGACCGGAAAAAAACTTTTAAAAGATTGGAGCACTGGAAAAAACTCATCTGATGAGTATACATTTAGCTTGTTCCAGAGTGATGGGCGAATCAGGATAAGAAGATAGGCAGGTAGAGTGATGCACCATCATGCCTAGTGCCTCCCATACAAACCTGCAGGGGCAACGTCATAATCTGGTGTTGCATCAGTTGGTCAGGTCCAGTATCAGCAACATTATGTGCCTAAAAATTATGTGATATTGATAGCCTGAATATACGGAATGACCTGGTATGTACATCAGTGCATTGTTTCTTCCCTGATAGCATGAACAAAGAGGTGACCAGGATACATTGTGCTCAAAATATGAAAGTGTTTCAGCGAGACCTTAACCCCAAACCCTAGAATTTTTTAAGGCTTCAAACCTTAACCCCATTGAGAATCTTTGGGTGGTGCCGTCTGGCTCTCCCATCATCAGAACAAGATGTCATGGTAAATGCATGCCCTAATCACTAAAGTCAGTCCCGCAATATTAGAGTGTGTGTCTTTTTGGCCTGTATTGTTTCTACAATGTAGTGTCACCTGTGAGGCCCATGAACACCTTGGTGACTGACTGCTGTAAAATCAGAATAAAAATATTCTGCAAATGAGTCACATATTCAGTTATAAATTTTTATATGTATGCATATATTGAGTCAATAAAGTAGGTCACGTTGCTCATGCTTTCATAAGAGCAAATGTAATGAAGAACACTTTATAGGATGGAAATAGTTATTCTGCACAAACGCAAAGCTGCCAACGAAGATCAGGAGCAGAAATGAACTGCAGAAAGGAGCTATGTGCATATGTGCAGCTGTGTGTGTGTGTGTGTGTGTGTGTGTGTGTGTGTGTGTAGGTGTGTGTGTGTGTGTGTGTGTGTGTGTGTGTGTGTATGTGTGTGTGTGTGTAGGCAAGAGAATGTCAGTGTGGGCGCATTCACTAAGAGCTTTCTCCGAATCCTTAACAATGGGGGACAAATCCCTCAGTGTGTGAGCCACACACACTAGGCTTGGTGTGGAAAACAGTGCTGCCCCACTGCATAGGCTAGCTAACTTGTTGTTTGGAAAATTACATTTTCTTAAAGAAAATACTGACAGCATAAAATAGCACAAAATGAACCATGTACTGATAAAAGTTCATTAGTTTTGCTATGCGCTGAAAAGATTAGGGTTTGAGATCAAAATGAATGAGATCAGGTCAGATATGATATGATAATCTTTTTTCCCCCTTGCATTTACATCTATATGTTAAATAGCATAGCAAAATTTGTATCTGATAACCCAGTTTTCTAAATTATTATTATGATGACAGGTGTCAAATATTGGTCTGGAAATCGGGCCATGTGGAAGATAAAACTTTCATTAGACGTTTCACAAACACTGGAAACAGCCAGGGTCAGTTTCAGTGACCTGAAAAAGAAGGGATCCACTGATTTAATGAGCAACAGAATTCAAACTGGTTGGTCAAGGAAAAATACAACAGCTACTAACAGATAAACTGAAAGAGCAAAACCCCAAAACAACAAGAAGTTATCATGGATATCCTCCACAAGGAAGGGGTGGAAGTATTACAATCCACTGTTCAAAGAAGGAACACTGGATGAGCCATGAGTACCGCGATGAGCCACTACCACAGAGATGGGTCACGAGATTTTGGAAAATGATTTTATGTACTGATGGAGAAAGACGATTCTCTATTAATAAGATGAAAAGCTCATCTGTGAACCATGGTGGAGGTAGTGTCATGGCCAGGTTATGCATCACTATTTCTAGCTCAATAATCTTAACGATGATGTAACACACGATGGTAGCAGAATTAATTCTGAAGTCTACAGAAATATTTTCTGTGACTGAGAAATACATCCAAACCAACCAAGAGGCAAGAAGATGATCATCTAAAAAAAGAAAAACTAAAAAAAAAGCAAAAGTTAAAAAGACTTTATCTGGGAAAAACTAGGGAAGCTTTGGAATGGATAAATCAATTAATCCAGAGGAGATTTAAACAGAAACATAATCCGTCATAAAAGTGAAAGCCTGGAAAATCATTACCGAAGATGGAAACAACACCTTGTGGTCAATTTGTTGCAGGCTTCATGCAGTAATCACAAGAAACAGATATGCAACCAAATAATAAATGTCATTATTTGTTTGCTTTGATACACTGCAATGTAAATTGTATGATTCAATGTGGTTATTGTGTGTCAGTGTGGACGATTGCTTTCACATGTAACTTCAGCAAAAGAAAGACATTAAAAGACACTGTCAAAGCAATAAAAACAATAAAATCAGGTTTATAATTTAAGACCTATAACTTCAGCTTGTCCAATTTGGGTGTATAACATATGGTCAGAGAGCGCCCACTTGTGGCAGAAATGGTTGTCACCTAATTGAATGAGTGATCCAGGAATTACACTGTGCACAATAATTAAATTTAGCGTTAGCGTATGGATTTGAGGATTAAATTTAATCTAGAACAAATCCAGTGCTATCAGTGACTCCAAAAATGTCATTAAGCCTGAAACCTGAATGATTTACAAAGGAAATGTGAGTGTAAATGAAAAATGAAAAATTTCCATCTCACTTGTTTATTTTCATCTGTAAAATAAAGTGAGAATAATAAACAAACAGCTCAGATTTTACAAATAAACAGTTCTGATATTTCAAAAAGAAATCAGTGACCAACACAGCCTGCCTTCTTTACAATAACAGTCAAAATCCTTCCATTCATGGAGTCCGTTTCTGTTGAAGATCAACTTTTAGTGCAGCAGCAACCACAGCCTTCCAGACTCTGTTCAGAGAGCTGGAATGTTTTCCATCCCCATAAATCTCCTGATTAAGAAGGTCCCAAAGTTCTCAACAGGGTTTAGATCAGATGAGGAAGGGGTCGTGGTATTATTCTTTCATCTTTAAGGTCTTTAGTGGAGAACTTCCATACATGTGATGAAGTATTGTCCTGCAGAAAAATTATGGTCTTCTTGAAGGATGCAGACTTTCTCCTGAACCACTGCTTGAAGAACCTGTCTTCTAAAAACGTGCAGTATGTTTGGGTGTTGACTTTGAGTCCAACTTCAACCTGAAAAGCTCCAGTTAGCTCATATTTAATAATGCCAGCCCATACCAGCACCCCACCTCCACCTAACTGGTGTCTGAGTGGAAGTGGAGCTCTGTCCCATTACTGATCCAGCCACGGGCCCGTCCAGCTGCTTCATCAAGAGTCATTCTCATTTCATCTCCATAAAACATGAACAAGCTGTCTTGAGATATTTCTTGGTCCAGTCTTGAAGTTTCAGCTGATGCATCTTATTCAGTGGTGGTTAGGTTTGAGGCTTCCTTACCTTGTACTTCTGGACCCTCCAGGTAGGTTCAGTTCTGGAATATGACAGCACTGGAGGATCATGTGTTCCGAAGAGCATCACATTTGATCCTTCTCATCTTGCATCTTTTTTTCTCAACAAGTTTCTTGTGACCCTGTTGACCATTTGCAACAAACTGTTTGATGGTTCTGTGATCACGTCCCAACATCTTTGCAACTTCAAGAGTGCTGCATCCCTCTGAAAGACGTTTTACAAAACCCTTTTCACACTTTTTGACTTTTCAGAGTCAGGTTTCTCTTTTTTGACACACTTTGTGGGTGTTGATCTGTTAGGCCACACCCTCCCTCATTACACAAATACATCACCTGATCTGCTTAAATCCAATCAGCATTCAAGTTTATACAGCTTGGAGTTGTAATATATATGCATAAATATGATGATATGGTCAAAATACTCACTTTTCATTTGCCATAACATTTTATTTGCAATATGTGTGCTTTATCCACAAGCTTTGGGATGGAATGTGATGATCAGCAGTTCTATGGTAACTACTGAGTACAGTAGTGATCTTGAAATCTAATTATTTTGATGATTGATTAAGGTTTATTAAACAAAAATATGATAGAACATTGACAAACATACAGAAAGACTATATTTTAGGCCTAGGATAAAGATTTAAGATCAGATTACATTTGGTTCAGTACACTTCTTTGGTTCAGTACACAGTCTTTGCCACCAGTTGGGACACCCTCATGGCTGGGGACTCGAGGGCTGGGGGTGGGGGTTGGAGGGGTGCTCCTGGCCTGAATTAGAACTTTTGACCGAGTAATACGAAACCTTGAGCATTCACTTTTCACAGATTCACACAATTCGGGTATTTGACCTTATGTCCCTCTAAGTTGAAACTCAACATACCAAAAACATGTTAGCAGAACAACAAGCAAGGTGTTTTAGGATGCATTTAAGAATGAGTATGTCTGTTAAGGTGTTGATCTAATGATATCTTTAACCACTTATGAGACATTATCATCCGAGACATGTTCATTTTAAATGTGAAATAATTGTTACAGGTTAGCTGTAGTACAAGCCTCTGCATTTATCCCACAAACTCCATGCAGCAGGGGGCAGGTTTCTAGAACCCCCAGGGAGCAGTGATGGGGACAGTACTTAGCTCAAGGGTACCTCAGGGCAACCTACTGGTCTGGTAAGTACCTTAATGTTTGATCTTATTTGAGTTTATTTGATGTTACTTTGATGTACTAAATATACAATGTATCTCCTGGGAATCTATTTATTACTTTAATTGTTGAAGTAAATTTAATTTGTGTGCTTTCATTGACTTGACAGGCTTTTAGTTTAAGATTTCAAGATTTCATTTTCTAATGGCTGAATGGGAGAAATGGTTCATGAATCTCTTCTTACTCTTCTCTATACTTGCATACTCTAAAACAGAAAGCTTTTAATACAGCTAAACATAGTGCATAGTGAGAAGATAAACACAATGTTTCCTAAAGAAAAATCTAATTTCAGTTTATATGTAGATAGATAGATAGATAGATAGATAGATAGATAGATAGATAGATAGATAGATAGAGCGCTGGATATAGATAGTTTGTGTGGTTTGGGGGTCACCAGCAGAGGGCGAATCTGAGCAGGGAACGCATTTCATTTAGTATAGAAAGAAAAAAAATCTTTACTGGTTATTCTGTGGCCTGAATGGGCCAGTACAGGTAGTCTGCAGCCAATAAAACTTCAATCTGTAAAAGTGACTGATTAATAAATGCAACGCTAAAGCTGATCAGAAAACCATTAACCTGCTCTTTTGCCTCTTTTGACTCTAACATAAATAGATGTCTCTTTATAGAATCTGTAATGGTGTTTCAGGCATGCAGACAAGCTGTGACCATGATTTTGTATTTATCTTTGGTGGACCAGCTGAGCACCTCTAACTCTGTATCAAGGTCACTTTTTTAGGCGGGTGGAAAAAGAGACATGGTGACCATATTGCACTACCTAAGGATCAGCTTTGTGGGTTAAGTGCCTTCTTCAAGGACAGGGAAGACATTTGAACCCCAGTGCTAGATCCAGTGCTATGCACTTAGGTGGCCATTTTGGGATTAAACTGTGAACTCTGCAGAACCACCATGCTCAAGTTTCTGGTTTGAAGCCCTTACCACCACTACTGCCCCAAAAGATCTTTTCTCTTTTGCTCTTTGTGGCACAACACATTGCAAATAATACATAGACTTGTTTTCATCTCTAAATTATACTGTCTGCATAACTTCCAACTAATGGATGAAAGCCTGGAGCTACTACCAGCCGACCAGCTGATCATTCCTGAAGGGAACAGGGAGTGGAAGTGCAGCACTTGCTCTCCTACTTTATACTGTCTATATTTAAATATGTCCTGCTATCTATTTACTGTTTGCTTTTTTCCTCTCCTGCAGCAGCAAGTGAAACAGGATAAGATGAGCTGTGCATCAAGCCTGCTGAAGGAATGTCTGAGCTCTAGAAAGCACTCCAGCATTGCCTCATGAGACTCAGCACAAGTCTTCTGATCATCAGTCACGTTCATGTGATGGGATATTCTTGAAGGCATCAGTGAAGCTATGCAACTCTAATCAATTCTACATAATGACTTCTTTCAGAGAGTGTACAGATAAAAAGAGAGATAATAATTTAAGTGTTCAGATGAAAGTGTGCATGTTACATGCAACTGAAGAACAGAGAAACCCTCATGCTGCTCAATTTAACCAAGACTGAAAAGATTTTATCTTCACAAATGAGCTGTTCGCTCCAAACCCATTTTCCTGTCTGTCGTAACACTTTTTCTGGAAATAAGAAAAAAGCATGAACTGTAAAATAAATGTTGTTAAATTGCGTAAGTTACTGGCAACTTACTGTGAGTATAAAGAGCTGGACAGTAAAGCCTGATCTAATTGCCAGATGTCTAAAGAAAATCAACAATTTACCTATTCACCACCTGTTGGCTCCTCCTCTTATTTGCAGTTGCACTCAAAAGTTTGCTCAGTCTTGAAATTAATAATAAAAATAATTTTTAAAAATAATAAAAAAATACATATTTTGAAATCTACAGCATTTAGCAGACACTCTTATCCAGAGCGACTTCCAATTCCTCATTACAGGAACAGTCGCCCTGGAGAAACTCAGGATTAAGGGCCTTGCTCAGGAACCCAGTGGTGGTAATCCTGGAGGATTTGAACCTGCAACCTCTTGGTCCATAAGTCTGTAGGCAAGTATCCTACCACTAGACCACCACCACCCCTGAAATGAAAAGAAATGAAATGAAAAGAAACATCGATACCCAACGGTTACTGTGCTGCTGCTTGTAGGCACAATAAATCCAGCCCATCTGTCCATTCAGTGGGCTGGAGTTCCATGCTGGTCCACAGCACTTGTTTCCAAATTGCTTCTAACTAGTCTAGACATTGTTTTGAGCTTTGGGATGAGACAGCATGTAAGGTTTCTTTTTGATAGTTTGTCCATGCAGTTCATGTTCTTGTGCAAAGCAGACTGAGGCATCAGCATGTTGCCTTTCTGTCCAGTATTCAAGAAGTTCAATCAGAGAAATGGTTAACATTATGAAATAGCAAATATGGAAATTATGATTGATTTGTGCAAAGAGCCTGGGCTGTTCTAGGGTTAATTTAAATTCTGTCAACCGATGAGGCCAGACAGATAGTTGCTGAGATGCAGAAGAGAGCGGCCAACAGTTACAGAAGTTTGATACCAGACAGGTGCTAAATCATTCTCTTTGAGCAACTGGTGGCTGAGACTTAAACTAGCAACACTTACTGTGTGTTTGTGTGTGTGTGTGTGTGTGTGTGTGTGTGTGTGTGTGTGTGTGTGTGTGTGTGTGTGTGTGTGTGTGTGTGTGAGTGTGAGTGTGAGAGAGAGAGAGAGAGAAATAGTACACACTGAATGTCCTATTCTATTTACATGGTTGTAGAATCACATAGAAAGAACTCTTTATATAGCACAACCCTCTGTACACTGTGTCCCACTGGTCTGCTGTAAGAAACCAATCCAGTAAACTTGAAACGTCTCTTATTTTCATAGCCACTAACAGTCTAAGGTTTCATTAACCCATCTACCCTTCTTGTAACCAATTAAAAAAGTGAAAACCCTTGTCATTGTGGAACGCAGCACAGCCCAACACAATGAAATTCAACCTCTGCATTTCACCCATACACACAAGTGCAGCAGTGGGCAGCTATTGAAAGTGCCCGGGGAGCAGTGATGGGCTAGTGAGAGAATCGAACCCACAATTTTCAGATCCGCGGCCACTAGGCCACCACTGCCCCCTCACTGCATGATGACACTGGGAGAGAGGCTGTCAAGATGAAGTAGAAGTCCAGTTCATTTTATAAGTGCTCTTAGTTCCTAACTGTTTAAACCTAACATTAAGAAGCACAATGGAGGAGAAGCTGATCGTCGCTGTGGAAGGCTTACCAGTCATTCATGAAGTGTGTCTGTTATTGGATCAGATGAACCCACTGCATTCTCTGACATCTTTGCAACAGGTAAATCAAGATGCGCTGAAAGCAACTACAACTCAGAAAATATTTCAAAAGAGACGAATGATTTATAGAAAACATTTTTGTCCCCATTATGCTTGTTTTTCATTTTCATTGGCTATTTACCACAATCATTTACTCGTGGTCACTCAGCACAAACATAGGCTATAGGTCAACACTTTGTTTGCTTTGTGGCCCCTATAAAAAATGGTCATGGTCATTCTTTCACAAGCCACTATTTCCACATCAGAGATGATGTCAGACATGTAATTGACAGTTTCCTTTATTCACAAAAACACTTTGTTGGCCAAAGTCAGATGCATGTATCTTTGAAAGAGAGAGAGAGAGAAGTACACACTGAATGTCCTATTCTATTTACATGGTAGTAGAATCACATAGAAAGAACTCTTTATATAGCACAAACCTCTGTACACTGTGTCCCACTGGTCTGCTGTAAGAAACCAGCCCTGTAACCTTCAGGAGTCAGGAGTCAGCAGTCAAGAGTCAGGAGTCAGGAGTCAGCAGTCAGGAGTCAGGAGTCAGGAGTCAGGAGCTGCAGTTTATTGACCCGGTGAGGTGCAGCTGCTGTATTTTTAACTTTGCTCATTACTGGACACCTGACGCGATCAAGCATTTCTTACCAAAATTGTCCCAAAGAGACTCCGACTGTGCGACAGGATGCGCTCAGGCTGGGAGGCGGAACGTTCGCCGTATTATGTCGGGCTTCCCCATTTGAGGGATTCCTTCTACGTCAGCATGACGTCAGAGCGCTCGGAGCGTGAGCAGCTGTAAACCGCAGTGAGCAGAAAGCAGGAAGAGAACCGAGCAGAGTTGATCACCGAGTGGAACCAGGCGCAGGAGGGGGATCCGCACCTGAAGAGAAAGTCAGAGTGGAAAAGGGGGCAGGGTGAGGTCGAGCTCTGCTCGAGAAATGAAGGGAGGGAGTGTGAAGATACTACGAACATAAAAATGAAGTGAGATCTTTAGATAGGCAGAGCCACAAGTGGATAAATCAGGCTTATAAAAAATGACAGGTATTCCATTTTAATTATACTGTATTATTTACATATAAAATTCAATATAATATACATTAATTATCAGTAACACTTCACTGATATTGAGAGGAAAGCAATATCCAACCTTCTAGTCATGGGGTCCCAAACATGACCACCATCATGTACAGTCAAACCACCACTGTGTAGCAGTAGCTGTTTGGCTTCCTCTGCCAAATGTTTGGCTAAATTTGAACAGACGTTTAACAGAGGAAAGCAGGCATTGCCAAATGTTCTTCTTTGGAGTGTTCTTAAAGACTGCATGGATACCTTAAAAAATGTATTGATCAGAGTACCAGACGCCTTCATTGCAGCAGCATCTCTGATGAAATAGTCAGATCAGGTGGTGAAAAGGGAATGTGATAGTGTTTGTATCACTTCTTATCATATGGAATTCAGTTCTGTGTAGACGCCGCAAAAACCGTGTGGCTGAGGAAAAAGGTCCCATCATGAGATTAGTGGGTTGGTTTTGTGGGAAGAAGCGAGAGGGGAAGAAGCTTCATCTTTGGCCATTAAAGAGTCAGAAATCATATGATGTATACTTCTGGGGAAGAAAATCTAATTGCCATATTATAAATGTAATGCTGAAAGACAAGACCAGTTTTGTCCCTTTGCTTTAAATCAGGATGTCCCTTGTCTGTTGGATTTGACTTGAACTGAGAAACTGTGCTTTAAGTTAATATTTAATTGCATTAAAAGCTTTGCTAGGACTGAAGACTGTCTCATAGCTTATAGAACTCAGAGAGACATACGTTACACTATTATTGTGTATAAAAAAAGATAATCAAAGAATGCTTTAAGTTATGCCATTTCAATGTCACCTGGTACTGGACTTTTATTCACACCAGTCAGTAACTTTTTTTTTTCCACTGGATCCTAATTAGGATTTTTTTTTCACAGTAGGTGAGTTTTATCTAAGAAATGTTAAGTGATCTCGCTCAGAGGAAAAAGGAGGTTGGTAGAGCAGTGACCACAGAAAGATGATGCAAGCAGTGCTTTTTTTGTGCAGACAGTTCACTTCCGTTTGAGACATTACAGTGTTTTCACATTTCCACAAGTGCAGGGCAACCCTTTCCCCAACATGTTACTTTGAAGAAGAAATATATATATCCCCACTGCTCCAACCCTGAACACACACACACACACACACACACAAATGTAACACACACCCCTTCAAATGTAATAATTTTCATGTCCCGTATATATATTGATATATTGAAGAAATGGAGACGGTTGATCTGATGTGGCAACCCCTTAATGGGAGCAGCCGAAAGAGAAGAAAATGTGCTCATATATATTGACAAACACAAGATAGATAGATAGATAGATAGATAGGCAGACAGATAGATAGATAGATAGATAGATAGATAGATAGATAGATAGATAGATAGATAGATAGATAGATTGACTGATTTTTACAAGCGACTTTTTTTATGTTATTATGACTTTCAGAATCAGCTTAGTGAATATAGATATGTTTGTATATGTATATATGTATATAAATGTATATATATATATATATATATATATATATATATACACAGTACTGTGCAAAAGTTTTAGGCAGGTGTGAAAAAATGCTGTAAATAAAGAATGCTTTCAGAAATATAAATAAAGAGTGTTTATTTTTATCAATTTACAAAATTCAAAGTGAGCGAACAAAAGAAAAATATGTATATGTATGCACATGTATATGTATATGTGCATGTATGTGTGTGTACGTATTTATATGTTTATGTGTATGTATATGCAAATGTTTGTGTATGTGTATGTATATGTATGCATGTGTATATGTATATATATGTGTATGTGTATGCACACGTATATGTATGTGTGTGTATATTTATATGTATATGTGTATGTGTGTGTGTGTGTGTGTGTGTGTATGTGTATGTGTATGGGTGTATATGTATGTGCATGTATACGTATATATACAGTACTGTGCAAAGGTTTTAGGCAGGTGTGAAAAAATGCTGTAAACAAAGAATGCTTTCAGAAATATAAATAATGATTTTTCATTTTTATCAGTTTACAAAATGCAAAGTGAGCGAACAAAAGAAAAATCTAAATCAGATCAATATTCGGTGTTACTACCTTTTGCCTTCAAAGCAGCATCAGTTCTTCTAGGTACACTTGCACAAAGTCAGGGATTCTGTAGGATTATAGTCGGTGTATGATCAACCAGTTTTACCAAACAGGTACTGGTGATCATCAATGTCACACGGAGGTTGAAACACAGTCATGTTTGGAACAACCGACCAGCCGAGTTCCTTCAACAACTGTGTGCAAGCGTACCTAGAAGAAGTGATGCTGTTTTGAAGGCAAAGGGTGGTCACACCAAATATTGATTGGATTTAGATTCTCTTTTGTTCATTCACTGCATTTAGTTGATTGATGAAAATAAATGATGAACACTTCCATTTCTGAAACACTTCCATTCTTTGTTTACAGTATTTTTTCACACTGTATGTGTGTGGATGTATATGTACGTGCATGTATGTATATATATGTATATGTATATGTGTATGTGTATGTGTATGTGTATATGTGTGTGTACGTATATAATGATATTCCCTGGAGAAAGTAAAAGGGGAGTATTAAGTATCAGTCCTTTCTCATCACACCATCATCACATCCTTAAGTCGTGTCTTCCCCCTCTTTTAACTATTTTTAACCCAATTCAGCGAGTACTGCTAAATTTAGAGCGGCGAGCGCGCGAATCGGCTTCTTTTTTTTTCTTTTTTTTTGCGTCAATGGAATCCCGTGCGTGCGTCATCGCTGCGTGACGCACAGAGCTCTGATTGGTCGGCGCGAGCGGAAAGATTCTCCGAGAGGTTCCCCCCCCTCGACGTCACGGTAAGTAACTACGGCGGAGGTATATAGAAAAGAAAAAAAACAGAGAGAGAGAGAGAAAAGAAAAGGACGAGCCCGGAGAGACGGGTGGACACGGAGAGGAGACGCCGCACTGTGGATGGTGACCCGAACCAGAGCCGCGGCTCGGAACCAGGTGCGTGACCGGGTTATGGATCTATTAGTGCTTTTTGCATTTCTTTTCCTCCTTCAAGCTTTCAAATCTCACCCTTTCGTTGCGCTGCTGTAAACCTCGTAAAGCCTGCAAAACAGAGAAAAGTAAGAGCAGAACTTTTGGGACTAAAAGCAGATCTATTGCGGGCAATTGCAAATTTCTGATGATAAATTCATTAAAGTTGAGAAAAGGTGCGCGCGACAGTAAAGCAGCCCAGGAGCGAAATGAACAGGACAGAATAAAATCAGGTCTATTTATAACGCCTTAGAAATGATATATCTTAAACATCATATTAAAAATAATGGCTTTATTGCGTTTGTGTGCTTGGATCATCCAGAATCACAGTCGTGTACCTTTAAAAGAGAAGACAGCAAGGAGCTATTGCAACCTCTAGATTTCAGATCAAACTAGATTTAGATGGAGAACTAGTTCTGTGTGTGTGTTTGTGTGTGTGTGTGTGTGTGTGTGTGTGTGTGTGTGTTGTGCCCGAGCGCTGCACCTCAACAGGTGTGTGTGTGGTTGTCTGGCATTTCTGCAGATTTGTGTGACTTTTGCAACAGTAGAGGATCAGAAACTAGCTGCCTTCCCAGGAAGGGAATAGAATTTTTCTCCCAGTTCCATTTTAGCCTCTCATATTTAGTTTCTAATTCCTTTTTTTAAATGGGCGGTTGTAGTTCCAGTCCTGTCCGCTAGAGGGAGTTTCAAGAGTTTCCATGATACAGCCTGGCTGTGTTTATGTTGGCGTATCTGCCGTCTGCAGTTTGTCACTGTCAATAAGGCAGAGGAGATCAAGAAGCAGTCTTGAACAGTGTGAAAGTATTTAAACTGAAAAATAAATCAAACATTAATCTCCCTTTATTATGAATGACACAATGGCGTGACATGTATAATCTAGATGATCTAGACCAGATATTCTGTCATCCTTTGAGATGGGTTTAGGGTGTGAAAAGTTTAAATCACTGAGGAAAAATCTGTCTATTTGTGTGAAGGAAGCTCATTTGGTCTTCTTGCAGCCTCATTCATGCTCTCTGCAGCTGGGGCACTCATTTAAAAGTCAACCCTAGTCTTCCTCCAAAGTTATGCAGACTCATAAGAGTGGTATAAATAGGCAGCGCTCTGGAAGACTGCTTTCCAGGCTTTCTTGGAAACCAGTTGGAGGGTGGACTTCATCTCCTGTACTGATGATCCCATCCATTAACAAGCTCATTCACTTGGTATTTGAGATTAAAATGTTTAAAGAGACATGAGGATCAGAATGATCATCAATGGATTATACACTGGGCTTTTTTAGAGAGGGTCATACTGCCCAATATGTTTGGGATGCACTTTAAAAAGGAGCAAACCCATGACATTCTATTAAATAGTTGTTGTGGTTCTGCTCTACAGAAATGACCTGTGTTCAAAGTCAACATGGAGTCCAGTCCTATGAGAGCACCCTCTTCAACTTTGAGTTTCTGAACCCTGACTTCACCTCCAGGTTGGCCATGGACATGAGTGACCAGCGAGAGCAGTTTTCTGCTCCTTCCCTGCCAAGCATCACCTCTCTGGTTGGAGGGTATGGAGGAGATTTTGATTCCTACTCCTGCCAGATCGCCGCTGCTACCTCAGGACAAGATGCCTTCAAGTTGGATGACATCCCAGTTTATGGCTGCTACCCTGGCACATTCACCTTGAGTTATATGGATGATGCGCTGCACACTGCAGGTAGCTCAAACTGTTTTGGTAGCCCATCATCAGCCCCTTCGCCCTCAACTCCTGGTTACCAGCCAACGCCTGCCTGGGATGGAGTCTTTGGGCCTTGCTCTCCAGATCCAGTCTGCTGGGGCTCGGAGAAGACACCTCTCCACCACACTCCCTCTTTCTTTAATTTTGGCTCTGTAACGGGGGGTGACCTGTCTCCTGTGGGGCAGATGCATCCTCAGATGCATGACCAGGACCCCTTCTCTCAAAGCCCACAGAACTTCAGTCCCCTTGGCTTGGACCACAGCATCAAGGACAGCTCAAGCCTGGTGGACAGTCAGGTATCTCCAAAGGCCAAGAGTCCAATGGGAAACGAAGGGTGCTGTGCAGTGTGTGGGGACAACGCCTCTTGCCAGCACTATGGAGTACGCACCTGTGAGGGCTGCAAAGGCTTCTTTAAGGTAAGTGTTTGGAATCAAATGCAGTCAGCACTGTAAGCAAAGGACAAAAAGGAAAATTAAATTTAATATTTTTAGCCTCACTTAAGTGCATTTGAATAAGCCCTTTGTTTATTGTTTACAATGGGTTGAGAATGTCATTCTGAAAAAGCTCTTTTTTGTGTTTTAGCGTACAGTCCAGAAAAATGCCAAATATGTGTGTCTAGCCAATAAAGACTGTCCGGTGGACAAACGGAGGCGGAACAGGTGCCAGTTCTGCCGCTTTCAGAAGTGCCTGGCGGTGGGAATGGTGAAAGAAGGTGAGATAATCATAATCACACTCATTTCATTATACATTAAACATCTGCATATGTTCTTAATAATGTGTCAAAATCATCTAGCCATTATAAATCTTGCAGCAAAACCATTTATTGCTCATAATACGCTATTATAATAAAGATTTTATTGGTGGGCCTTTCCAGTCGTGAGAACAGACAGCCTGAAAGGCAGAAGAGGTCGTCTACCCTCTAAGCCAAAACCAGTTCCAGAATCAGCATCTGTCGCCCCTCCTGTGAGCATCATTTCCTCCCTTGTGACAGCTCATATTGAATCGAACCCAGCTCTTGGAAAACTGGACTATTCAAAGGTGAGCCCTGTTTAATTTGCTCAAGCTAATGTATGCAATCCATAATGAATATGCTAGGGCTTGATTTATCCTACTTTTTCCACGTAATCTTCTTAATCATATTTCTGCGTTCTAAGGATTCATTCATTTCGAACCCTGGCTGATTATATTTTTGTGTATTCTGTTTAGTATCAGGAAACAGTGGCTAACCTGTCTGAAAAGGAGGATGCGAATGACATCCAGCAGTTTTATGACCTGCTAACAGGGTCTATGAGTGTGATCAGAAAGTGGGCAGAGAGTATCCCAGGATTCACTGCCTTCTGTAAGGAGGACCAAGACTTGCTCTTTGAATCAGCCTTCGTAGAGCTCTTCATCTTACGGCTAGCGTACAGGTACGATGATAAGTGGTTATTTGTAGTGTAATGTGGTGCTACTAGTCACCTTGAGAGCATAACCAGGGATGGCTTCTGTACAATTCTAATAGATTTCTTTCTTCATGTCCATATCAGATCAAACCCTGAGACAGATGAGCTGATCTTTTGCAATGGAGTGGTTCTTCACCGCATGCAATGTGTTCGGGGATTTGGTGACTGGATCGATTCCATCATGGAGTTCTCCCAGAATTTACATCGAATGAACCTTGATGTGGCTTCATTCTCCTGTCTTGCCACACTGGTTATCATAACAGGTGAGTTTTACAGCTCTAATTGTCTAAAATTGTGGGGCCTCATGGCACTAATATGAGAACTAAAATTTTCATTTCTCTTATAGATCGCCATGGCCTGAAGGAACCCAGACGAGTAGAGGACTTTCAGAACTGTTTAATCCCGTGTCTCAAAGATCATGTCGCCACAAGTGCCTCAGATGTAGCTCGACCCAACTATCTGTCACGGCTGCTGGGAAAACTGCCTGAACTGAGAACACTGTGTACTCAAGGCCTCCAGCGTATCTTCTACCTTAAGCTTGAAGACCTAGTTCCACCTCCTCCCATTGTAGACAAGATTTTCATGGATACTTTGCCTTTCTGAGACTGCCTGGAATGTTATGTGCAAAGGCAGCTGATGTGACAGTTTGATGAAAGACTTGGTCTAAATGTGAACAAAGGTAAAGCAATACTTTGGAGGCACGTGAAGGCTTCCGGGGGATGAAATAATGGAAAGACCTGCTTTTTTTCTATGCTTTTTGGGAATTAATTTCATGAAAGATGGTGGTTATCTTGCTCTGAGACTGACCCCCAAATTCACAGGCACATACACAGCCCCCCCCCATCATTGTACACATAAAAAGTAAAATGATCTTATTGGAACCCGGATCCAACTGATGCAGCAATGGCTATGCTTTGCTTCGGCCTTTGGAATTGTGACTTTTGCTACTGTAATAATAGCATTTCATGGTAAATGAAGCAGAGGAGGTATCAGACTGATATGTTTGTGCTTGAACAGTATTACAGCTTTGTATTTTCCATGTATGTGAGCATACATGCTTTTGATGTACAGAGATGGTGCTTAAAAACACACCTGTGGCTTATGAGAAGCTAAAGAGGCTATGGACCAAAACTAACATTGTTTACTTGGACACACAGAATTCAATCAAAGCCTTAACTGTACTTTTATTAAAGCAATGCATCAGTGATGAATATACTAAAACGACTTATTTCACATTCAAAGGCAATGTTGCACTGGGGTGCAAAAGGTGGGTGAGTATTATCTTGTACGTTGCTGTGCGGTGGAGTTTTGAGCCCCAGACATACCATTTGTCCCCTGCAGTGAGCAGAGTGAGAGCCATTAAGGTGCTTGGCTGTCCTTATGGCAGAATAAGGAGGTTAGAATTGTCCTCTAAAAGCAACTTCTAGAAATTTGTTATATTGGAAGTTTTATTCTTACATTTAAAAATGTAGTTTGACCTACAGCCAGTTGTGAGTATAGTGTTGAAAATGCAGGTCTGAAATGGGTTGATTACAATGATACATTTCCAAAAATAATAGTTCCTAATTACATCTGGCAAACATTTTCTTTTTTGAGTCTCAGTGCAGCTACTTTACCAGCACCCAGTGCAGCCTCTTACAAGCATCTTGCTCTGAATATTGTCACTGACTGATGAATTTCTTCAGTTTTAGGGTAAACAAAATTGTATGTACTTTATGTATAGAGATGGTTAGATATTCTATATATTTTGTCATGATAAGGAAAAAAAAGCTTGGGCATTATAGTGTTTTGATATTTTTATATTCTTAGATATTGTTTATCTTTCATTACTATTGTTGTAAAGCATTATGCAAAAAATGAACATAAAACAATCAGTTTTATGCATTTCAGTCATTTGTCCTCTTGGAGATGGAGAAGACCACAACTGAGCCAAAAGTCATTCACAAAAATTAATGATCAAATAAAAGTAAGACCCAAATGGTCATGACTGTTGATTTCCTGTTTCTGCTTGCAGTTCTTTGTATAAAATATGAGTAATGTTGTCGTTATCAGGTTTCCTCTCATGCTTTCTTTGTTAGAGAGACAATGTTTCCAAAGAGTCTTCTTTTCAGAGTAGGACACTTTAGTCCACGTAAAAGTATCAGTTTTTCACTTACCGTAGTCCTATATTCAGTCCTGAAGACTGTTCATTTCAGTTTATTTCTGTTGACTTCATCTCAATTAGGATCACATGACCTTTCAGTTTCGATGGTTTTTGTGCTATACTTGTCTCTTTAGCCCAGAAGAAACAAAGTCATGCTTGAAAATGTGTTGACATGGCAGTGGGACTCGAGTCATGCAGAGTTGTGTCCAACCTACGTATAGTGATTTCCCCTCTCTAAAAAACCCTCAACTCATCTGTTGATTGGCTGATCTATGGCTATCACTGTTGACAAAGTAAAGTTAAAAAATAATCTTGCAGTTCATTTTAAAAAGTAATCAAACACACCAAATACTTAAGTGGCAATAATTCTCCCCTTTGCAGAATGTTCAGACTGCTAAAGACGGCTTTAAATGATCTATAGACCTTATAATTCTAGAATTATATGGATAATTAATAAGCCACTTAATTGTAATTTCAATTTATTGTGAACTTCTTGGATGTTAACGGACTAACTTTGACAGGATGTTCAGCAAGCTTGACTGAGGAAACCATCAAACTGTTTTGAAAGCTAAACTTTGAGAATCCCTGATATGTGCCTTACTTGCTGTGCTTCTGCGTTTTTGTTCAGTCATAAATGTGAATATTTTAGGAGACAAAAATGATGCAGGGACTGACTGAATGTGCAAAGTGCATTTCTGCAATGTTGGGAAGATGATCTGAGCCCTGCAGCAGTCCATTCCTCCCCCATTGCATATCAGTGAGAAACACTCCTCTTCTTAAATTTCATTTAGAAGATTTCATCACCACGTCGTAAGACTGACTGCAACTATCAGGCATGGGGGCTCCATGCATTTTACAGACCTAATGATGGGGAAATAATGAACTATGAATCACAGGTGCTCTGGTGATGCTCAGTTTTGACTGATGCATTAGGTGGCCTTTAAAAAAAAAACTCAGGTACTTTTAAACAAGTAGACCTTTCCAGCAACTGATCCAGTCACACTATGATATGGGTGTCGCATATCCCCTCGGGAACACAAAATTCTGTGGCCTAATTTTGGGCACTGTAATCTGCACCGAGGACACCACACCTGACGAGGAGGGTCTCTGCCCGTCCATGCATGTTGTGAATGTCATCTATAAAGCATATGCCGCCTTTAGGGTGTGCATTCAGTACAGGCCAGGGGCTTTGGGGGTTCAGGGAGAACCCCTCCAATGTCATGAGGGAAGTCAGGGGTTGTGACTGGTCATGCAAAGCACTTTGCCACTTCCAGTTTCAGCTGTTTGCAATTAGCGTCTTATTGTATTTATACTTGATTTCATGAGTTCATGATAAAAATGTAGTGTTGATATTCAAACAAGCATTGTTCCAGCTGTGCTAAAACCCCTCAAGTAACAGGTGTGTAATTTTACACTGTGGGAATAACATTTAGGCACTTAATTCATCTTTTGAAATTCATCTCTAACACACAGAACCTCAGTTTATTAGATATAAGCTTTTTTTATGATGTATCCAGTCAAACAGTTTTGCAGAATATGTATAAATGTGAGACTTCATGTGCCCCTTTCTTGTGTCTGTTGTCTTTTGTGAATATGAATCAGTGAGAGTTTCCACCCTGTGCTTTTGTAAGAGGCCTGAAGGGACAGATGGGGAGTGACAGAGGAAATCCTATGGTTGGTATTTATAGCTCATCATTGTAGTTCAGTAACTTGATCTGCTGCTTTCATAAAGGAACAGAGTGTGACTCTGACAGGGGAAAGTATATATGCCCATCCTCCCAGAATGATTCAACATAGAGGCAGGTCCATGCAAATGTCTACAATAGATGATTTTTATTTTCATTTTTTGACCGATTTTGTACACAGTTTTGTATAAAAGCACAAAAAGTTATTTAAATCAAAGTTCGATTGGCAAACTCCTCATTGCCAATGAATGAAAAAGAGTTTTCCAGCTTCTAATTTGCAGCCTCTGAATCTGTCGCTGCAGAGACTTGTGGAGATCACTTAATGTGGAGACCTGTTATGAAATTTCCTGTCTGGTATGGAAACCTAATAAGAGCATCTGAAGGACATGGCAGCTCTCTAATATAAAATACCATAGTTCATCCAGAAGGAGTAACTGGATAAAGTCACTTTCACTCCGATTACAGCTGTTATGTGAATGCAACATACAAAAATAAACCTGCCGCTTCCATGACTGGTCTGTGCTTTGCTGGGCAGACATTTGTTTAAAAATACATAGTACGTGCAAGAAATGAGAATGATTTGCCCTCTGAAAAGTGCTAAAATTACAGTGGAGGCCTCTGATGCCCTTTCTCCCTCCATATAGTCACCAGTCCTCCACTGCCAGCAACCTCACACACTCACACTTGGGGACGTGAGAGCATGAGAATTCTGGGATAATAAAAGAGAGTGACAGCAAGGCTCGGGTTGCAGGGCCACGAGCCTTGGCTACAGGCCTAAAACGTCCAGTGACAGTCAGCTCAGGCACTTAAAGGGTGAGCCTGAGAAAAGAACCAATACACAGATGCTGCTCATGTGACTTCCTTCACGGTTGATGGACCACATGAAAACCAAAGGGACTTTCTGTATTGCCTTCAAATTGCTTCTTCAAAATCTCTTTAACAGGACATGCACAACAATAAACACTTTTAACCTGCGGTTACACTAAAACACATGCATGCTGACACAATGCACAATATTCCAACACTATATTGTACTAATACTAGCACATTATTTGTAATATTAGTGCAGTTACTCGGTGCACTTTAACCCTACACTATGATGAATGACTGTCTAATATGAAAGAATGCAATTGGGAAAAGTTCCATTTAAAAACAATAAGAGCTGCAATGACTTGATAATCTGACCACTATGGTCAGCCTTTAAGCCTCAGTTCTGAAAAAAAAAAAATACTGAGCTGTTTTTTTCTGAGAAATACATTCACTAAAATAATTACATTACACCACATATCAGAAAAAACCACACTGACAAGTTTAAATAACCTCCATAAAACCAACTACAAAAAAATGAATTATATGAATTTGCATTCGCTGGGCACTTTTTTTAGTACTATGCATGCTGGAAATGTAAGACTACGTCATCTTAAGCTCCTCCTCCTTTATTATGTATAGAACCTTTTCCAGCAGTTGTAGCACATCACGTGGGTGTCAACAATGAAGTAAATCCTGCTCGTGTTTGCAGTGTGAACTCACAACTTGCACTGAAAGGGAATTAAACACACAAAAACAGTTTAATTTACGGTTTATTTACACTTTAGAACAGGCTATGAAGGCTTTGATGTTTAGACCAAACAGTAGAACCCAGTTCAGTCCCGTGGCCTTATAAGGCCTTGCGATTGAAAGTTATGTATGCAGATAACTACGTTTATCATGTCCATGTTGATGGTTTTGGCTGCAGGGCATCATCACTCAGGCCAAATGGTTTTTTTTCTTGACATAAAAAAACTTTGGCACACGCCGCCCAGTCAAATCACTTCACTGCATATATCAATCAGGAAGAATCTTGGATGACTTTAATGTAGTTAAACACTGCTTTCAGTTTGGGTCTGTAAAACCAGTCGTTCAGACAGCAGCATCCAGCTTTCAGAGCAACAAATGGGTGCAGTAAACCTTAAATTGTTAGAAAGTGATGTATATTTTTGTACATACTGCAGCTTATTTTGCTGTTGAACATGATCAGACCGGTGAACATGATATGCCCTTGTGCTGAGACTAATATAGCAGTGGTTTTTCCAAATTTGTTCCAGGAGTGACTGCTGTCCCACAAGGTCTTGTAAAGAACTGTTCCAGCAGCTACACAATGTTAGACAGGCGCTATTGATAAATATTTTGCTAAGAATTGAATGAATTACAGGAAATGCTTGCCTCAAACCAGGACTTTAGGAAACCCAAACAGACTGGCTTTAACACTGCGTAACATATTTTCATCCATTAAAGTTTATAAAAGTATGTGAAATTCCAGCATGGGGACAGTTGGTTCTGTTTCAGCTCCTTTTGTGGATTGAAAGTTCCCTGAAACACTGACCTAGAATGAAACATTTAAATCCAGTGCAGAAAAAAATACCTAAAGAAGTAAATTTTAGACATCAAACTTGTTTTGGCTGATTTGCTGACAGCACCCGTGTGCAGGACTGTTAGTATTCCAGGATCAAGACTGAAAATCACTTTAGAATATTGGGAGTGAGGGAACTGAGATAAAAAAGCAAAGCAGAACAAACAGATAAAAGACCTACTCAAAAAGCACAGTTCATGGTTCTCCTGCTAGAAACCTAAAAGTTCCTTTCTGATGAACTGAAAAGGCAATTCTCCTAGCTGGGCCTGGTTCCCTTGCAACTCTCTTTCAAACAATCACACCATTCACACGGACACTCGAGTGGACGATAAAGAACCACACAACAGAAGGAGCCTTGAGCAGAGCAGTAACAAGAATTTGTTTGAACAAGAAAAATTCAGAGATGACGTTCAACTCCGCAGAAGGGTCACTAAAGGCCTGTGACCCCCCTCCTTACTAGAAAACATCTTTAGTATTACGCTGGGGAAAGAATCTGTTACTGTTATAAAATGTTCTTCTGCAAGCTGTTATAGGATGTTTTCCTCTCTTTACACTAGTCTAGAATTTTCTCCTCCTTTCAGAGTGTCCTAATATGTTCAACGTCCGGTTTCCGGCTCTTTTTTCATTTCTGCCTGCTATTGAATGCTGGCATATAAGGTTTCAGGTGAGTGCCCATGTAACAAATGCAGTAATGAAATATTAAAATACACATTAGAGAAATATGCAGTAGAGCACACGTGACGTCATTACATGAAAGGTGGTCACAAATCTTGGTCAGTATTAGATAATCGCCACTTTTATTGTGGTGTCCTAATGCAACTTTTTTACCCTTCTCCCATGTGATAATGGTATGTAAATTGAAGAGCACAAAATCTGCTGTATGTAAAACGTTATCTCTGCAGTAACTATACCATCACTTTAGAATGCGAGTACCAGTGAACTCATATTTTACTGTTACTGTGGAAACAGTCAAATGAACGCACATAAGCACACACACACACACACACAATATAGCACCAGATATGGGTGTATAATATCTTGGCCCATACGCTATGTTCTGGGGATTTGTGATTTAGAGCTGCTAAATGATTCCTCTGTGGTGTGGGTAGGAGCTGTCATTGAAACACCTCCCACATTCACTTTGGGTTTATAAATAGCCACTCCTCACATGAAATCAATAATGCCACTTAGATGTGTTGGAGTGTATGCTGGTGAGCTTTGCCGCCCCAGGATTATCACCCCACTTGGTGCTGTAACTCACACCATCTCATGCAGAAGTGCCACTCAAAACAAGCTTTTAACAAAGACCACGGCCCCATTCTCTTCTAAAATATAGAGAAATATATTAAGGACTGCACTGTGATGGGCTGCTGGGGTACAGGGAAAGAGACCAGCACCACCGCAACATTGGTTAAGCTGCTCAGGAAAAGTGTGTGTGTGTGTGTGTGTGTGGGTGGGTGCAGAAGTGTGATACCATGTATGAAAAAAAAATCTCTTTTTCATTTTTAGTTATGTTCAAAGACCTGTTAAGAGCCCACATGTGACACCACACATTAGGCTTTTGGAAGTTTCATAGTCACTGGATGAATCATAGGAGTTACTGAAAATAAGTCTAATAACTACTCAGATTTCAGATAAGCCTTGGCTTCCGGGAGTCTGGCCAACTCTGAGTATAATTAAAGAAAATTTTAATGATATCCTCATCATATAACACGAATAAAATGGTTATTTAGCAGAAATTCTAGTGTCTAATTTACACCTTAAGAGCTCAAATCTCTAAGCCCATCATGTTTAATGGTCCATGACTTGGATGTTGTAAAATGTTTTAGTGTAACTTTTAATCAAAAATCAAAGTGACAACCTGTCTGAAGTGATGATTGTTCTGAGGACTGATCAGAGAAGGGTCAAGTGCAGCTGATGCCAACTGTGCCAAAAGTTGCGCAATACTGCCATCTAGTGTTTATTAGCTGAACAACAACCACCACAACTCTGCTCACATAGTCTCTCTTTCTCCCTCCCTCACACACACACACACACACACACACACCCTTAATTTGAGCACGCGTTGATCAGAATGGTGCAGCACATTTTCTGCTTCTCTCTGGGCTTGTCAGGGAATCCGATGATCACAAGTGATCAGGAAGCGAAGCCATCAAGAGCATTTAATATACAACAACTGGACTATAACATCGGCCGGTATTCTAATCCTTAAATGTCTGGCAACCTCTGTGCTTTAAAAATGTATGGAGTCATCCAGGTTCAGCACAGATGGAAAAATCATTTAACCAGACAAGTCAAGGCCGCTAAAATTACTTTTTCATTGCTCTGTCCTCATTTAAGTCATGCTTTGTGAATTAATCTAGTTTGTTTTAAACAAACAACAGTAAGCACAACTGGTTACACTTGAGAGAACCAATGTTGCAAACAAATGGGAAATGTCAAAATAAATAATGCAACTATTTGCTGCAGCACAAGATCTGGAGAGCGTTTTTCCCCCCCTCTCAGGGGTTAACTAGTATACTAGTCCAAAAGTATCTGGATAGCCCATAAAGTATCTCAGCCCATCCATTTAGTGAATTCAGTTGATTAAAGTTTGCACAGCTTGTGTAATCCACTTACAAAAGCTCTGCCAATTGAATAGGAAGCTATAGAGCAGCTGCACACGAGCCTAAGACGGCCATACCCAGTTCGACTACATAAAAGTATCTTAATCTCATCCAGTAATCCTCTAAATTACACTCTCCATCGCTAAGGAGCAGTGGAACAGTGTTAACAGGAATAAAGGGGTGCTGGCGACTTTAAGGTCAATTAAAGACATTCATACGTGGAGTAAACCCAGGTATTTAAATGTGCAAAAGTATGGATTTAATCCTTATTACACACAGTAGTGAACACACACGCAGCAGGAGCAGGGCTGCCTACCTGTGCCTGGAGAGTAATTATGGGGTAGAGTGTCTTGACAAACCAAGGGCACTTCAGGTGTGGATATGTGAGTAGGAAAGAGTTTTTCACTCATCCATCAGTTGCCCACATTTTCCCTGCTGGTTCTGGGGATTAAACAAAAAACAGCAACCTTTTAGTTGAAAGCCATCTTCTCTAACCATTAGCCCAGAGACTTATACTATCTATTACTTCAGACGTTTCTCACCTGGATAATGATTCACCTCCTCCCACATCCTCCTCACCCCATTCACTTCTCTCCTCATACTCTTGGTCTGGTATTGGCCTCCATTCTTGTCTAAACTAAATGTCCATCGGGGCCTATTTATGTCTCAGTTTGTAAGAGAACTTTATCTAAAAGTGATTTCACCTGTGGACAGCCCAGTGGGGCAGCGGGTTGTTACCACACAGCAAGAAGTTCCTCTTTTCAATTCCCAGGTGGGACAGCCTGGTGTTCCTTTCTGTGTAAAGTTTGCATATTCTCCCCATCTCTGTGTGGGCTTCCTCTGAGTGCTCTGGGTTCTTCTCACGCTCCAAAGATAACCACGTATAATATGGATAAGCAGACAAAGCTTCAAATAACTTTAGCTTTTTCTGTGTGCACATAGATAGGACACTCACCTACAAGCAGGTGTTCATATATTTGAAGGATGGATGTTTTCTCCAAGCATGATGAAACGGGGGCCGCAGTGGCCTAGTTTTTAGGGACTAGGGCCCAGGATCAGAAGGTCCTGGCTTCAAATCCCAAACCAGCATGTTGCCCTGAGGTACCCTTGAGCAAGGTACCACCCCTATCACTGTTTCCTGGGAGCTGATTATGACTGCCCACTGCCGCACGTGTGTGTGGGTGTAAAGCAGAGGTTGCATTTTGTTGTTTCACGCTAATAGTCACTTTCACTTCACTTTAAAGAACAAAGAAATGATGATAATACTAATGATTTCAGAAGATGCAGCAAATATCTATTCCCTTTCTAGTCCCCTGGGACCCTTCCATTGGCTCTTCAATGTAAGGCTTCAAGTGATCCAGCCAGGAGGGCACCAGCCTTCTGAGACTGACTGAGTGGGCATCTCTCATCTCGTTTCTGATTGGCTCCCGCCTCTCCCCTCCGTGCATTTTTCCTGCATCCAGTCCAACAGAGCCTCACACTACAGCCTTAATGACAGAAGGAGCACCCACCCCAGGAAAGAAAGAAGGAGCCATCTCTCATCCAAACATCCAAAGGCTGGAACTTTCTCTCCATCTTGGACGATGCGCTCTGCGGCGGGAGGATCCTCTTAAAGTTGGAGAAGCCCCCGCGTGTCGGACCAGGTGCTTCACCCGCCCGGTGTCCGGGATGAACGTGTCCCACGGACTGTTGGCACCAGCCATGCCGGGGTCGCGCGTGCCGTTTTCGGACGAGCGCGAGCAGTTCCTGGGGCGCCTCGTGCAGATCGCCGTGCTCTGCGTGCTCACCCTCACCGTCATCTTCGGCGTCTTCTTCCTGGGCTGCAACCTCCTCATCAAGTCGGAGAGCATGATGAACCTCCTGGCCGACGACAGACGACCCTCCAAGGAGGCAGAAATCATCATGATCGCGGCGTGAGGAGGAAAACTTCTCTCCCTTCCAGGAGGACTTGTTGAACTTTTGCTTCATGCCTTCATCAGGACCGGCACACACACCTAAATAATACTAATAATGCATGCTGAAGTAAGAGTGATGCTTTTTTTAACAAGTAGTGCTAGTGATGCTTTGGAGTAAAAGCTGATCTGGATGCACTGGATTTAGTTAATCTGCACAGGAAATAAAATGCAAAAAGAGTGTGAGCTGTGGTTCAGTTTATGTAGTTATTGTATTGCATATTTTTTCCATCGCTTTCTTAGAAAATCCATTCAATGCATCCAGTTCAGAGCATCACAGATGCTGGGGATGAGCAACTGGCCAGGCTGGGCACACGGATGTGGCATCTGATGGCTTGAGTAGAATAGAAAGTTCTCTTTATGCTGAATTCTCTATTAGGCTGCCAGCAGTGGCAACGTTATTTTTCTTTCACAGCTGGGATCTTTAGTTTTTTTCTCTGTAACTCCAATTACTGTGTCCTGTTTTGAGATTAGATAAGAATCGCACGTTGAAACTCCTCACCCAAGCGACCGATTCCACCCAATCCCATGCAAAGTGTAACACTTACCAAGCAAGACATCAGATGCTCTGTGCTTATCTTAAAGGTGTAGATAGTCATGTATGCTGAATGAACCATTTGAAAAAAGGCACTGCTTTTGAGCCTGAGCCTATCATTTTTTTACTGACTTGCACTGAAACACGAATTGTAAATGAAGGGAAGAGTGTCATGATTCATTTCTCGATTCATTGGAATGGAGGCATACTGTTAGTGGATGTGCATCTTGCTTGTAAGATAAATGCCTTAAATGATATGTGCGGGAGTGTTTTTCCCACTGGCTCTCTGTGCAGCACATCATCTAAACAAGAGGCTGAATGTGGTCCTTCTCGTTTCATTACATAAGCTTTATGTGGACCGAGAGGACACCTTTACGCTCAAGTTGTTCCCAGGGTTCTTTCTATCAAAAAATGGCTAAAATACATGTGCACAAACATGTGGGCATTTAGAGTGGTGTGACCATCACCATGGCTCAAAAGACATGGACATAAAGCTTAGTCCCTAAAATACAAACTGGTCAGTCCTGGTGGGTTTTAATCACAGGAGCTCGTCATTACTTCTCCGGTGTAGTCACAGCTTGCAGAAACCATAACATTCAGAGCATAATATGGCAGACTTTTTTACTGGTTTTAATTCCAAGAAAATATAAACTTTTAGCGCAAAATAAATAGGTCAGATTTACAAAAGTATCACTTTATACATTGATTCCATCCTCAAAAACAATTAGAAGCTCATTTTTAAAATCTATATAATACTTGGCAGGGTGTATTTTCCATTCAGTAAATGGAATTCTGCTGCACTTAAAATGTAATAAAGAAGGGAATAAAATTTTGCATCAAAATCCCATCTGTAATGACTACAGACCTGCAGGGTATCTGGTTTACAAAGGCAGATTTTCAACCAGTTTTATGCAAACATCATAAATTTTTCCTATGTTAAATACTCTCTGAATGTTTTTCTTTCTTATGGATTCTTTTATAGAGATATGTATAATAGCAAATCCTCCCCCAGACAGAAATTATATTTTAGAGAAATTTTGACAGTTTCCATCTATTCTTTAGAAAATGTTCCCACTAAGGTTTTCAAATGGTGGGGGAAAAAAATCCAAAGCATAAAAAAATCCATAAGGATTTAAAGTTAATTATGTAGGGGTCGATGTACACATAAAGGCAGGTGAGTTGTGAACAATATTTCGATGCGTCTTTTAGGCTCTACAGGTAATGAAATGTCACACGATAAACTTTCAATCTTACGTATGGAACTGTCACTGTCCTCATCATGCACTTTTCTCAAGTCCATCTTACTCACAGTGTTAACATTGGCACACTGGTGTAATCATAGGTGAAATGTGATCTACACTCATAAACTTAAAGGTATAATACAAATTACATTTTGCAACTAAATCACAGCCATAATGATGACTGACCTTCTGTTTAAAAGGCTTACGGTTCAACATCTTTAGTTTTCAAAAACAATGTAAAAAAATCTCTGCCTTTCATTCTCTTTCATTTGAGTGCCTTTTAAAGCACTCACCTAGACCATCGCAGAACCTCCCATCTCTAAACTGGAACCAGTAAAAATTCTCAATTTAATAAATTAGCATGAATTAAACTAGCATCTCTTGTCTAAAATCATAAACATTGTCAAATTAAATGAACACATACAAGTACCATAATTTATTTTTTGCATTAATTAATTTTATTATTAGACATTAAAATCTTGCAGAATTTAAAGCACAGAAAATTGTTCTGTTTACTGAATTAATTGAAGTTTCAGTAAATATGTCAGCCAGGTGAAATGGAAATCCTTTATCAGTTTATTTATCAATGTATTATTTTTTTAATTTGCATTGTGTCAGTGAGTTTAATATTGCAGCCTGTTTTCATTTGCATTACCCCAGCTTTTGCTGGATCAAGCAGAGATGAGGACAGATTTTTCAGCGGGGAGCTACTGCCATTTTCTAGATGTTACTAATGTGGTATGGCTGGCTGACAGTAGATTAAACCTTTAGTAATTAATGACAAATTCTGAAAACTTCTATTACTGTCATTCATCTGCCAACGATGCACCACACGTATCAGTTAAATTCTACAGATCACAAAGTGGGATATTATGTAGCACAATTCCTTTTCGTCCTGGCTATGCCACTGGGTGCAATCTGCCCATTAATAAGACAAGACACCATCATCCAATCAGCTACACGCTAACCAACATACATAAGTGCTGGTTTTTAAAAACATTTGTAACTTAGTCCTCACAGGGAGACAGGGCCACATGCATGGCATGATAAGCCTTTAATGGCCAAGCATGTGAGGAGTAAAAAATGCACCGAAGGCCTCGTCTTTAATAAGAGGCTAAAACAGATGGTAGTGGAAAAATATGTAATGGAAGACAATCATCTAAATTAGAGATCAGCGCTGCATGCTATATGACTGACCTAAATCCCAGGCCAACCAAACCATGAATAGGCACCCATATGCATGTATATAGCTTTATCCTGATCATTATCATGATTACAATAGCCTCTTAGCATTTCCATAAAAGCTTTACATCTTGCATCCATATGTAATACAGATACAGGCACTCAATAGGATTACAGTTGCCCTAAACAACATGATCCAGGTTTATTCCATCTATGATTACAGAAAAGCCTCATGAGGTTTCAGCTCATCTGCCAGGATTGGTTTCCATGTCACCAGGGATGGTTTAAAGTGGATGCCAGGGCCTGGTGAAAAATAATGTAATTTTACAAGTAAAACTGATGCTGCCAATTTTCCAGCTTCTTTAGATTATTGTTGTACAATTAATATTTGAATTCTTTCCACCTTAGAGATTTACTTATCAAGTTATTTTGAAATGTGTGTAATGTACTCTGGCACAAAGCAGTCAAGTTGATTTCATTTGTCAGTCATTATCTATTTATGGTTGAAAGCAGTTGATAAGCCCATGGATCCTAGTAGTGTGATTTCTGAACAAAGTCACATTAGAGCTGTCTAGACCCTCTAATCACTGCATAAGGCAAGAAAAACACTGTGTGTCTAAAATTGTGCATACAGGCCTCTAATTTAAGGTGCCCTCACTGCTGACCCAGGATTTCAAATTCACACACACAGCTTGAATAATCTACAGAGAAAAGCACTGCCAATGGTACACCAGGGAGAAGCCACTGAGTAGTCTATGTGCCCAAATCCAACCATCAGCTAGAGGCCTTGATATGCAGAGCAGGGCAACCATGTTCTCTGGAGTGATGGAGCATTTGAACCTGTTTTTTAGACGTAGACCCCACCTGATTAGTGCTCTTGAGGCAGATGTCGTGAACATACAAGCATATCTGAAAAGTTTTTTTTTTTTCCTTCCAGTGAAAAAGTTTTAAAGTAAGTGTGGCTCCTTAACCTCATCCTCGTTTGAACCTCACCCTCCACCAATTCAGCTCAACCTCTGCATATCTGTCCGTAAATCAGCTGGTCTGGCCCTATAAATATCGAATGTCAGTGGAGACAGAAATGCCTTGTTCAGTGGAAGACACTTTATGTTTTGTGTCTGAGAATAGTGCAATAATCAAGATGGAGAGTGAAAGGGGGTGATGCCCCTAGGAACCCGCTGCCGCCGCCACTACAACCTGGGCCTTCCCCACTGAGCCAAACTGAATGATTGATGCAACGATGACTTTACTTGTGAAGAAAGAGGGAGTGAGGAGAAAGCGACGGAAGAAAAGGTCACTCCCGGTGGTGGAGGCTGTCAGGCAGCAGCACAAGACTGAGGAATGATGTGGTATTAGGAGCTGACAGAGCTGCAGAAAGGCACTAGAACAGGGGAAATGTCAGCGTGAAAGAAAAACAAAACACACACACATACACACAATGTTCTCCACCATAAATGCTACCATGACAGTAAGAAGAAAAAGTTAACTCACTTAGACGTCCCATCCAAACAGAACAAAATGTGTTACGCAATAAATGGATAAGGTTTGCTGCCTCCAATGGCAAATAGCTAATATCTAAGTGCTTGTACGTAACTGGTTAACTGGTACTGTCTGGTAAAGGGGGCGGTGCCTTCTTTCAGTCCTGTGTAGTACCAGGCCTGGAATGCCCTGCTAGATCTAACAGTCACCCCCCCACATTTTAAAATCACTTTATTCCAGAAAGCTAGAGGGTCATCAAGCCGTTTTTGGTAAATGTAAGTCGAGCCACCGTTTCTTTTGTGAACACTGACCTTATCTGAGGTGAGCGAGGCATGCAATTCTTTGGTTGGCCAGCTACTTCTGTAAATAATCACCACTGATTTAACTATTTGGAGATAATGGCTCTCTACGTGTTTTGCTGGAATCCCATCCCACATTAGATATTCTCACCCTTTCTCTACTAATGTAATTAAAATTTCAATGAATTTTTCTTTTTTTTTTTTTCCTTTTTTTGCTGGAATGTTGGAAAATCATGTAGGCTTTTAAAATATAGCACTGCTCAAATATATAAATTTTAAACTCAAAATTGACATGAATTCTATATGGTGTAGAAGTGTCACAAAAATTCAGTGTGATGTCTGAGGGCTCAGCTTTTGCCACACACCCCCAGAACTTCCACTGAGGTGTTGATTTTCATTACTATTGAGAGTGTTCCATTAGTGCTAAAGGATAAGTGATGTACAGAGTCAGATGGCAGTAGTGCACCGATCTAGAGCCTACTGGACTTTAGATCAGATCGACCATCATCAGACTCTTCTTTCCACCAATACTTCATCTACATCATCATGGATCATCTACGTGTCATTAATTAAGTGAAATAATCATTTACATAAGCAGAAAACTCATCAGTGCTCAATTCTAAACAAATGTTGCTAGAAAATAATTGTAGGTAAAATGGCATTTTTGCTAATGGACACATTTATTAAAGCAATGGAAACAACCACCACCACTGAATGGAAACTGCACAAGCATCACGTAGCTCTATTATTTTATTGTATTCATTTATGTTTTTCCTATCGTTTGGGTTTTATTGCCCTGATCTGTCCTGTACTGTTTTTTGCAGAGTACATTAGTAATATCTATAACACTCTCTGCTTTAAGGTGTAAATGTGTGTAATTATTAAGTGAGAGAAAACAGTGTTAATAAATCTGCACTACAACAGTATCTGACAGCTTGAAGTCCCATAAGTGATTGGTATTTTTATGCAGCCCTGACAGATGTAAAACAAAATCAAGATTCAGCCGACATGCCGCTAGGGACGTGTCCCAAAAAAGCAGCACTGGCCTGTTTTGTTCTTTCAAGAATGTAGTCCTTCACTTTAATCACAGGATCCCACACGTCAATCTCCTTTTAAGACACAATAGATTGAAGGGTGGGTCAAGTTTTCCAAAGATGGCTTAAGCTTAGTCTGGGACTAAAAAGGCTTTTCAGAGGCGAATCTCCGCTGATGCTGAAAGTCTATGATTAGTCTAATCGGTGTATTGAAATCTGCCTAAACTATGCAGAGGTCTAGCCCTTCCCTGAAAGCCTTCTTGGAAGATTAGAGTATGGGATGTGATTAAGGCCTGTGAATGAACAAATGTAGAACCAAACATGATAAGAAGTAAAGAAAAATCTTACTTTGCTTACATGGAGTTGATCAGGGAAGACATGCCAGGAACCCAAATGCTCCTCAAAGAGATTACCATGGCTAAAAAACCCTAGAAGCCATTAATCATTCAAATCTTTTCTATAGACGAACACCCCAAATTTCATTTAACCTGGCGAAGTGTTTATTTTCTGTCACCAAAGTTTCATAAAATAGAAAAAACCTTGTCAGACTCAATTAAAAACAGCTTCAGAGTTTTTCACATAATGTCATTACATCATTTGCTAAAGCCTAGTGGTTAGGGAGTTGCCCCCCAGGATCAGAAGATTGTGGGTTTGAATCCCTCACCAGTAGGTTGCTTTGAGGTACCCTTGAGTAAGGTACCGTCCCCATCACTGCTCCCCGGGCACTTTCAATAGCTGTTGCACGTGTGTAGGAGGATGCAGAGGTGTAATTTCACTGTGTTTCACTGTGTGCTGATCCAGAGGTCCGTAGGCAAGTACCCTACCACTAGACCACCGCCACCCACTCCTACATCCACTGAACCTTCTCACAGCAAACTGAACACTTCCATCAGCAGCACACCTGAGTTAACTTTTGATGCAGCTACAAATTATTGTGGGATTCCCTGAGGACAGCTTAAACAACAATCTGAAATACATAAAATTGCTACTTACTGTCTATATATAACTGTTTTACGTTTGCATTTATTAGCAAGTACTGTACCACTCTCCCCTCTTGCATAAATGCTGTATATGCAGCTTTAATTAATAAGCTAGCTAACTTACGGCCTTGTATTTGTTGTTTTGGTAAATGTAAGATTTGCAATGGAAGAATTTAATTGGACAGTGTAGCTGCCTCTTTTGCGGTGCCTATAGCAATCTCTCGAAGTAAATGAAGTAAAGCTGAAAGTCATACTATTACTTATAAACATGAATCTAAGTACATTTACCAGCTAAAACCAGCAGACGCAGCCATTGTGATGTTGGAAAATAATCACTAAACAGTTTTTTTTTTATACATATCAGCCTTTTTGTTTTTATGTCAGTCCACTTTCAGAGGCAGCTTTAGGTCACAGTTCTGCAAACTCACTGTCACGCGGACGCAGGCCAACAACCAGCTGGTCAAACATGCCAGCAGTTAGATCTATTTCTCAAAAATCCAAAAACATTACTCATGCTTGACATTTGTAAGCACCGATGTGCACGCACCAGTCAGACAGGCAGTGTGATTGAATAAGGCAGATGCAGAAGAGAACAAAGTGCTGCATTTTTAAAAATCGCTAAACATGAATCCACAAGCCAGATTTGACATTTTACATTCTTCTTTGCTTCATTAAGACCGTTTGTATGGAAACCTCTTTTCACTTTTTTAGGAAAAGATAAAAATGTTACATCAAAAATAAGCCACTTGTCTTACAATTATGAGATACAATCTAGCAAAGTAATGAATGAGGTGAGTTAGGATTTCTTAGATATGACTTCATATCTCATGATTAGAAGTGGCATAATTATGATCTGGTATCTGAGTTAAGAGTTGAGTATATCAGTTAAGATACAGTCACAGTTATCACCTTCTATTTATGGATGATTTAATGAAAGTTTCCAGTTTTAAGACTCAGTTATGACTCATTGAGATATTAAGCCAGAGTTATGAGATAGTGTCTTGCAATTGAGAGCTTTTAAAAGATATTTCAAAAGTTATTAAGTCAGTATGATGAGATGCTTTTTACCTTACTAAATAGCTTTATATTTAAGGAAACTGACTTCCATGTTGTTGAGATTTGTCTCACTAGCATTATTAAGAAAGAATTGTTACATAATACACACTCGCTCTGGATATGTGTGTGCGTTAGGGTCACTTAGGGCATCCCAGCATCTGTGACCCCAAGCCTCTGCATGAGTGCACTCAAATGAGGACGATTTGCAGAAATTGAGTTTAGACATTTATTCACGGTGAAAAAGATGCTCAGCTGCTGGAGGACAGTTGCCAGGGTAACACTAGAGTCAAAAATGAAGGTAAAGGTATTTTATCATACCTTAAGTAAGTTTATGTTGACCTTCCAAGTATGACCACTACAACATAGGGAGGTTTTTCTTATGGATTTAAATAGAATAACATCAGCCCACTACATTTATAACATGTCCAGAAATGCCTAGGAATTAGACAAGAGGCACCGCTCTGTCCAGCCACTGGACTTATTCATTTATCCTTGCCCTATTTAACTCAAGCTGCTCAATATAGTTGTTTTTGAATTTGCAGTCTGCAGGGAGACATGTGCGTGTTTTTCTGCCCCTGTCCATTCCCTGGACACTTTCCTCTCCTGTCCCATGAGCCTCGGCCGTGAACGGTGCATTTGGGAGTAACAGCTGCAATACCTTTCTGTCAGAAGCGGGACAGGACGTCCCCTGGCTCCGGTGGTCTGCGAGGAACACGAAGTGACAGCCTCTCTCCAAATTCCCCCTCCCATCCATTCCTTTCTGTTTGGCCCACCGCTCCTAAAACATGATTGACAGCGAAAGGCATTCGAAGTACAGCCGCACCATGGTACATCCCCAGTGTTTGTACAACAGACAAAATATTGCATAACTAGACTGCAATGGGAATTGACAGCCAGAGCTAAAGGCAGAATACTACAATAATAGACTTCCTCCTTTTCCCCCACGGAACGCTTTGTGCAGCTGTAATAGCTGCTAAAGGCAGTGGGATATGAGATGAGAGGGATAAGTGACCAATTTAAGAACTTCTTTCATTCTCTTTTCCAGAGAGTGTATTGGAAGTACACTGTAAAACAAAACAAACAAAAAAAAACAAACCACAAACCTCTTTACAAAAATCTAAAATAAATTATAATAGTGCTGCTCACACTGGTCTTAGTGCTCAGTATATCCATTTTTCTTGACAACAGTTTTATAGTTTGCCGACTGTCATATAAAGTGTGTTCAGCATTCATAGGCTTCAGTCTTGGAGAATAATTTGTGGGCTGATCATTGAAATATGTACAATGCAGTTCCTACAGTTTCGCACAATCCTTCGTTAACCTGGATATAAAAGTGAATTAAAGTGGAACGATCACAATGTAAATGGCCATTTCTTTTGGAAAGAAAAAGAAAATATTTTCTAACAAGAAGATAAATGCCTTTAATTCATTCAACACACTTTCAAAAAAATAGAGTTTCAACATTTTCAGCAGGTAAAATATGACCTTTGTTTCGCAATACAAGAAATGTTTAAGCCCATATAAGAGATCACGTCAAGGACAAACCTGCACCAATATGGACATTAACGGGAAAATTCCAGTTTTCCCAAATTTCTGCCGAATAAGTAAGATGGAAACAAAATTATTCAGATAGATTTGAAGCGAAACGGTCGGTTCAAAAGTCAGAACTGCTCACATTAGTGGTGAACTTCTGAGGTGTTAAACGCCTCTAAAAGCTAACTATTTTGTAAAATGACTGCATAAGTAAGTTACATATGTCAGGCCTTTTACATAAATCATTGTTTTATGTCAGCTCTGAGATATAATTTAGCCTAGAACATATCTATTTTAAAATCCATTTATTGATGCTGCAACAACTGGTTCCTAGGACCAATACTAAGATAAAGTTGAATAAAATACTTCCCATCAAATCACTCTGCCTGACATGTTCCAGTTGCCATGAGAAAAGCACTGTGCATTAAGATGTAAAGACACATTGTGTACAATTATTCATGTCCAACTGCTTTCATAATGCTACTGTTTACCTATATTCAGTTTGATTGAAATCCAGGGAGAAAGCATTTTTAGCAACATCAAGAAGTACATTCTGAAAAGGTCACTGAAAATCACCCCACCTCTCCTGCAAATACACAAGTGCACACCCCACCAGGCAAAACCCACTGTCAACCTGAACTTTGCTCAGCACTGAAGAACCTGCGGGACGTCTTCTGTTCCTACGGCTCAGAATAAATTATCTGGACAATTAAATTCTTTACAAAATGCTTGAGATACTTTTCCCAATCCTGTGGCCTCAGAAAACCTCAGTTCTTCAGGATATGGACTCAGCAAGGAGTTCTTAGATTGTTGTCAGATTTCACAAAGCCACCCTCAAACATGTTTAAGCAGGTTAATAATATTTGATTCATTTTATTTCTTGAAATAGGATATTCTAGAGATGGGCATAAGTCTCTACATTTTAATGGAAGGAAGAAAATAAGAATTTTGCCTTGAAATTGGTTTGAGTAATATGACCAGAGAGAGAAGCTAAAAATGCTCATTTAAACAAAGTTTGGATTAATTATGGCTTTGAAATAATTCAAGGAAAGGCATAAATGTTCCTCATCATGCTTACTTCAGGCAGAAAATAACGCTCTACAACAAAAAATGATTATATTCTGACGGAAGCAGATTACAGTTGATGGAACTGTAGTCTTGGATAAGTTAAGGGCAATCTCTTCCTCTTATGATAATCTTTCGGACCGCAGAGAAAGAGCTAAATAGGGGCTGTCCTCCTTCTGACACTTTGCGTTTTCAAGTCTTGTAATTCTAAGAAGCTGCTAATCCTTATCCAAACGCAGACGGGTCATTGCTTTAATAATGCACTTCTGCATGCTTTTAAGTTCAGCGATGCCCGGCCCTCACTCTGTTGAATGGCTAAAGGGTTTGGTTATGATGCAGGCATGTCAGACACACTTGCCCAGTGTGGCATTCCTATAGGGCACATTGTTACAATGAATAAAGATTCTTCTCTCAGAATGGATTACTGAGAGACTGACGGGGAGATAAATGGTTTACCAGAAATATTTGGAATATTTTAGCAAGCATGCTACTTTGTGAGAACATGTGTTGTTTCAGACGTGGTGGTCTACATAAAATTTTACATAATTTCAATCTGTATTAACTGCAATTAAACAAACTACTTCCTGTGCCTTTAACGCTGATATGTAAATGACCTCTATTCCAATTGGACGGCCTACATTACGGTGCATTCAAAAAGCAGTCTATGCTCAATTTCTATACATGAAACAAGAAAGTCACCTTATGAAACTACAAAATTACAAAAATATGTATAAAAAGCCATATCGGCTTTCAGTTCCACTTCGACTGTGTTCTGACTGAACTGAAACTAAAATGCTCCAGTAAAGCAAGTGCAATATTAAGTGCGACCCATTCTGCTTTGGAGAGCAAAAAAAAAAAAAATAATAAAAAGAAAAAGCTCACTATAGTTACATAAATGCACAATGGATGTCTTTTTGATACACATTAGCTGCCTGACTGTGACGCAGCTACAGGAAGAGATTTGGAAGCATGTATGTACCACCACCCCACTTCCCAAGAGAAGAAAAGGGATTTAATATAGATGAGTTTACTCATTATATCTTGGACCAGAATATGCTCGGTAGCCACAGCGCACTCAAAGAAATGTTAAATGTTGCTGAGACTCACAAACACTTGCACAAATCTGTTGTCAGCGCAGCCAGCAGGGGCCAGCTGGTGTGGCCAGCTGTCCACACGGGTTAAATGAGGCAGGGGAGATGAAGCGAAGGGGGCTGACCTGTGGCTGTGCCACACTAACTCACGCTCAATTCATTTTGACAGTGACAGGGGGTTTACAGAGGCCCACCATGGCAATGGCCTAAGTCAGCTTCCTACAAGAAAAACGGAATATAATAATCACACACTCAATCATGGGAACTTTCATCACATTGATTAAAAAATGAAGGACCAATGAGAAACAGAATGCTACTCATTGGCTACATCATTAGAATTACCTACCTTATTGCTCCACCATGCTGGTGTACAGTTTTAAAGATTAGAGCCTGCAGTCTTCCTTCATCATTTACTGCATTTAGCAGACACTTATCCAGAGTGAATTCCAAGTGCTGATTACGAGGACGGTCCCCCTGGAGCAACCTGGGGTTAAGGGTCTTGCTGGAGGAACCCAATAGCGGTAGAGGTGGGATTTGAACCTGCCACCTCTTGGTCCATATGTGAGCTCTACAGAGTCTGAAACAATTATAGAAGTGGCATCACCGTAACGAGGTTAGTGGTGACGAGGTGGTTCTACAGTGGTTCTGATTGACCAATGGATTGGGTAATGGAGGGTTGAAATAATGAAGCAGTAAATGGGCTATATTGAGTAACATGGGTGGACTCAGGTGACTAAGAAAATGAACACGTGACTGCAAGGTATCTCAGTAGACCACCAGGCCCAGAGTGTATAAATCCTTAGGACAAAATTAAATATTAGGTGAACAAAGTAATTTTATACTCTGATAAGACACACATTTAAAATGCCTAATAATGTTTAGGTCACCCAGTGTCAGCCAGACACCTCAGGCCTGTCTAAGTGTGGATTTCACACAACCTCTGAAGGTGTGCTGTGGTACCTGAACCAAAACGTTAGCAGATCCTTTAAGTAAGCTGAGAGATGTCTTCATATTTTGTCCAGCACTTCCCACAAAGACTTGATTAGAGACATCAGAGGGTGCACACCTTAAGCTTTGCGATGTTTCACAAACAATTCCTGAATATTTTTGCTTTGCCTGAAACAAAGTTTAGGTAGCAGATACTAGTCATAACATCTACAGTAATATCGGACCCCAAGGTTTCCCAGCAGAACATTGCCTAGAGCTTCACACTACCTATACTGGCTTGTCCTTTCCTAAGAAATATGCAAATGTGGGCAAGACCTGAAACCTGTCATTTCTAACATGTGTAACTGATGATTTTATATAACAAACAGAGCAGTTACTTAAGATGTTGAGAGACGCCAAGGTCTCTCTCTCACACACACACCAAAAAAAAAAAAAAAAAAAGGTCACAGCCACACAGCAAGAGGAGACAGCCCATGCAGTCCAGCCAGCTTTCTTCAAACACAGGCTGAAGTGCACAAGGCCCAGCCCTGCAGGAACTGATGGTGCATGTCTCAGCTTTAGCTAAAACCATTTAGAAGGCTCTCACCCCTGTTGCAGGTAATCCAGAGACCACACAGGCCAACTCCTCAAGTACTGTGCAACCAGGTCGCCCACAAAGGAGAAACCCAAACCATATTATATATAAAATATATACACACACACACACACACACACACAGGACTACCACTTATTTAATTTACCTGTCAATGTTGAGACAACGGTATATGTGTATAGAGAACTAAATTAAACCCTCAATTTCACTCTGATTTTACCATCAACTCATGAAAACGTATTAGGATGTTTTAGACACACACTCAGAGCTGCCTTACTGTTTACCCTTCAGCTTTTTCAGGACATAAGTTTGGTTTAATAGAAAAAGAACTTAAGCTCGTCTTTAGCTTTACAAATCACACTGGGCTCGTCACTGCAGAAACAAAATGAAGTGAATCAAATCACATCTGAGTTTCTCTACATTTCGGTAGATTGACCATTGAGGTTACAAACAAAAGCAACAAAAATCTGTTGAGTGTTTTTGATCACATTAAGTCTAAAACAAAGTTTCTAGTTTTTTTATTTATTTTAATACACAATGGGAGAACATTTCTGCATACATGTTTCATAATTGCAGATGTCAGATTTAAAGCATAACTGAACCACAGCAATACTCAATCTTAACTGCCACTGTAAGCAAAAGAACCAGGATATAGGACTTAAATGCACAATCTGAAAACTTACAAAACAGGGTCAATACACTTTTACATTTTTAGAAAATCCTACAAAAGTATCACAGCAAAAATTAGAAATGGTTAAAATAAACCATCTGTCAAACTGAAGGCCATACAGACACACAGGGTGAATTTAAAACTTTAAGAACTCTTCGGCCGCATCAGTGAACACGCAGTCCATAAACGAGCAGGGAGCGATTCTTTCCTGTCAAAAAGAGCAGACAATACTTCCATGAAGACAAATCGATAAAGTCCATGAAGGCAATTTGGATGGCTTAAGTCTTGAGACCTTCAACTAAAAGGCAATCAGAACCACTGCTGCCCTCTTGTGCCTGTCTTTACACTTGCAAGAACAAGACTCATTTACACAAGATTTGTCCTTAAACCCAAACCAAGACCCGTCTCACTAAGCCCATAAACTATCTCTTGACCAAGTTTCAGCTTCACAAAATCAAACTAATTCAGCCAAAGTTAACTCGTTGTACATGAACTAAACTTCAGTTCACTGAGAAAGTTATCTTAAACAACATTATGGGAACAAAATTAAATATTGTTCTATTTTAAAGATTTGTATTAATAAGCATAAGACTGTTTGCAGAACTCACAGAGTTTCCAAGGGAGCGTCCGAGGTGCACGAACACCTGGGGTCAAATTGTAAGTGGTTCTTGGCTCAGGCCTGAGAGGAGAAAGAAAATGCAAACCTATCACAACTTAAACAGCAATGAATGTCAAGTCTGATAATCTAAAATGTCAAAAGCGCAAAAAAGCTGCAAGGAATTACTTCTCACTATGGGTTGCATTTGTCCTTTGTATGGCTGTATGTTCTAGTCTATTCAAGATTATTTACCCAGACGAGATTGAAGCGTGTGCGTTGAAGCTATGCAACTACACTAATTTATAGGGCTCTGAAAACTCCACATGTGCCACAAAGTGAGGTTCAACACATCCTCTACAGAAGCTGACTCACTTATTTTGGACAAACTGATTGGTCGATACTCCCCACACAAAAGTAGCAGCTTGGTCATCAGCCTCTGAAACAAGCAAACATTCATTCATTATTCTCACCTGCAAGCGCAAATTAATTTAAACCAGTAGTTACAGCGGAGGCCAACAGATGCTGACTGATGACCAATACAGCACACTGACCTTTATCCCAGTCCTCCTCACTAGCTGGGTTTGTCCAGGTACTGACTGGGACCTGGAATTTTCGCTGGATCTCTGTGTTGCCATCTACAGATTGAGGTCAATCCAAAAAAACACAACCAATAATCCCTCGGCACGCATGGCTTTGGTGTTCAAAACAAGACCATCACTTAAGTGAAGCGAAAGAAAGCTTACCCTCCTCCATAACGACACAGCGTCTATCCACACAGTTTTCAATGTGGTGGGACAGCTCATGCTTGGGCATCAGGTGCCTTGCATTGAAGGGACAAGTCTTAAGTTCCTTTGCTAGTTTGGGGTGATTCTGAAAAGAAAAATAAGTAAAAATATCTGCATTTCCAGCCATCAGTATTGGCCAAATCTGCTTTATATACACCACCTAAACCTTCCTATGCCTTTTCTGTCAATGGAAAGAGTGGAACTGCACTCAGAATCCAACCACAGACACCGTACAGAGGAGGTCACCGTCGTGCTGAGTGTTTCAGGAACAGCAACGCTGTTGGTGGTCTAGTAGTAGGGTACTTGCCTATGGACCTATGGCTCAAGAGGTCCCAGGTTCGAATCCCACCTCTAGCACTACCACCACCGGGTCCCTGAGCAAGACCCTTAACCCTGAGTTGCTCCAGGGGGACTGTCCCTGTAATTAGGACATGGAAGTCTCTCGGAATAAGCGTCTGCTAAATGCCGTAAATGTAAATGTATTTGGTATGTATACCTGACAGAACAGCCAGTCAGACACCCTCTCACAAGCTAGCAGGCAGTCACCTTCACCTTCCTCTTTACAGAGTTTTTGTACAAGCTTTTTTGCACAAAAAAAAAAAAAAAAAGGATAATTGAGGGCAAGATGATTTAGATTTCACAAACCTTACTGCACTTGAGAAGATGATACGGGAAGCGGGAGGAGCGAATCTGATGATTCTTGTCGTATGGGCACTGCATCAGTTTGTTGGGGTCACTGGGATCATCTTGTTTCACTACAAGAGATTGAAAGTACATAAACTGTGTGCACAATTATTAGGCAAGTGATTATTTTGGGGATTATTTTCAATCGGGAACAAATCCAGTGCCATCTGTCAATAACCCTGAAACCTGAATGTTTAACAAAGGAAATGTAAGCGTGAACATGTGTGCACAACTTGGGCAACCATTAGTGTCCAGAATTAATATGCAACTAAATGAAAAATGTATCCCCCCCCCAATCTCACTTAAATTGTCATCTGTTAAAGTGAGAATAATAACTCAAAATGACAAACATCTGTGACCAGAACAGCCAACTTTTTAATAACAGTCAAAACTGACGACCAACTTCTTGTGCAGCAGCAACCGCAGCCTCCCAGACTCTGTTCAGCGAGGGGGACTGTTTTCCTTCCCTGTAAATCTCCTGATTAAGAAGGTCCACAAGTTCTTAATAGGGGTTTAGGTCAGGTGAGGAAGGGGGACAGTCACCATACTTTCATCTTTAAAGGTCTTTACTAGTGATGCAGTGGAGAACTTCCATGCATGTGATGGATCAGGAGTTGATTTTGAGTCCAACTAGCTCATATTTAATAATACCAGCCCACACCAGTACCACATCTCCACCTCGATGGAGTCTGAGTGGAAGTGGAGCGCTGTCCCTTTACTGATCCAGACACAGGCCCGTCCATCTGCTCCATCAAGAGTCACTCTCAGCTCAGCTCCATAAAACCTTTAAAAATCTGTCTTGAGATGTTTCTTGGTCTAGTCTTAATGTTTCAGCTGATGTGTCTTCTTCAGTGGTGGTGGGGTTTCAGTCTTCCTCTCCTTGGCCACATCTCTGAACACCTTATACTGCTCAACACTCCAGGTAGGTTCAGTTCTGGACTATGACAGCACTGGAGGATCATGGGTTCCTGGTAGCTTCACGTTTGATTCTTCTCAAATCTTTGGCAGCTCATTCGCATCTTTTTGGTTTTTTCTCAACATGTTTCTTGAGACCCTGTTGATCATTTGCAACAAACCATCTAATGGTTCTATGATCCCACCCTGATATCCGAGCAACTCTAAGAGCGCTGTATTCCTCTGAAAGACTTTTTACGCTTTCTGACTTTCCAGAGTGAGCTCTCCCTCTTTTTTCACAGCTTTCTGTCTGAGGAAAAGCAGCAGCTGATATTTATCAGCTAATAAAATTAATCTTCATAAGCCACGCCCTCCCTCATTACACAAATCCACATCACCTGATCTGTTTAAATCCAACTGTCATGATTGAGTCTTTTAGAAATCAAAGTTTAAGAGAAGGAACCAGTTGTGCCACTAAAACTGAACACAGATGCTCAATCTCAGACCTGCACTAAATCCAGCCAAACAGGGATGTATTTATTTTTTAGACTGACACATCTCACTAGATATAGGTTCTACAGTCCTGCACGTTTTGGGTGAAGACTGGAGGGCTGCAGAACTGAAAATGCCTAAGAAAAGGGCTGATTTCTGCAGCGAGATGGATGGAGTGGGTTATTTTTAGGCAGCTGTGAGTAATAATGATACTATTAAGTCCTCTTACCCTCCTCAGCACATAGCCGCAGGTCTAGGGCCGCGCTCACTGCTGCAGGACCGAGGCTGCTTCCGTTTCTAAAAGTGGACATTTCCCGGGACTTCTTATCTGTCAGGGAAGGAGGAGAGCACGAGTCAAACCCGAGACGCCAAAGATCAACCGGTAAACCCAGAAATCAACGGCTGCTTTTGGAGAACCTGATTTGAAAGTCAACAATTTGTGACGCAATTAAAGTCGGAGGACAAAAAAAGTGAAGCGGCGCTTTAACTCTCCCACTTCTCAGACCTGCTCGACCCCTAAAGACCCCCCTCCCCCTCCTGTTTTTATACCGGTCTCGCAGCACGTGCAAAACAGGGAGCTTTAAACTGGCCACGCCCCTCTGCCGAATTTATTATAAATAAAACGTGCTCAGCTGCACACAGGGTTCATTTGAAAAATTAATTTTTGCACGAGCACAGTGCAAGTAAAACAGGCAGTGGTAGTCCACAAGTACCCAACATTTCTCCAGGAAGGCTTTCTGCTTCATTAGCCAATGTATGTCACTCTGGATAATAACATTACTTGTAAAAGAAATGCTTTGAAAGTGACAACCCTTGTCATTGCGAGGTGACAGCACACAGTGAACCAATCGTTCCTCTGAGCTTCGTCACACACGTGGCTTGGGTAAACTGCCACGCCCACTCGTATTTCGCTTCTAAACCACGCCCGTTAACCTCGCTATTTTGCAGTTCGCCCCCTCACCACAACTATTCAAGATGCTGATTCGTGTATTCTCACAGTTTGTCCGTTAACCACGCCCACTCACATTCCTCCTCGTTAACAGTGCCCGTTCGCAGTACGGCTGCTAGCCACGCCCTCCCGGAGTCGCTTTCAGTTGCTCTGCAGAAATGGCGATGTCCTATATGTTCGTGTGCCAAAGGGCTTCACTGAATTTTCTGGGAATAATTAAACCGACTGCGGCCACGGCAGGCCTCTATTCTCCCACACTGCCTGCTGCGCAAGTAAGGTATAAAATCTTTTCAAGGAAATATTACAATTTGAGGTGAATAAAGTGTAAAAGAATGCTGTTCACATGCTAACGCTGCTGAGTCTGGGGGTCTTTCGGATGTCTGATTATTAGTTTGCAGATTTTATTGGTATGTATTGCCACTGTATGCGCTCGTTATTTTGTGTAAATTAATCACAAGTTGTAATGGAGCCTGAACGTTTTATAACCGTTTCTTTTCGAGATTCCTTGTTTGTTCCGTGCGGGACTTTTATTTTGAAATGTCGCGGGCTGTCAGAAGCCCTGTCACTGTTTCATTGAGCTGTATCATTTCATTTTCACAGTTTATTAAAAATCGTAATCATCAGGCTGCTTTTGCACGAGTTTGTGAACGTGTTTGCTGATAGCTTTTCCATATTTTAATACATTAAATACTGAGATCAGTGAAAATCGTATCTTGAATATTGAACCCAATTTACTCTGATTGGTGCCACCAGATTGATTTTCCTAATAAATATAGTCTTTATTTAAAAATCTTCGATTATGAGGTCCTAAGATGTAGTTTGTGTTTTCAAAAAGAGGATGGTACTTAAAGATCTTCTTTAACAGCTTTATCATTAATCTGTAGTTTATGGGAGATAGATAGATAGATAGATAGATAGATAGATTCAGTCAATCAATTATTCAATCTGTCTGTCTATCTAGGCAGTGGTGGCCTTGTGGTGAGGGAGTTGCCCTGGATCGGAAGATTGTGGGTTTGATTCCCTCACCAGTAGGTTGCCCTGAGGTACCCTTGAGCAAGGTACCGTTCTCGTCACTGCTCCCCAGACACTTTCAATAGCTGCCTCCTGCTGCACGTGTGTGTATGGGTGAAACGCAGAGGCTGAATTTCATTGTGCTGTGCTGTGTTTCACAATGACAAGGGTAGTCACTTTCACTTTCACTATCAAGAATAGTCCCTTTCACTTTTATCATTTTCACTATCTGTCTGTCTGTCTGTCTGTCTGTCTTTCTGACTGTCTATCTGTAAATATATCTGTTGGTTTTCTGTCTCTCTTTCTGTCTATCCATCCATCCACCCCACCATCCCTCAGAGAACTGAATTCTCTAAAGCACCATACATCTGAATATTTGAGGTGGCTGTGTAAGATTAGGACTAGACCAGTTTGACTAATGTATAGTTACTGGAGGACCCAATCCTGTACGTAATTAATCACATCTACATTCACCAACTGCTGTTCAAGATTCTTTATTTCTCTCATACATAGTTATACCAGTACAACCAGCAGTGAACTGTATCCCTGAGTCACTCTTTAGACTGTGCAAAAACAAGGTAATAAAGTGGAAATAAAATAAGGAAAAAAGTATAAAAAATAGATCAGTAAAAGGGAATAGATCTATATAGAAAGCCCGTACAGGAGTATAAGAAAGTATTTACTGTATTCATAAGCACAGCATGGTGCTAAGAAGTGTAAAGGGGTGACCTGCAGATGTGCAGGAAATTAGTGATTGTTTACATATTAGATGTAATGTAAAGTGGCGTTCGACCAGATTGACCTGATTGAAGAGCTTTATGGCCGTGGTTGTGTTCGAGTGTGTCTCATGGTGTCGTTGTCCTGTGCAGGTTATGTTTATTGAGGCAGTATTCCTCCTCCCAAGCACGGCATGGCATCGGCCGAAGCATTGTGTCAAAGCTGAAATGGGCCAATCAGAAGTACGAGAGATTTCTTCAGCAGCGCTTTCCGCGTTTCTACGTTTTGTATCACACGTTTATGAAAGGTGAGGTTATCAATGATTCACTCTACACGGTATCAGCATTTATGGATTTAGCTCTTTTATTCCGATTTTTTTTTTTGTTGTTGTTTTATGTCACAATTTGAAAACATCAGCTGCCACCGGGACCCACATGGGATATTTTCATGATAAATAGACTGATATAAAAGATGGGGTTAAAGATTAATTGGGTTTAAAGTAGCTTTTTTGTGTTGATTTACAGTGTTCTGCATATTTTACAGAGCTGTCTGGAAGCATGCATGTGCTCTGTCGCTGAGTTGGACGTTTTATTTGGGTAATGTGTTTGTAGGATTTCGACTCCTCTTCCAGGATGCCAGAGAAGTCCATAGAATCAGAATTCGGATGATCACCAAAAACATTGACCAAGAAAAGTTGCCTTATCGTGAAATGGAGAAACTCAGGCAGGTGAGATATTGTGGCCCATGATAAATGAAAAATAATAAATACTTGCCCCAAGTTGTGCTGGGTAGTATCAAATAGAACATTTTTTTTCGGTGAACTGCCTGTGATTTGAGGAGATAATGTTTTTCTAATGAATATTTTTAAAGCTGTAGGGCTAAAGTTTCCCCAGAGTTGGATAAATAATGCTTCTATTCTATTTCGTCCCATCCCGTCCCATAATAACGCAGCATTTGTTCAAGCTGCGCTTTTCAGAAGCTGCCTTTATAGTGTTTTCCTTCCAAAGGTTAAACTCTGTCAAAATAATGTGTTTCTCTCTCTCAGTTTCGCAGAGACATGATCAAAGCCATTCCTCTGATGATCATCTCACTTCCTCCATTTGCCAACTACCTAGTGTTTGTTCTAATGTAAGTATTTGATTGGCTCAACTCTACACCTGCTGCGTTAAACTGATTAAAACTGTAATCCCTATTAGTAATGTTAAAAGGGTCTCTGCACCGCATGGCTGTGCTCTCTTAGACCTCCCCTCCAGTTGCACTTTTTTTACACTTCCTGTATTGGGCTCAGTGTAGTAGCTTAAATATGCATAAATGGTGGCCTAGTGGTTAGGGAGTTGCCCCCGCATCGGAAGACTGTGGGTTCGATTCCAGTAAGTTGCCCTGAGGTACCCCTGAGCAAGGTACCGCCCCTGTCACTGCTCCCCGGGCGCTTTCAATAGCTGCCCACTGCTGCAGTGTTTGCATGGGTTAAATGCAGAGGTCCAATTTCGTTGTGGTTCACTGTCTGCTGTGCTGTGACCTCGCAATGACAAGGATTGTCACTTTCACTTTCATATGTAAAATATATGCAGTGATTGCCTTTAATGAGCTTAAATAATAGCTTTTTTACTCACAGGCGTTTTTAACTGTTATAACCATACAGGCCACATATACCCATGACAAGTGAACCCCATGTCACATATCTGCTCTTGAATAATAACTACATGCTGTAAACTACACACCATAATGTAAACTGATGGTTTGTTCACAACTCAGCTATAGGTGACTTCTATAATTTGTTTTAGTTCAAACCGAATATCTCCTGGGATTTTTAGATAATAAATAATAAAACTGCAGAAATTTGAAATGAATTTATGAAGGCAGATCTGTAAATCAGGACCCAGAGTTTTAGGCAAATATTTAAACTAATTAATTTCTTCCAAAAGCACATTTTAATTTGACACCATCAAGCAGTTTACATCTTTGGCCACTAGGGGGTGCAGTGTACATACTGCTATTTAACAAAGTCTGAAGACTGTGTGTGTGTGTGTGTGTGTGTGTGTGTGTGTGTGTGTGAGTGAGTGAGATATAATATAATATAATATAATATATATATATATATATATATATATATATATATATATATATATATATATATATATATATATATAACACACACACACACACAAGTATAGTGAACCTTTAGGTTCAGGAGCCTTTAGTTCAGTGAAATTATTCTTGTTTGTTTTTTTAACGCATGTTAAAAAAATAAACAATAGCTGGATATATAGGACTATATATTTTCTGCTAAAGTGAAACGCCATTAAAGTCACGTTATAATAAAATATCACATTTTCTATTTATGAACATGAATATTCTGGGGATTTAAAGCTTAGAATCTGTATTTTTCCACAGAATTTCTTTATTTCTTTCAAGGCTGCAAGCAAGAAATCTTTCATCTTAAATTACAGCAAGCTTTTATTATTGCTGCCAGAACAGAAAACCACATAGACACAAGTTTCAAGCTTCAAGTCAAACTTCTTATTCTAATGCAGTACCATCAAGAGCGTCCTCCTGCTCCTTTGTCTGGTCTTGGCTCTCGTCTTGTTTTTACTTGTTTTCCTCATACATCCATGTATCACTCCAGCCTGTACTCATCCCCTTCACCTCCCCTCCACTCCTTTTACCAGGTACCTTTTCCCCCGCCAGCTCCTGATTCGCCATTTCTGGACATCTCAGCAGCTGGTGGAGTTTCAGGCTCTGTACCATAAGCAGAGGGCACAGCACCACCGAGCTGTACTCAATAGGCTGGAGAAGACAGCGCTAAGTGTCCCGGATGGACACTTGAGGAGTCACCTCATAAACCTTTGTAGTAAAGTGAGTTGAAGGAATGAATACCATCCATGAAGATGTACCATCATCACTTGAGACCAGACTTGTGACTAGATTCACTTTATTAGGGTTTGGTCCTGTTTCGCTGTGTTTCCAGGTAAAGAGTGGTGTTCACCCCGTTGTATCCGATGTTCATGCTGTACGGACATTATTCTCTGGTCCTCCACTGGGTATCAAGAGGATGTATGCAGATCATATGGTATGCATTGAAATTGTCCGATTTCCTTTGCGATCAATAAAGTTTTGTTTGGTTTGTGTTTCTTGCAGTCGAGCTGATCTGTGCTTGTATTGTTTTGCTCTCAGAGACACCTCTGCCCATTGCTCTTCCTGACAAGCCACCTTCCTGCTTTCTGGACCGTTTGGCGCTTGAACAGCCACGTCTTGGAGCTCATGCAGCTGGATCGTGCCATCATCCGCCTGGGCCTCCACCAGCTGAATGATATGGAACTCAGAGAGGTGTGAGGTCTTGCATTTTTGCATTGCTTTTGCAAAGCACAGCTCCATGTGGCTTCGCCCTCCCTTAACTTGATGGAATCATGTGACTGGAGGAGGTTCAGCAAGCAGGCGGAAATGAATGAAAATAGAGGAAAAAAAAAAATACCCCAAAAATATTGAAGTTTGAGGTCACTTTGTTGCACATGATCACGGTCACCACTAGTAACATTAATGTTTACATTCTTGTTTCTTATGAAGTGTTCTCAACAACCACTCTAATGCTTGAAAATGTATTTTTCACAGGTTTGATCATTTAGCTTCTGTTTTCAGGCATGTTACGTGCGTGGGCTGAATGTAGAACGAGTGAGTCCCGCTCAGTGCCGAGAGTGGCTTTCCCAGTGGTTGCAGTTTTCGACGTATCTGAAAGGTTAGCGATGGGTACATTTTTTTCTCTTCCAGTATTGCTCTTTCAGTCGGTTCAAAAATCTATTCTCAGGTGTAAACTCATTGCATGGGTTTGAATTTGCATTCGTTTAATGGTCTTTTTTGGCTTAAAGTAAATAAAAATCTCCAAATACGAAAAGCTCATTTGCAGTTGAACATTGCCTCATCTTTCTTTACAACAAGCCTTTTTTCCATTGCCGTTGGGCTGACAGTTAACAAATAACAGTTGCCAACTCATTGGCATTCTTTCACTGTTCCTTCCTCAATTTCCTCCACCCAGAATCAGAGGCGTCCCTGTATTTGCACAGTATGGTGCTACTGACGGTAAACTACCCCAAGCAGGCACGCAGCTGACCAGCGCCAGGACAACATATGGATTCAGAATGATCACAAGAAAAAGGGAAAACACCACCAAGCATGAATTTTAATTTTAGATCTACCAGGTCAACATCAAAACGAATTGAGCGGGAAAGTGTTTTGGCTTAAGTGCTCAGATTGTGGTGACACATGAGGATAAATTGAGATTCATGGGGCAGATCATTTTTGTTTACTTGAGCCAGAGACTAAAAAGAGGCAGAAATGACGTTGCACAGGAAGAAAACACAATTAGGCGTTAGTCTTCAGTCAAGTTGATCCATTCCACATACACACAGGAAAGCAGGCCTCTGCAGCTAGATGAACAAACTGCAGTGTTCAAATGAATTACACCGAGATCATGCATGTACTCCTGACAGCTGTTGTAATTGTGGATAAGGTCATGTGGACTGTCAGGTGACAGGTTTTTACAGGGAGTGTTGTATTGGGTTATTCCACCAAATAAGGCTCTTCCTCTTTTTTTTTTAACCCTTTGAGCTGTGGCGTGAGTAAAACCAAATTCTCACACTTAATTACTGCTACAAAGGCATAACATCCTCTTATGTGTGTCCACAATGAGCACACAAGATTGCATTTGATTCTAATAGGTGGAACAACTTTTTTTTTTTTTTTTTGAAACTTGTTTAAATGCATGGTCAAAATGGTGTTGGCTCTATTATATCTGAATCAGAGATGTGTGATCTGTCGTTATCTACAAAGACAAATGATAAGAAAAATTTAAAACCTTACTGAAACACATGAAGCACTGATGTGTGTAGTGAAAAAGGCTCCAAATACTGCATTAATTGTAGAGAAGCACTTATACTTGCCTGTTCAGAAGGTTTACAGCACTAATGCAGCGCCACCTTTTGGTTTCAGATAAAGTGCCTTGCTGTAAAAAGGTTGCAATGTCTGTTAAAATGTTGCTGATGAGCTCTACAATATTAAAGAAACATTACAAAAATTGTTTATCAGCCTAATCTCTGTCTGCTGCATCTCCAGTGTAGTTTATCACAGATCATGTCCCAGTCCTTAGGGTTTTCCCCCATGAAACTTTAAAATGTCCAACCAACTAATCTTGAAGCTTTTCTTAAGGGAAACTACCTTTTGCTACACACTCAGCTAATGGAAATTAGATAGGTGAAAAACATTTCTATACTGCTTAAATTATTTCACTTATATAAGTGTGTCTTTCCCTGCTGAAGTCAATACAGCCATTGTGCACAGTAACTTTAATGATACCTCCTGTAAAATGAAACATAATTAACACATGGTCTGTCCATCATGTTATCAGGAGCAGTGACTGTGCCAGTGTAATACCAGAGCAACTTTCTTACTACTTTATTAGATATAAAGGTACAAACGAGAGCATCTGTGTCCTTATGTTGAGAGAAAAACCATTGCTTTATTTCTCTTTCCAAAAGATATGAAGCATTTGAACTTGAACACCAGCTGATAGTAAAATTGTGCTGTTTCGGCTATTTGTGTTTGCGACGTCTAAAAGTTTACGTTTATTAAGTATAAAAGTTGGCAATCATCATTTATAAGAATATGAAGGGTTTTACAAATTTTCCTACTCAAGTACAAATACATGAATGAAATAGTGACAGTACTTTACCTCCTTTCTCAACATCTACGATTAAAAATATAGAATGTCAACATGTAACTATAAGCAATTAGGCACATTTTCTGCCTTCAATGAGACAGTTATTAAATTTACCTTTAGCTAAACAATAGAAATAAGAATTTACAAAATAATGAGCCTCTTGAATGAATCTTCTCATTTGCATTTGGGGAAATCACATGACCTCATAACCACTCCGAATACCCCTCATCAGCATACAGGCAAACACCAGGCCCAGGACCTAAAGAGGAGGACAGAAGGAGAGAAGCACTGGTTAACTAGTGTATGTAGGCAACAGTGCACCATCATATGAATTGAGGAACTTGACCTACCTCTATGAAGGCAATGACCAGAGCTGCTACTGCAATCCACTGAATGTTTTCCTTCAGGAATTTCTCAAGAACATTCTGACAACCCTACATGTTAAAGCCAGATACAAAGCAGTTGTTACTCAACAATGATTATGCATTTTATGAATGCATTTTACAACACAGTTAATCCTTTTAAGTCTATGTTTTTATTCCCAACATTAATCTTTCCATAATTATTTTTCATCCAAACAGGCAGAGATTCTGTGGAAAGAATGTGACATTCATGCTTGCAAATAGAGATTTTATTATGATTTGAATATTGAGGTGTTTGATCATTGATGAATTTACGAGGTAAGTGGACCTAATGAAGTGCCCAGTCAGTGTAAGAGACGTACATATTGCCTGTTTTGCAGAGTGAAAGCATGATACATTTTTGCCAATGTAATTAATTCAACATCATCCATAAGGAAAAAGAAAAGAATATTCTCACTTGTAGACTTTGTTCAGAAATGCTTCATAGGAAAGGACTTATCATGCAGTAGTAGATCATACCGTAACATGAATCTTGCTGCTGTCTTTCATGGCTTTCAAACCACAATTTATGGTTACATTTATGCAGCAAGAGTCCGGGACAGAGATGCCATCTGGTTTGTAGTCTACCCAGTCTGAGGCATTCCTTACACCACAGCATTTCAGCTAGACACAACGAAGAAACAGATTTTATGAATGCATTTTTGTGACTTTCTGGATCATAGAATCTAGAACATAAAAGATATTGTGCCAATAAAGTACCAAGCCAATCCTACGTAATGCTTCTGATCAAGATGGAAGGTCCAATGTGGCACTACTAGTTTTGTGTCTTTTGCAACAAAGCAGAACATTTCTGATGCGCTGTTTATCAGTGATTATAATTAACAACCTGTAACATCCGTAGTTTTAACCGTAATAGTCGTAGTAGTCCTACATAAATAATTCCAAGATGAATGATGCGTGATTCCCTGAATCTAGTAATCTCAGGAAAATAAAGAAAAAAAGTATACCATAAAGTCACCCTAGAAAATACATTACAGAACATCCACTTATAAAACTCATCTATTAATTCACCTTCGATAGTACTTTACAGAGCTTGTTGAGAGAAAGAGCAGCCCTATAAAAAAAACTAAAGGCAGGACATAAATTTAAGACTTTATGTCCAGATGACAGTAACCAGGATGTGAATGTCAACAGATGGTACTAGACAAACAGAAGCTAGAGAAGTACACATCATACTGGATAAACTTAGGAGCGGTCTAGACCATCTAGATTTTCTGCACTCTGTTTTTTGACACTGAAAGCATTCCTTCATTCCTGTGTGGCTTGAAATGTAAAAAAAAAATCTGAGAGTACGAAGTTAATTTAAATCAAAGATCACAACTGTTATGTGTTTGATGTGTGAAAGCAGAACAGACCGATTTCTGAATGTCATCCAGACTTTCCTTATACGGCAAACTGGCATTCTTGTACCCTCTGATCATTTCCTCGAGACCATCGTCCACAAGGTCTGACAGCTGGAAGAAAAAGCAAAAAGCATCAACTGAAAATTTTAAAAAGTGTTTTTGTAGAGGTTGAATTCAACTAAAACTCAGTTTGTTGGGAAAATTATTTTATTTTGCTATAAAAGACAATACAGCAACAAATTTCATTTGACTCTCTTAATTTGACTCAAATTAATCAAGCACCCCACTAAACAAACATGAGCTTATGCATTATACATGAGCTTTGACAATTTAACATTAACTTCTTAAATTTAAATATGAATAAAGTACATATAATAAAAAATACAATAAAATGTGTTGAAAAACACAGATCAAGTAACTTCATTAATTTATTCCACTGTAGGCTTTTGTTAAATATCTGCTCACCTTGTCCCTGAAAACATAAGCAACAATCGCTGTTGCAATTTCAACGACAATGATGAGAGAGAGCAGGATGGCAAACTGAAGGAAAAAGGAGAAATAATTTTAATGTTATTTAATGAGACTTCAAACTACGTCATTGTTTTCGACCACTCATAATACAGGTGACGATAAAAGTAAAGTGGAAAATAAAAACAACAAACGTGTTCTCAGTATCTAGCTGGACCAGTTCCTAAAGTCTGCTTAGTCATTTTCCAATGGGAAGGTTAGGGTTAGCTAACACTACACACCCAACTGTCCACTTTTCATACAGTGCACGCCAAGAGCTAAGTTAAACTACATCTCGCTGTCAGGTTTTTATTTCTTTAGAAAAGAAAATGTTTCATACCACCCAGTTTTCTGTCTAAAGTAAGTGTGTTGATAATTTTTAATTATATTTACTTTTACTTGTGGACAATGTAAGTTTAGTTTTTTTTTTTGCTTTATAAATGAGAACATAGACCAGTTCAGTCACGTAACATTTAAAACTTAAAATGTGCTGTTACTTTTCGTTCAGTAAAGTTGAAATGTAGTAACAATTGTGAAAGTGGAAAAAAAGTGAAAGTGACAACCCTTGTCATTGTGAAACGCAGCAGAGCACAACACAACAAAATTCAACCTCTGCGTTTCACCCATACACACATGTGCAGTAGGGGGCAGCTATTGAAAGTGCCTGGGGATCAGTGACAGGGACAGTACCTCTCTCAAGGGTACCTCAGGGCAACCTACTGGTGAGGGAATCGAACCCACAATCTTCTGATCCAGGGCAGCTCCCTAACCACTAGGCCATCGCTGCCCCATAGAAATAGAAATTCAATTTCTATGAATTTTCAATTCAGCTTTAAATTTGATTACCATTGTGACCATGCAGTAGTTTTCCTTCCATGCTCCACAGCAGCCAAAAAAGGCGATGAAGAAAATGACGACCCCGACAATAATGAGCACAAGTGGGGCGGCAGAACCAGATGCCCCTGTGATCACAGGTGTTTTGTGGAGAGCCACCTGCACCAACACTCCCAGTACAATCAGAGCCAGGCCACACAGCTGGAAGAGAGAAAGAGAGAGAAGGTGACAAAGAGCAATCTGTTTAAAATATCTTGATTCATCAACATGTATCATCATACAATCTTTCAAGATTAACTAGAGATAAGATTGTAAGATGTTTCTCATATAATATCCAAAATGAACAGTTTGGGCAAATTGATTTTGTTTATAAAACAATTTTTCCAATTCTGAAATATGTAGAAGTGCTACTGCTTTTTCTTGTTCAGATTACAACTGTGGAAGCAATGTAGCAATAAAGTATTAAACCTGCATATACTAACATTACACAAATTAAGTAAAATCAAATAAATGCATTTAACCATAAACTGCCTACATGTTGTCCAGACATATTTCACAGAGTTTAGCATTAGGATATTTATTTGTTTTGTGTTTTAAGGAACGCTTACAGCTAACAGTCAAAGGCAAAAGTGTAAAAAGAAACTGAAAGTATGCTTGGTCAAATTTGTATCAGTTAAGAGTGAAAGTACGGGCCTAAAATGAGTATTACAACCATCTATAGTTAAACACATTCAGGTATATACAAATAAAAAGAAAATGCTTTGAGAAATAAATTAAAGGTGAAAGGTCTCACAAAGACAAATTTTAATCTGTTTTATCTGACTATAACAAATACTGATATGTGATATGAGGAGAAACTAATTTAGATGATGATATAATTATATTTCTTCCTTGAAAATTTACCTGATTTAACAAACAAAACTTGAAATGGCACAGTTATCATTTTAGCAATAGACAGTGAGTGGGCATAATAACTGAGCTGATTCAGTTTAGGTTTGATTAAAAGACGAGTGCTTTAGATCCCATCCATTATCCATTATCTGCCGCTTGTCCCAAACGGGGTCGCGGGGGAGTGCTGGCGTCCAACCCAGCGCACACAGGGCGAGGACGGGGGACGCACCCTGGACAGGTCGCCAGCCCATCGCAGGGAGGAGCGGGACGGGGACGGCACCTTGCTCAAGGGTACCTCAGGGCAACCTATTGGGAAGGGGTTCGAACCCCAGATCCGCCGATCATGTGGCCAACGCCCTAACCACTAGGCCACCAATCCCATTATCTTTAGCTTTAGATCCCATCAACTGTAATTTTATTTGTTATAGCATGTGTTCTGCTTCCTTTACAAAACAGAATTTTGTATCAAAGCACTTACAGAAAGTAAAAGAAGGAGTTTCCTAAATGTTTAAAAAGGAAACAGACAAGAGTGCTTGAGTTTGATCTGCTAACAAGTAACTTGCCACGCTGCCACATGATTTGTATATCAAACAGACCTGTGTTTGCCTTCATCAATGTTTGTGACGTAAAAATACAAATATATTCTAAAGGAATCATCTCAAGTAACCACATCCATCTTTGAGCATCAAGTAGAGTAGTCATGCTGAGCATTTCATAACACAGGTGTTTTAAGATCACTAAAACCTTGCCCAAGATACCTTTTCTTCATTTAAGATGTACTCAAATGAGGCGACACTAAATCTACAGGAATGACCTCAATGTTGAACCTTAAAAATGTATAAAACTGACCAAGGGCTCATTCTAAAACAAAATGACACACTGCACTGTAGGGGGTGGACAATGATGATCTGCTATATTTACTGTAAATTATAGCAATACTTCACTGTTTTGTGTGTATGGGTCAGTCCTGCTAGATATAATAACTAATAACTTTAGATGAATTACAGAGTGCCTATTAACAACAAATATTGTACAACCTGCACAGTAACAGCTGGTTGACTGCATCAGCCCAAATATGCTAACATTTGTTTTATTACTTGGCTTGTTTCCTTATGTTCCTTCATAAAAGACACAAATCCTACATATTTTTTTCTTTTGTCACAATAAAATAATACAAAAACAGTCATAACTGAACTGATACTTTCAACTCAAGTTGCCAAAATTACAAAATAAAAACAAATATTTTATTTAAATATAGGTTTGGACAACCCCCCTTACCAAAGTGAAATTCTACATTGAAGAACAAACCTACTTAAAATAAACTGCAGGATTATTTAGTAAAACATTCTTACTGCATGATTCTTCTTCTTATTTGTCAAAGGTGACATCCTTATTAACAAGAGGGTAAATATACATACCACTTAAAATATGCAGAAAGCATTGTTCTGTCAGACAGACACTGATAAGCATTGTGGACTGCCAATGCAAGTGAATGAGAAGATTATTCAAGTAAAATTTTCTGAAAAATGTGCGGATTTGCTTATTTAAACAGAGTAGAATTTTATGTAAAAAAGTGTAGAATTATGTAGAGCATTAATGTAACAGAAAGATACCAACACTTTAACAATTACACATTTACCAAAGAGAAACAAAGAGAACTTAGTGTTTTCTGATTTCATTTGGAAATGAGGAAAATTAATAAGGCAGTCAGTATGTACAGCTAAAACTGTGCTGCATTATCTTATTTCTGTTAAAAGTCAGGAAGAAATATAAAACATTTATTATTTTGATCATTTTTCAAAGTATTTTGTCTTTTGGACGTCCAAAATTCAACTTAACCTTCTATGCTAATTTAATACATTAATGTAACTATTCCAAATGAGATTTTCCTTTTTTCTGAGCACAATGCTGAAGATATGTTTCAAAACCTTAGCTAAAAGTTTCTAAACACTACATTTATAATATAAATGACTCATTTGTGGACATATTGTGGACATAAAATGTATTAAAAGTGCGAATATATATTGATCCTAGGTGTAACTGCTCATTATAGCTTTCCAATTAAAAGTAGTTCTGTGGCATTTTTTTAGCATGAATAGATTAGCTATTCAAAGGAATATAAAATAAGGTATAAGAGACTGAGAACTGAGAACACAAAATGCTACTGAGCTACATTTACAGCCTTTCTGAATCCTTTACACACAGGGCAACACCAGTGTAAATATTTGGCTGACTTAGTGATAACAGGTAGCTGCATGGAAAAGAGAAGAGTTTTTAAAAAAAAGACCCAAGGGAGGAGAAAGAAACAGTAAGACGAGGGGATAAAGAGCTTTTACAATTAAGCCCATAGCTCATTACAGAGAAATCTCTAAATGGCATTGAGGATTTACGTTTCTCTCGCCAAATTCTGTCCTTTTCAGTGGCTCAGAGGCTTTTTCCCTCCAGGCATTTTTATCTCTGAATGCTGCCTGGGGAAAACAGTTGATCCTCACATGACAAAGTCACACGACATGATCATTAACACCTTAGGAAACTTAGTCATGAGGTTACACAACATGCTCTTCCACACACATTCAAGGATTGTCAGTAGGAAAGACAGATATTTCCTTTCAAACATTCAAACATTTCCCTAACAACATCCTCTGCTCAAGTGCCACACAATTATAAAGCACTAAAAAATAAGCTGAGAAATGAAAAATACTGTAAAATGCAAACAATATAATGGGATTTGATGTCTAAATAGCTAATATCAGTTTTTATATACAACTTTTTAAATCTTGAAATTCTTTTAATCTGTTAAATTGTATTTTTTGAGGATTTTACAAAAAAATAGTGTGAAGGTTCCTAATACTTTTGAAAGGTTCATACATCTAGATCACTTATAAAACATTTGTTCATTAAATGTTTTTACCATACTTACTTATTGGTGCAAAATAGCAACAGCAACAATAATAATAAATCGTAAAGGCTGTAAAACAGTATGCAGTACAGTTTAAACGGTGGCTGTGCTCCCTAAGTCAAAGACAACAAAAAGAAATCGCGCTAGAAAACCCTGTTCTGTTTCAAATGAGAAAAGCACAAAAAGTACGGTCAGAGTTTCCTCAAATATAGAACACACTTCACCGAAATCTGACCACAAAATCCAGCGGAAGTTTCGTAGCTAAGGCGTGTGTGAGTGTATGTTTATGTATATTTAGTCTTTTATATGTCAGCTGACAAAAGCCTGTAAAAATGACTAGAAAAGCAGAAGTCTATGCTGTAGTAATGAATGAATTTATCAGAGGATATCTCATTTTAATATGAAGAAACTTATCTCCGGAAACACTTCTTCAGGCAATTATTTAAAAAAAAAAGTGAGCCAGTCTGCTGAGAGCAGAGGCTGTAAGATGGTGCAAGACTGAGCAACTTCAACACAAAGTCAAAAAGACATAAGACAGGAAAGACAACTCTGCAGCTCTCCTCTTTTAAGTTAAGGTGTAATATTTCACTTTGCACATAGGTTTTATTGGCTGTATGGGTTGCAGTTGCTTACAAATGCCATTTTAAGAAGGCTAGTCCCTGCATAAATACTTTCAAAACAGACAGTTTTATATGTGCTGTCATCTTTTTTGCAGGACAACAGTGTACAGCACTGTTTGAACTTTACCTCTTTCTATATGTTGGGAAAAAAACTTTTTGGGGAGGCTTGTTAAAAATCTATTCACAACATACAATATGAATAACACTAAACTGGCCTGAAACTGCATTTTACAGGCTTTTATTATTACATGTTAATATTAAATGTTAAAATGTTTATTTTTAAATATCAACATATAATGACCAAGTGAATCTAAATTAATTTCAATGCATCTACAATTTGAAGCCTTATAGGTAATACATTTTTTATTTTTTAAATTAGCATGTGTGAGTATTCAGTGATCTGATTTGCTATCTGCACTGTGTTTAACAACAATACAAACGGAGTCATTCTTTATCTTGATAGTTTATAGTACATAATAAAACACTGACAGCTGAATCAACACAGTATTTAATTTGCCTTTTGACTCTAAAAATAAAGGTTACCAAATGTTTCCATAAATTCTTTTTACTTGGGAAAAGTGGAGGTACTCTGCCCTCACACATCTGTTTATCTTTCTTCAACAAGTGAACTATCAAATCAAAGGTTCTCCTATGGACTAGAACAAATACATACATACATACATACATAAAGAACATTAAAAAATAAACAGCATGCTGGACCTTCACTTAGGTTTGATGTCCCACCTTTTCTCCTTTTCCATCCTTAAAGAATGTAAAGTATGTGAGCTTGTGACCAAGCTGATAAGACAAAGATCTTGGAGTCTGACAAACTATATTTTTGTAAGCAAGCACAGACTGATAAAGCCAGTCGATAACAAGGGTATATTGATCACAAATGTGCTCTCAGAATGCACCTGAAACCTCCTTTTTTTTGGATCATCCAAAAAAAGGAAAAGTGTCTCATACACTGTTTATAATGTGCTAAAATGGGAAAACTCTTCCAAGGATCATCAATGTACATACATTTCACTGTGCCCGACATTAGCACACAAAACAAAAATTTAGCTGAAGAAGTGAAAGAAGCCATCATCAAGTTCTCATAATAGATTGCTGACATAAATTCCACCTTTGGCTGCTAATTTACATGGAAGTGATTCTATGACATCTTTTCAGTTACAACCCCCTCAAAAAAGTGGTGTCAGGACGTCAGTTCAGTTACTCAAGACTGATTTCCGTAAAATATTTCCCAATGAAGCTAAAGGACACAATATATAATTAACCAGAAAAAAAAACTAAAGAAAGTTGCCTTTAATGTAGTAATCAGTATTGAGACATGACCTGTGACTCATGATGACAAGGCTACAGACTTACCCAGAAGATAAAGTTAAAGAAAAAAACCAGGTATTTCACACACTTCATTCCACCCTCTACAGCCATGGTCTGAAAAAGAAAGATAAAATAAGACAATGTTAAGTAATGACTTAAGCCAAATTGAATTTTCAAGTGATATTCTGCAGTTACTAAAGGTGTGTGATATGACAAAAATATAATACTGCTATACATGAAGACACCTTCTCGATACACAATATTTTTCAGGATATTTCTGTTGAAGGTTTACAAAACATTGTGAGGGGAAACAAATAAGCAAAAATACTAAATAAGACTGAAAAACAAAGTAAAATTGGTTTATTTAATCAAAAAATATAAAAAAATAAAAATAAAAACCCAATGGGCTAACCTCACAGCAGAGAAAAATGTTGTTTACAGGCTATAGGTCTATTTTTAATGAGGCAGGAAGCTGGCCAATATCATAGAATATACCTGAAAATATTCAGGAAACCATACTGTGACATAATGTCTCATACTAACAATAACCCCCTGAAAAGGCGCTTAACTGAGGCAACTTCAGGATTAAAAAATTAAGTGACGTCAACCAGCCCACCTGAAATTCCATTTAGACACACCTCTGAAGTAATATATTATCTTAAAAACTGTTGTCTTTGGCCCAGTCCATGAGAAACAGTCAGATCTATTTAATCTCCTAACACTACATTGTTAAGACCGCTACAAAATTTAGCAAGTATAAAAAAATATTAAGACCTCAGCATTTGGGTGTTTGCCATTACATGACTTACACATTGATTAATGTGTATCTTGATTAATCAACAATGATTTGATGCCAATCTGGTCTAATTTGGATGATAATACATATTTTTAATTCTTTTTTTAGCCTCCATACAGTAGGATCCCTGACTGATATTTATGTGTTTTGGAAAATCATATTTTATATGTTTTCATAATTTCATTCTAATTGTTTAAGTATTTTGTCTTTGTAAAGCTACATATGGTTTGTAACTGTACAGTAAAGTCATTTATTACTGTTTGGCTTCATAAGAAAACTGATTTACTATAAAAATAATTTTGACTTTTACTAAAATAAGTAGTTAAAGCTCTATTTATATAAAGTATCATTGAAAGCAGGCAGTCTTCAAAATAAAAGGTGACGAATTCATGTTCAGCGGAATGCTATGTTTTTTTGTTTTTTTTTCAGTGACTATTCTGGTCATTGGGAAACAGCACAGCACACAGTGAGAAACAACGAAATTGTGTCTGCAGCACTTGCAGCAGCAGGCAGCTATTTCAAGCACCCAGGTAGCAGTGATGGGCATGGTACCTGGCCTAAGGGTACCTCAGGGGAACCTAGTGGTCTGGGATTCAAACCCACAATCTTCTGATCCTGGGGCCCAGTCCCTAACCACTAGGCAACCAAGGCCCCAGGTGATTCTGGGTTAATCAGAAAAAAAGATCATTATTTTTATGTGGAAGGTATTGGATATGGTATAAGGGTTATGGTGTTTTAAAAAACTTCTCAGCTGCAAAAAAAACATTTCTGCCTGCTCATCAAGATTATAAACAAAGCTGTTTATAACTATACAGACTCAAGAGTTCACAAGGGCAAAGAAAAACTAATGAGATCAAGCCAACCTGAGAAAGCCTGTAGTTAATAAATAACAGAAAAAAAAGATTAATTAAACTATGAATATGAAATCACAAGGTGACCCTGTGTACCCAAGGACTCAAAGTCTAAGGCTGGCTTTATCCTCAAGACCAGAGGAAAGTCCAAGCAACATAAACACAGGCCTGGGAGTTCAATTCCATTCAGTCATTCCTTCTGAAAAACGAACCTCATCATCCAAGAGTATTAAACAGTCCTTCTACATAATAGGATACGGCCATGGAGTTAACTTACAGTTTAACATGTACTGTCCAGAATATACATTTAGTAATATATAAAAAGTAGAATATAATTTTATATCTACTCAAGTATACTGATGAGAAAGACATGGTTTGGTTTACTCCGATCAATTTTACTCTGTCAACTTTACTTCTTCGTTTTCTTATTTTCTTCTCTTGGTTCCTGAATTGCTTTACTGACTTTCTATTTCGAGCTCAATTTTTTTTTCCCTTCCTCAGGTCATTGTTTTTTGGTATCTACTACTACTTTATACCGCCATTAATGCACGGAAGTAAAGAGATACGGATATATTATACATTATATACCTGTATAGCCAATCCTATACACCACTACAGCAGTTACATCAGTACAGCACTTAATATGAAACATTCATGTGGCCTCCCTGAAGCAACAGAAGAACTAGAGGTGAAATCATGCATATTTGTGCAGTATGTGCCTAAAAAACACAAATTATATACCACGCAAACCAATGATCTGCACGGTCATGTTATGACAGCGGACACAGACCTACTGACATATAAAGTGACTGTCATCATTGTGAAACAGCACAGCAAACAATGAAATTCACCCTTTGCTTTTCACCCACACACATGAGGCACCACAGGGCAGCTATTTAAAGCACCCAGGGAGCAGTGATGGGGGCGGTACCTTGCTCAAGGGTACCTCAAGGCAACCTACCGGTCTGGGATTCGAACCCACAGCCTTCTGATCCGAGTCCATAAACACTAGACCACCTCTGTCCCATTTTTAAAGGTTTAATCCAACAACAGTTCACTCTTCTTGGAATAAGCCTTTATAAATGTCTATACAGGCCGAGGACAAAGCCTAATACGGATGTGTTATCAAAGAATATGGTAAATATTGAACAAATACACAATAAAAGAACCTGTTTGTGTGGCATCGTTTTATATATAGTCTTTAAAAGGGAATATACCAATATCATAATGTTAGAATGGGGAGTGAACTGAATACGAGTCTGTCGGTAAACATTAGACGAACTTTAGAAAGGGGTTTTATGAGGTGTTTAAAGAACATCAGCCATTTTGGTGAAGCGCCCTGCTCTGTGCTGTTGTTGATGTTTTAAACGAGCTACGGGGCGAAATGTGGAGGTGGAGGATGAAATCTACAAACTCCTCTTTAAACCAGACGTTCAACCGCAGAAGACTGACTCACCACTTCGCCTTTAGCCTTTAAACCGCCGACTTCATGCAAAAGAGCAGCGCGGGTCTGGTTTGAGCTCCGATTACTGGCAGCGGATCCTCATTTTCCCCTGAATTTAGCCGATTTAGCTTAGCTTCCCTCAACTTCGCCTCAAATACAATGCCCGCATTCACAACATTAAACCAGATTACTGCTCCGTAATTTCCACAGCGTCTAAACTCAGTTATACTAATTCCTAAACAAAATTCCCGTTTTTTTCCTCGAGTCTGTGTCTCTCCGAGCGCGGCGGTGTGCCGCTATCTGACAGAAAATGTAACGGCCGCTCGTTTTCAACGGTTAACGATTCTCCCTTGGAACGTCGCGTCGTCAGCGTTCGAAAATGGAACGCGCGCGCGGAATAATTGAACGGGAGGGGCCTACCTTTAATGTTCCTAGATGAAAGGCTGAAAACCCCGGGAAAAAACGACCACCTGTGACAGCACGGCAAACCTCTCTAGAGTGGACTCACAACGTATTGACTTAGAACTTTCAGCCCCCCCCCCTTCTGTTGCAAGCCACTCCGCCCTCCTTCCACCCTCAGTACACGAATCTCGCCTCTTTCATGTGACTATGGCGTCATCCTTCAGCGCGATGGAGGATGCAGGCCAAATTTTGTCTCACCTGAACGGATGTTGCACTCGGTTGATCTGTATCTGACAAGACATGATGTTGCACTCTGAAGTTGGTAGCTGGTGCTGGGAGGTTTCTGGGAGCCTTTTTTAAAATTCCCTTTTAACCTACGATGTGGCAAATGATCTCACTACTTTTAATTTGCTTAAGAAAAAAAAAAAATCTTTGTTTTTTTGCTATGTCCTGCTGTTTATTTTTTCTGACATGAGTTGAAATGGAGAAGGAACCGGTGCCACAAAAACATGAACACGATTTCTTTTCATCAACCTCACAGTCTGCTGTAAATCCAGTTAAACTGGGATAATGATGCTCTCCCAGGGAGAAATATGTAGCAGGTCAGGTTCCTTAAATTACCAGCAATAACATGATACACTCAGGAAAGACTATTATAATGTTTAATCTTTTTAATTGTGTTCCCTCACTATGTTCCCAGTAGGGATTTTCTTTGGGTATTATTTTGCTCGTTGATACCCTGGGTGTATCTCTCTGCCATTAATGGGTTTTTTTTTTGTTTTTTAAACATGGTTTAGGCTAAAACTTTGGTCAAAACTATGTTAAAGCAGTGCCACAGGGATCAGGCCATGAATGTAACCATTTTGTGGTATTACTTTGTAATGCGTTCGACCATTTGAACATCTGGATCTGTTAAGTTTTCTCCAGCGACACTTTGCAAATAACATTTTGAATGGTGTGTATTACACCGCGATTGAACGGACAGACAGGTTATAACGTTGGTTTAAAATTCTACTCGAAGTCTTAATCCTGCTATCCTGAACACTACCCATTCTTTCACGATGCAACACATTAAGGCCTTAAGAAACGATCTGAGGAATCTGAGGTGTCATCTTTTGCTGTGTACTGTTTCGTAACACAGCCACCAGATGATCAAGGTTTTAAGGCCTAGGCGTGTCCTAGAAAGGGGATTAAATCCAGAACTGCAAACGCAATAATTGACAAAAGTGAAGAAGGGATCACAAATGAAGTTAATTATGAGGTTTTTTATGAGCCTAGTCAGGAACAGAAACAGAAAGCAGAACACATCTCACAGGCAACGTGCTAGGACTTCAGGTTCTTACAGATTCAGAAACACAGTTTACATCTTGTGTGAAAACTTTCTGGGTTCGTAATGCTGGCTGGATCAGGTGAAATGCAGCTTGGGGGGTTATGGACGGCTGGAGTGGTGGGGGAGGTGGGTGATGTATGGAAGGCTGGAGTGGGATTTTAGAAGCTGAAGTGCTGTTAGTGGTGAGGTTTCAGAAGGCTGGAGCGGTGGGAGGGGATTTTGTAAGGCTGGAGTGGTGGGAGGGAATTTTGGGAAGGAATGTTGTGGGGAGTTTCAGGATGACTCATTCGGATTCACTGTAATTTACCGAACGTCGGTGATGGGTGAAGCAGATGCGGAGAAACACCATTTAATGTGGGTACTGATTTTGTGAAAAGTAGCACAAAAGAGGTTTTAATGCCATGTAAATATATATATTTTTTCTCTTGAAATGAGATAAATCAGACTTTAATGTCACAAAGAGAAAATTTATACCTGCCATAAAGAAGGAGTCTCTTTAGGATTGTAGGTGAACTTTTGATGCGATAACTAAAGCATTACCATGTGAAGTATTTCTTAAGGAGCAGTAATAAAAGGTGGTGTTGTAATGAAATGTGATCCCAAATGAAACAGTGCCATGCTGTGGCCATATGGAGGACCGCAATTCATTCTGGGAAATCAAGTCCATTAAAATGGTGGCGTTGGTCTAGTGATAGAATATTACAGACGAAGAGGTCGCAGATTCAAATCTGACCTCCAGCACCACCACCATTGGGTTCCTGAGCAAAACCCTCAACCCTGAGTTGCTCCAGGGGGTCTGTCCCTGTAGGACATGAAAGTAGCTCTGGATGAGAGTCTGCTAAATGAAGACCCAGAAGGTTCCCTGTTCTTCACTCATAATGTTAATGTAGTTTTGTGTATCCAGTAATTTTTTTTTACTCATGACCATTTTCCAATTTATATTTATGCTTTAGAAATATACAGGTATATTCTAATATATATATATATATATATATATATATATATATATATATATATACTAATTTGGGACTATTTCTGTGACTATTTAAGACTGATATATGTAATTAACTTCACTTTAAATGGATTGAAATGAATAAGGTGTCATTGCACTAATAATCCTATGTCTATAGTTGTTTGTTATAAAAAAGTATTTTTTTCCCATCGTTGGGGTGCTTTAAGAAAATACAGTAGTATCTCTCCACAGCAGAGTTACTGTTTTTTTTAATACTCCCTACTGTCCTAACTTTCCACTGTCCACTCTTTTACTGCCCACTTTAAACACCTTGCAGCACCACCCTGCTGGTGTTCAGAGACTGTGGCCCAATAGCTGATTTACAACTACTTAAGTGGTCCCCTAACCCATAAGTGGTCATGACCCTTTCTATTAATAACATGGGGACAGACAAGGAAAGGTCAACCAAGAGTTGTGAAAATAGATCATTGGCACAGAGCTTCCACCAATCTAGAACATCAGAAAAGCAGTTTAATGAAGAACCCCAGTTATTCTGCTGTAGATTTACTCTACTAATAAACAGCCCTCCACCATCAGAGCACACAAGGTTTTAGGAAAGTGAGACTGCTGAATAAAAGTTCATATTGATCATTTTCCCTGTTGCTTTAGAATGTCAGTTTCTGCCATTCGTTGACTGTCACTGGAATTATGGGTACTGTAGTCCCCCTGCCTTTACTGATATCAAAACTGCTCATTTACTACCAAAAGATTTTTTTACTCATTATCTCAAGGCTAAAAGCTGCCTGTTACAGCACTATGTAAAAAAATCATTGTAAAAGTGCCTGTACACTGTACACATACAAAATACGTCATGAAATAATGAATAAATGTGAAAGGATGATACACTGTGCAGCAGCAGGCTGGCTACCATCAATACCTGTAAATCTAAAGAGAACCAAAATGGTAAGTGCTTTGAATTAAATGGGCAGTGAGTCTAACTACGAAGAAAGATTACACTGTTACTGATCAAAATCAATAAATCTGTTTTTTTCTTTTGTTAAAAACTCCCCAAAGGACCACATTTATATCTCTAAAGTCAAGAAAAAGATAGACGGAGTTTAATCGAAGTAAAACAAATCACCGGGAAAATGAAAGGTAAAATACAATTATGAACATCTTTTTGTGGAAAGTGTGCTTTGCTCATCCAGATGTTTTAAAATGCTATTCAAACATAATACTCCAGCACTGATAAAACCTTTTCCAGATGTAACTATTCTAAAAAATATTCTGAACGAATGAATCTCCATTGGTTTCTTTCTCATAAATTTTAGGGCACAGTTTCATTTGTTCAATATGGAGAAAGTGTGTGCATGTGCGTGCATGTGTGTGTGTGTGTGTTTGTGTGACAACTTTGCATAAAATTATGATTCAAAATGTCTTTTTAAATAATTTGACAGAGGTGCCCAAATCTTTTTCAACAACAGTATCTAACAAACATTTAAAACCTTCTGACTTTCTGACAGCTGCAGCGATGCACCATAATATTGCTACTATAAGCCTGTAAACCTTGTATCACTGAAAAGGAGCAGAAAAGTCTTAATGTAAGGGTCAAATTTTATTCAGCGGGATGTCGGACCATTTCTATTGGCTCAGTCATTATGAAATGTTCACACAGTGCAAACAGCAGCTGTTGCACTCTAACTGTGAAATGAAAAACTGGGTATAAAGTGTCCATCGCGATGGTGATGATATGATTTTACTGTATGAAAGTATCAACGTGGTGTGTGGATATAATACAGCTGTGTCCGTCTTTTGCAGCACAACCACCTAATAATCTTATTAAGCAAAGATAAAGTGGACACAATGAAACACATTACATTCAATACAAAAGCAAATCCTGTTCAGACTCCCATGGATGTAAGGGACCCTGAACTGCTAATCTTCTTAAATCTATTGGCTGCTGCTATTGCAATATAGTTTTTCTGCACAAAGGAGAAAGGGAGAGAGAGAGAGAGAGAGAGAGAGGAAAAAGTCTTAAATAAATATATATATATATATTTATATTTATATTTATATATCTATATATACACACACGTTGCACTTGTTTATGAAACGAGCATGCATTTATGCTTACGTTTTCATGAATTTAAATTTACCTTCCAGAGCCTCCTGGCCATGTACTTTTTAAGCAGGACCTGTGATTTCAGGACTATATTGCTATGCTTCGCTTTCTCTGAAATGTTGTTCAGCCAAGGATGCTTAAGACACTGAGTAGCACTGAGACGACCACTGCAAAGACAGGAAGACAAAAGGACGATTTCCTTTTAGTCCTATCTCGCGCATTTCCACCTGCAGACTATATTGTTAATCAAATCTCATTCGGCCTATATGTCACATAGCCTTTCATGGGTTTAGCCTTTCAGACTGCAGGCTTAAAAGTCAGATATTGATCTTAAAACTAAAGATGGTAACTATTTCCTAAAGGGCATCATTCGTAAAGCTACAATATACCTCCACAAGTCTTATAATGTATATATAATATGTATATATATATATATATATATATATATATATATATATATATATATATATATATATATATATATAGAGAGAGAGAGAGAGAGAGAGAGAGTATATATAATATAATAAATATAATATAATATAATGTTCCAGCACTTTTCATTGTTATTCAGTCACTGCTTGTCCTTTTTAACCAAAGAAAATGTTGGCAAATTATGCTTTTAGGAACACCTTTCAAATGTTTATCTAGTTTTTGGAAGTGTTGCCTTCTTCTTTAATGGAAGGTACCAATGTAATGTTTAGTTCTCAGCACTGATGTTGTGAATTTGGTTAAAGTAGTAAATATTGTTTTAAGCTTTAAAATGGAATAAAAACACACTAAATATGTGAATAAATGGTTGAAAAGGCGTTTGATTCAGCTGCCTGGGTAAAAAATAGCTCACCTCCTTTCTCTGATTAGCAGGTTGGACACAAAGTCTTTGGCCTCATCAGAGACATGTTCAAAGGTATCCTCGTCAAAGTACCTGTAAAAGAACAGATTTGATGAGAGCTGTCGTGCTATTTTTCAGGCCATAAGGTTGGGCAAGTGTTTCAGAACAAATCCCATGCAGCCAAATGAGAAACTGGTTCCACTTTTAAAACAAGTCAGGTGTATTTTTTTTTATGAATCTTTTTCGTGTGACATCACAACCTTTAATGAAGGCAAAAAAGCTTTCTTCTGCTTTGCACCACTTACTGTATCTTGTCTGTTAAGTCAAAATGCCAAATAGTCAATAATTTGTCAATAATACCATCCGAAGACATGCAAGTCAGACAGACTGGAGATGCAACATTTCCCATAGGTATGTGTGTGTGTGTGTGTGTGTGTGTGTGTGAGAGTGCTTATCTGTGTGTGTGCCCGATGATGGACTGGTGACCTGCCTTTCACCCTGTAAGAAGTGGAATAGGCTCCAGCACCCCCCGCGAACAAGCAGCTATTGAAATGAGTGAGTGTATGCAATTGGACATAACTACAGTCAGTGAAAGTGACTATTCTTGTCGTTGTGAAACACAGCACAGCACACAGTGAAACACAATGAAATTACACCTCAGCATTTAACCCATACACACTAATACATGCAGCAGGGGGCGGCTATTTAAAGTGCCCGGGGAGCAGCGACAGGGATGGTACCGTGCTCAGGGGTTTGTCTGGAATAGAGTGGCAAACGTACATGCAGTGCTGTTGTTCCAGAGTGGTTTGCCCTCCAGGGCACTGTGGTAGTCATGTGACTGAATATTATGAGTTAAGCACCGTTTACATTACCATGATGGCATATTTAACATTTTCCTTTCCAGCTTGCCCTGTTTTGATGAGCTACTAAAACCATAATTTAAATTGCATTGAGATTGAGAGAATAGGAATTTTTGGGCCGAGTCCCAAACCTATTCATCAGATCAGCTGTTGTTAAAATGTTTGAATTGGTCATGAAAACAACACAGGAGACCCTGTACCAGTTGACGGTCAGCACGTTGTTAAGAGTCTGGCTGTCATCATCACCCAGGAAGGGAGAGAGGCCGCTTAGTCTGTGGTGTAAAAGAGAACAGGGTTTCTCAGCTTAACACCCAGTGAGCGTGAAAGCCTGATTTAGACCAGAGGCAGAAAATGCTTTGTGTCAATCACTGTATCTGTACAGACATCAGTACTCACTAGGCACTTGTAAAAATACTTTCTGAATCCTCAACACTTTAAAATGCTTATTTTTAGCATAAATAATAAACTGAGGAATTAATCATATTGAGCAACTGTTTATGTCTGTCCCAATGTCACAAATATAAAAGGGAAAAACTGATAAAAACATGAAAACGCACTTAGTATAGGTAGAAGGACTAAACAAAAATCAGAATCAGAATGGTTTGATGTTCATCTGTGTGTTCTGGAGGACCTGACTGACAGACTCCATTACAATGATAGTGGTAAGAACCAGGGGTTGAAATGTCTGAAGATGCACAGTCATAACTTACAGCATGTATGTGACGACTCCCAGCGTCCACATATCTGTTGGGAAGGAGACAAAGTCAAAGTTCACCACCTCTGGAGCCAAGAACTCAGGCGTCCCAAATGAAACACGCAACTTCTCTCGTGGCTTGTACCTACCACAGGGGAAAGCCTATCGTTACTACTAATTATGACTCATAGGTTTTGACTATGATATCCATTCATTTTTACTGTTTACATTTCATCGTTATTCAGCAGTGTTTACACCAGTCCTGGAGGGCCAAGGTCCAGCCCAGTTTGGTGGTTCCTCTCCTTAAACACACTTACTAAACCTGGCAATTAAAAGGGAAGTTGAACCAGGTGTGTTTGGCAGGAACTGTGCTGGATTCTGGCATTGACCAGGACTGGGCTCCCGAAGCACAAATGTATATGTTTTCAAAATAAAGCTCATCAATTTAAGATATGGATCATCAGTAAAAACAGTTGGTATTGTTCACTCACATTAGTAAAATGACAAATTAAGTTAGTAGTCATGATTAGTACTGAACCAAAGGAACACCAGTGCCTAGAAATGCATAATATGATGCATAGTTAACTGACACACTCTCAGTTTCATACACACACTCCACCTTCTGGCGAGCCCAAAGTCAATGATCTTGATCTGATGACTGGAGCGATTGACACAAAGGATATTTTCTGGCTGAAAGCAGAAGAGGTTGTTAGAGATGATCTAATAACCTGTGCTTATATTATCCACAACTTCCACAAGTCTTACCTTAAGGTCAAGGTGAAGGACGTACATCTGATGCATGTATTGAACTCCCTCACAGATTTGCTTCACAAACACCATGGCGTCCACTTCAGTCAGCGGAGAGCTTTCATCCACAATCCTCTCAAACAGCTCCCCTCCCTCCACACTGCCGTGATTCAACACGTAACTCAGCAAAAGCCTGTGTAATACTTATTGTATCGATCACTGAAAGTGATGCATTGGATTTAATGTGATAATGAATTTTGAGTCTATCCTAAGGAAGCTCTAAGCCTTGGAGAACTGAAGATGGTCTAACAAGATGCATGCTTAATTCTTTTATTCTAATGTATTCCAGCAATTACATTTTTAAAACAAAAATTAGAAAAGGTTTTTAATATTAAATTATTTTCCTTTAATTATTGTTACTTGCTTGATTTTACACAGGCTAACAAAAGTATAATCATGAAAAATGTGTTAAACTTACTACTCCAGTATCAACACTACTTGATTTTTGGCCTCAAAGGCGTCATACAGCTGCAGGATGTTTGAGTGGCTCAGCTGGTTCATCACCTGAATCTCATTCAAGGCCATTTCCTGCCAGACATGGAAAGTTTCGCAATTTGCTTCTATTCATCTACATACAATTGCCACTTAATTGGCGTTGAAAGGTATTTTTCCACTGGCCCATAGGAAGAAACACTCACTCTCTCTTTTGCATTTCTTGCACTGATAATCTTTGCTGCCAGTCTGAGCCCCGTCTTATTGTCCGTGCATTTGTGCACTTTGCCGAAACGTCCACTAACAGAATAAACAGAATTAACTGAACAGTATCAATTGTATTGGCAGTTGTAAATTTAACATTACTGTATGAAAGTGAAAAGTGAAAGTGACAACCCTTGTCATTGCGAGGTCACGGCACAGCACACATGAACCACAACGAAATTGGACCTCTGCATTTAACCCATGCACACTCAAACCCGTGCAGCAGTGGGCAGCTATTGAAAGCGCACGGGGAGCAGTGATGGGGACGGTACCTTGCTCAAGGGTACCTCAGGGCAACCTATTGGGAAGGGGTTTGAACCCCCGATCCTCCGATCATGCGCCTAACGCCCTAACCGCTAGGCCACCGCTGCCCCAGAATATGAGATATACATATACATATATATATATATATATATATATATTCAAAAGGGTTTGGTACATCAGTGAAGACTCCTCACTGTCTGTTCATTAACCTCATATCTCTAAAATGAAATGAATTTAATTAATTTAATGAATGCTAAAACTCTGCCACAGATCTGTGTTGCCTATGCAACAAGGCTATATGTAGAAGTTTGGGGGGATGTTACAAAGGTTACAAAGCTTTGTTTGGGTCTCCTGCACGATGTAGAATTAATGTTAATTTTGAGCTTTTTAAAAAGCCAGCACATGAATTAACACTTACAAAAAAAATACCTGCATTTGAAGCCATCAAAAAGATTTATTGTGTGTATCATTGTGAATTTAATTGAATGGATTTTCTATCCTTGTTTTTGTTTTATTCAATTGGTTACAAAAAAGATAGTAGGATCTCTAAACAAATCATCTCTAAAGCCTTTAGAAAAATGACATCACTGTAATTTGTAACACTGCTAAAGCAATATTATCTATATCTTATACAAGGCCTTTTTGATTGGTCCATTATTTAAATGTAAACGCAGCATGAAGCAATTTTGGAGGCTGTGAAAATCAGTAATATTGTGTGATGTGTGGCTGCATGCTCTAATGAGGTTTTATTTGTAACTGTGACTATAGTTACCCTCCCAGCACCTCTCTGGTGTGGATGCTGAAATCGCATGGCGGGCTTGGCCTCAGAGACACACACCTGTGTGGAAAGGGTGCAGGCTGAGGAGGAACATCATCTGCATAGAGGAAAAAAAAAAACATGAACATGATTTTGTGCGAGACAGCACAAAATAAACAATTCCTGACAAAGCTTATGATGACAGTCGTTTTTAAATTTGCATAAGGAGTCAGCTGTCAGAACCAGCATTAGAGTCGATAGCCATTAGCCATCCAGTTCTTGCTGAATTTGATTGTAGTGTTTGCCTTCAGGAGCGGGTTTTGTATGACAGAACAAAGCAAGGCGGCATGTGGGACACGCTGACACCTGACCTATAACTCTCCTCGCTGTGCCAGTGTATGAACAGCTGCAGGTAATGTTTAGGGGACAAAGGGAAAAAGGATTACCCTGTTCTGGATACCACACATCACTAAGGTCCATTTCAAATTTCAAAAAGTGACCTTGAATCTCACTTCTTTAAGGCATGCACACACCTACTGCACCCATATCAGTCAATACTGTGCGTTGTGATTATCTAAAAAAGTACTCTACATACTGACCCTTCCCACCAATCTGAGCTTGGTGTCCTTTCACTGACACACACCTTTTACTCCACTCACCTCTAATATATGGGGAAAGTGGCTCTAATATTCAAGTGAAAGTGGCTATTCGTCATTGTGAAGCACAACAAAATGTAACCTCTACTTTTAACCCACGCAAATATGCAGCAATGGGCAGCTATTTAAAGCAACCGGGGAGGAGTGATGGGGATGGTACCTTGCTCATGTGTACCTCAGGGCAACCTACATGTCTGGGATTCGAACCCATGATCTTCCGAACTTCGGACCTAACCGCTAGACAACCGCTGCCGAGTGATATTTGTTGTCGATATCAGCCTAAAGTTTAGGATAATGTATACTGTTTTATAAAGCACTTTTAGGGGCATTGTCATTCTATTATAATGTTAAGGTGTCTGATGCCAGTCATGAATAAACTTAGAACATAATTCACTGTGCTGTGGATATTTTGCGTACTTTGATTTGATGTGTTTTGATGACTGTTTAAATAGTTCCTTTATTTACATTTCTATTGTGTGTCAGAATTATTGTAGTATGAAATACAATGCACTACACAAATCAAGTTGACCAATTAAGCACTAATATCAACATAGTGAGATTTTGAGCCTTCAGTGAATCAGAAAAGCCATGTTTGAAGTTTACAGTAGGCTACATTATTAAAAACCATTGTCAAATACCTATTAGTTTGAGGCAGGTTTGGGGAGGTATCTTGGACAGGGTGCCGCTTCGCTCTGCTGGTGCTGGGCTTACTCTGATCTCTATTCCACCCACCACAGTGCTGTTAGGTTCTGCAGCTGGAGTACCAGGCTTCAGCAGCTGTGCTCCTGAGTAAGAAGAGTCAGCCTTTCCCCCAGAGCCTTGAAATCTGCACAGCAACATATAGCATTACTTGAGATATTTTACCACAATGTATGACTTGCTGTATGGTATGGTTAGGATCCAGGAAGTAGTGGCAAAGGTGGAGGAGTTTAAATACTTGTGGTCAACAGTAACAGGGGTAGAGTAATAGAGAACGAAGAATGATTGGTGAAGAATGAGTGCAGATAGGTTGGAATGAGTGGAGAAGAGCGGCGGTGTGTGAGAGATGGCTACCAGCAAGAGTGAAAGAGAAGGATTAATTTTGATTATCTTATAAGGTGATGCTGACAAAAAGACTCAAAAGATGCTAAGATTGTTGTTGATGAACAGTAGAGTTGAGGAGTATATTGGGAAAGGATGTTAAGGATGGAGCCACCAGGCAAGATAAGAAAAGGAAGGCCAAAGAGGAAGTTAATGGAAGTGGTGAAGACATGCAAGTGGTTGGAGTTAAAGAGAAAGATGCAGGGGACAGGAAGAAATGAATTCGAATGATCCGCTGTGGTGACACTTAACGGGGAGCGGCCAAAAGAAGACGAAGAAGATGACAGGCTCTATAGTTCATTTTATAGAAGGAAAAAACTTTAACTCTATTTCTAATTACTTTTCAAATGAATTGATTTGATTACCTTTGCAGGGACTCAGGACAACTAGACACATGTTTTAAGGAGGAAACTGCTGCTGCTGCCATGGGAACCACTAGGCCAGCTGTGTCTGGTGGAGATAATGTTAAACTTTTGGATGTTTGAGAATTGCCTAAAGACTTGTCTTGGTTTAGGCCCATTACTACAGGAGCACCCAGGGTGGTCATCACTGGAGTTTTATGGCTTGATGTCACAGTTTCCGTCTTGGACATCGTTGGTGGATTCTTAGGCACAGAGGTGAATAAAGTTGAAGGTTTTGTTGCCAGTGAAGCACTCAGTCCTGTTGTTTTAGGGGGATGATTTGGTGCCAGCGTTGCATCTCCTGCTGTGGTTTTTGAGGCTATACCGTTTGGCAGTTTTGAGATTTGGGATGACAGTGTCTTTACCTTGCCTTGGGACATTGCCACACTTGTCTTGGGACAGTTATGGAGTGATGGTGTCTGTGCTGTTTTCTCTGTTTTGGTGAACTGGGGAGGATTACTGGAAGCAGAGTTGACCACATTTGAAGTTGTTATCATTGAGGAAACTGGTGCAGCTGTTTTTTGCATCTTCTGATTGGATGCTAGAGTTGTAGTCCCTGCTATGGTATTTTTTGTATCTATGTTTAGTAAAGATGCAGTTGTCTTAACAGGATATGCTACTAGTTGTGTTTTAGGTACCATGTAGTTTTGCAATGTTTCTGCTGTTTTTGGCATTATTTTTGTTATAGATGAGACCATCTTTGAGGTCACAGCATTTGTAGGAGCTGCCAGTCCTGTCGTCTTGGAATTTTTTTGGCTCAGTGATGATATGGCTCCATCCATTTTGGACATATGAGGAGGTTCATGGGCAGACTGTGATCCTGCTAAATCTGGTGCCACTGACCGTTCTTTAACTTTTTTGTGTGGCTGAGGCTCATGCTGACTTTTGACTTCTGCTGGACCTCCTCTAAACATTTGCTCTTCTCCTCTCAGACCCTCCCCTTCGCTGTCTTCCATCAGTATGCCTGCAAAGAGGAACAAATATCATATGCAGTTTTGAAGCATTTGTATGAAGGTGAAGATGCATCTACATTGATTCTGGAACGTTAGAAATAATGGTGATCAATACAAGCAATATTTAATAAAGTATCACTCTTTTCTTGCAATTAGATTTGGAGGTTATTTGTATACATAAAAAAAGTTTGCCTATTGGATTTATTTGGGATGGAAAATTGCACTCTTAAAAATAGAGGTGCATGAAAGGGTTCTTTGTGCAACACCATATGAGAACCATTTTTGGCTCCTTGAACAACCTTTCAGTGGTTAGGTCTTTATAAATAAGAGTGTAAAAAAAAATGAAACATGATGCGAGTGTGAGTTCACAGTCAAGCCACTTTATACCTTTTATAGGTTTTTTGCACTCACTCTCTCATTTACTAGCATGGTTTCTACGTTCCTCAGAGCAGCTCTTCCAAAACCCTCAAGGAGCTGGAGATGTTCCAAAATGTTCTTCTTGTGTTGCAACGTGGACTATGGACTATGGACTACATTTAAGAACCATGTCTTTAGAAAACTAAAAAGGTTCTCCCAAAGCATCACACAAGGAACCCTATGTGGCACCTTTTTAATATGTATGGATTTCTTCAGTCATGCCATTACACTACACATAAGCTCTCTGAGATATAATTAACCATTTATAGCCCAGATATGACTTATGAGTCAGACGTGTGGGTTGTTGGGTCATAAAATAGTTCTGGGGTTTGACTGACATGCTTGTCATTCAGATTTATGTCAGTCAGCTCTGGATAGTTCAGAAATCCTCTGGCTCTTTTCCACCTTTCCACCTTAAAGCTGCCAGACAAACATAGCGCTAATGAATGAAGCAGGTACCTGCCTGACCTTTCCCACAGGACACGTTAAAAGCATGCTGGATTATTTTCTCTTTGGGCAAATCCAACCGCACATACACTTCGTCCTGTGGTTGAGGAGACACATTGGATTGAACAGTAAGAATGACATGCACCACTTAATGCCCTGGTCCATATTTGAATACTCACATGTTCAAATAGCAGAATGTCATTCATTCATTATTGTTTCACTCAACTTTCTCTTTATAGCACTCTGTTTTACTTTATTAATATGATAAGAAGTGTTATAAGTTTATAGAGAGCAGAAATACAAAAGAAATGAACACATAATGAATAGTTTGCTAAATGGTATAAAATCAATCAAGAAACCATAAAAAAACAGCCATTTATGTGTCTTCATGTATTTATGATGGAAAAAAATAATTTCTTTTAAATGACAAAGGTTGACAGCATGGTTGTTGACAGCACACATGTCAGCTGGATTGGAGATGCTAAATTGCCCTCTAGGTCTTGCTCTGGGATGGACTGTCCAGGGTGTTTCTGTGCCTTTTGCCCTAAAAGAGCTAGGGTAGGCTCCAGCACCCTCAGCGACCCTACTCTATGAAGATGATGGATGGATGGATGGATGGATGGATGGATAAAAGATGCTGGGTAAACTTCCTCAGTCGAAACACCCTTTTGAAAGAGGCACAATAAAGAGCACCCAAATAGAACAGAGCTTAATTCCCAATAGCATAATCTTAAAGGTACATTCACAAAAACTGCCTCATTCCAAGAGATACAGACAGGTTGGGAAAAAAAGTAAAAAAGTATATGTAGCGCTGGTGACCTGTCCAGGGTGCGTCCCCCGTCCTCGCCCTGTGTGTGCTGGGTTGGACACCAGCACTCCCCCGCGACCCCGTTTGGGACAAGTGGCAGAAAATGGATGGATGGATGGAGAATACGTAGCATAGGTGCCCTTGTTCTCAAGTAATGCAAAACAAGTTTTCAGATATGGGATCTAAAATCCTTCGCAAAGTTATGTTCATTAATTTAATAAATCTCTACTCACCACTGAGGTCCTGACTGGCAGAGATTTCCTCCTTTGCAGAGCAACTGCAGGTATGGATGTTCTGTCACCAGATCTGTCTTCTAAACCTTTCACGTTTTGAGGAAGAAGCAGATAGGTGACTTAGTCATACTTAGTCAAGGTGAAATTTAGTCATACAAGAAAAATCCACATCACATAACAGCATACAGAAAGACAATTTCCCTTCATCTGAGGATACAGAAAGTCTCAGAAAGTCAACAATACACTTAGAAAATGCGGTACCCAACTGTCACTTGGATGGTACTTTTCCTAACACTGGTGTGGTTCACTCAAGGTTAACATAATTCCACCATATTCCACTGGAGTTAAATTTGTAAAGTTGCAGCCCTGCATTAACCCTATCCTGCTTTCTATTTTACAGCTCTAGTTTAAAGCATAATGCTATGAAAAGGGGCAGCGGTGGCCTAGTGGTTAGGGAGTTGGCCACAGGATCGGAAGATTGTGGGTTCCAACCCTTTACCAATAGGTTGCCCTGAGGTACCCTTGAGCAAGGTACCGTCCCCATCACTGCTCCCCGGGTGCTTTCATAGCTGCCCCCTGCTGCACGGTGTTTGCATGGGTTAAATGCAGAGGTCCAATTTCGTTGTGACCTCGCAATGACAAAAATAGTCACTTTCAAAGATAAACATATTTAAGGACTGTTGTGTACCTTAGAAGGTATATTTACTCTGTACCCTAAGCAAAAATGCAGTGTCAATTCAAGACCACACTTTCCAGGACAAAGCATTGTCCAAGACTAAATTGTCCTTTCAGTGAAGAATCTTCAGTTCGGAACATAGTCTAGGACTAGCCTTCAACCCTGTTAGAGAAACAGACCCACAGAGTTTAAGGGTGCCCTTTTGTGTAGGCCTAACATGATCTATTCAGTCAACATACCGTGTGCTATCTCCTCCAGTGCTGTTCTCACCTCCGTCACTCTCCTCTCCAGAGAGTCGAGGAGTTTTGCCTGGGCGGAGAGCTGACTGACTGTGGCCTCCTGCTGCTTGCTGTGGCGGCTGCAGATCCTGCACATGGGGCAGCCTCCTCCAGAGCTGCAGGACAACAGTTGGTCCAGTTTACGGTGCAGGTCATCCATCCTGGCCTCCAGGGTTGCCGGGTCATGGGCAGGAGAAACAGGCCACCTCACAGATCGCATGCCCAGCAAGTACTGAGAAGAGCTAGCAGAAGGAACAGGGAGCAAACTAGAAAAGCAATAAACAGGTGCCAGTGACAAGAAGGGATAGTTTTAGTTGCTTTATCCTGTAACCATTAACCTTGAAAAGCTAACCTAATTGTATAGGGAGGTGCCACACCTAGCCTTTTGACCTTAAACCTTACATTCATTTGTTCTCCCATTACAATTGTACATGAGGTCACTATTTCTTTAAACCCACCAAGGTCATTCACTGTCAAAAAAAAAACAAAAAAAAAACAAACATTCAAGATGGGTTGGTGATGGTCAAGGGGTAGGATATTGAGAGAGAGGTTGTGGGTTCAAGGCTGGCTCTATTCTACCATTTTAGCCCTTGAGATCAAGGCCCTTAAACCCAAGAAGCTCGAGGGAGATTCTTCCTGTCATTAGCCAATGTATGTCTGGATGAGAACATCCGATAAGTGCCAAACATCTAAATGAAAGGTCATACTTGAAATGAATTAAAGACCTTCACCTCCAAATCAATAATTTTCAGTTATCAATCAGTTAATGAAAAAACGGATTCTACTGACCTTAATGAATTAAAAATCAATCAACAATGGCAATCAAGTTAAGCCACATCACAAACACTTAGATTTACCTGTAGAAGCAGCAGCAAGCCCAGTGGAAAGTCCTTATGGTGTGACTGTTTGAGACGAGGGCTCAACTGACTATTACTGGTGCCCCCCTGAAGCTGCCAAAGGAACAGGCTGTCAGATTCCTCTTTTATCTGTACCCTGTGTCCATCACACCAGAAATAGGCAAGCCAGACCGGGGAGCAGAGGAGGAAGGGAGCAGAGGGGAGTTTTGAATAGTAACCGATAACATTAGTATGTATGAGCAGAGTCAAAAAGGGTGCATGCAATTATTCTACAAGCAGAAATGGAACCCATATAAAGTTTACTCCTGCCTGACAATGCATCTTCTACATAATCTAAATGAATAACATTCTCTAATTGTATCTGCTATGGGATGAGGGGGAAAAATATGTATTATATATATATATATATAGTTTTTTCATAAGTTGAAGACAGGAAAAATGAACAACTGTAATAAAATGGCTGGACTGGGTCACACAATATCCTAAAACAGAGGGCTGGAGAGTGCATACAGAATGCTGCAGTTTGGACGAATGGTCCAAGGAAGGACTGGCATCAGCGTCATGATTGCTGTTGCATTACTGATGGAGAATAAAGGCCAACTGCACCCTCTTCCATCAAGTGATGTTTCCTAATGGCAGAGGCCTCTTCCAGCAGGCGACCTTCCACACCATAAACAAGAAGAGCTTGAAGAACAGGATATAAGAGTTCTTGATGTTGATTTGGCCTCCAAATTCCCCAGGTCCAAAGCTGATTGAGAAACTGTGGGATCCATGGAGGAATCTTACAGGATCTCCCAGTCTCAAACTGAGATACCACCGCACAGGCACAGAGTAACCTGATGTCCGTTTTGGCACCACAAGAGATTTACCCAATATTAAGCAGGCGCTCAAAAGGTCTGAGGTTAACCCATGAGATGGCATTTTACTTGTCATTTCATTTGCATAACAGGAATCAGGACCCCTTTAAGTGAAAAGTGAAAGCAAAAGCGAAAGTGACAACCCTTGTCATTGCGAGGTCACGGCACAGCACACATGAACCACAACGACAGTTGGACCTCTGCATTTAACCCATACACACACGTGCAGCAGTGGGCAGCTATTGAAAGCGCCCGGGGAGCAGTGATGGGGACGGTACCTTGCTCAAGGGTACCTCAGGGCAACCCACTAGGGTGGGAATCGAACCCACAATCTTCCGATGCAGGGCCAACTCCCTAACCACTAGGCCACCGCTGCCCCAAGAAAGCTGATTTTAAAAAAATACATAAAAAAAAACACAATTGCAGCCAAAACAGATACAAAGCCCTTCAAACTTCATGTTGTAAGAATAAGCTATCAGCATTTACATTTATAGCATTTAGTAGACGCGCTTACCCAGAGCGACTTCCATAGCCTAATTACAGGGACAGTCCCCCTGGTGCAACTCAGGGTTAAGGGTCTTGCTCCAGGACCGAGTGGTGGTAGTGCCAGAGGTGGGATTCAAACCTGGGACCTCTTGAGCCATAGGCAAGTACCCCACCCACTAGACCACCAGCACCCATGGTGAGCCAAAAAAAAAAAAACACTCATTTTAACTGTTGCCAACCCAGAAATCCCTTACTGGGATTTTAAGCAGTGCTACTCCTCCATGAAGCCATACACACACACACATTTCCTCACAACACTTGCTTTGACTTTAGCACTATATTCTATCCCTGAACAGCCTCATTCAAGCAGATTTTTTCTATTTAAATACAGTAACTGCTTCATCATCCAGGAACAACCCAGGATTGGTGCATATTGGAACTCATGATTCACAAGAAGAGGTCTGGGACTAAATCAGCTTGAGAGCAATACCTGGTAGGGGTAAAATATTAAACAAGACTACTACAATTTTACAAAAGTTTATTCTGAAAGACACACAAAGGAAATTTGAGGCTACATAGATTAGGAATGAAGACTTCACATAATGCAAGAGACCAGATGTGAGGTTTGCGAGCAAGTGTTTACCTGCAGAGTAGATAGGCCTTATGCATGCAATTAAAAAAGCATCACTTTACAGCCTTGCAATACTTAAAAAGCTTTAAACAAAAAAAGTAAAAAAAAAAAAGTCACATTTATTATGTACAAGTTAGCTCCGCAAGTCTTTACATGCGGAAGCGATCAGAGAACTTTGGTGACTGTGGCACAGTGAGCGTTGCCTCGCTGTGCTTCAGCTCAACAGGTTTGTATCGCCGGATGGGCTGGGCTTTGTGCACCTGTGGACAAGAAACAGATTAAACAGATGCTGGGAGACCGATCATAAAGAGCAGAGCTTTTTGTTGAAGCTGATGCTCTAACAAGTGGTGTTTCCACAGAGTACCTGTTCTTGTCGTAGTCGGGAGATTTCTTCCTTCTCTTGGTCCTCTCGTTCTCTGGCCAGCTGCTCCTCCATCTGCGCCCTCAGCGCCTCCTTTTCTTTCAGGGCCCGCTCAAACTCCAGACGCTCTTGAGCCCGTCGCTCTGTTGACAACTGGAATCCTTCAGGAACTGCAGAAAGGGTAGTGTTGGCTTGAGAAAGTGCCAAAAGAATTATAGATCAATCGAAGTGGCCAAGTAGAGGAAAGTGTTGACAGTGAAAATTGAGAAGGAGGCAAATTAAAGGTGGAAGGATTAGCAGCAACCATGACACACCCAAGTTGGAAGCAGAGGCAATAAACAAGGTCCCAGAGATCAGAAAAGAAAAACTGCGACCTTTTGTGCAAAGCCAGATTAAAGGCAACATACCCAAGACGGAGCGATTTTCTTTCTTCGGTACAAAAGGCTCTTTGTGTGTAACTACATTGGGCCGTGCCTTGAAGCAGGCTGCATCAGCTTGCTGCTTCAACTCTTCTTTTACCTAAGAAAAAAAGGGGGAGGAGGAGAGAGGGGGGGAAAAAAAGGGTGCAAGGAGGTCATTCCAAATTCTTTTTTTTTTGGGTGAAACGTACATGATAAACTTTGTCCCCAAACACTCATTTGAAGAACTTACCATTTGCTCCCAGCGTTCACTCTTTGTAGAACCACGCTCATCTACCATCAGCTTGAAAGGGGCAGGCTTGGTGGGTTCAAGAACTTTCTTTTCTGGAAGACTCACCTCATGGAAATCTGGAAGCGGTCGAGCCTTAAACTTGGGCACCTGGAAAAGGTGAGGGAAAGGATTCATAATTTTTTAAATAACTCCAACAGGTCATTAATACATGCCTGGCAAACCCAAAATGGAACAAGCATCATACCTCCTCATGTCTCAGCTCTTCCAGCCGCTTCTCCTTCTGGGCTTTGCGTTCCTGCTCCCGTTGCTCAAATGAAAAAGGACACACTTCAACGTGATTCTTTGCTACAGGCTTGGGATGGAATGGCAGATAATGGGGCACAGGAAGTGCCTTAAGTGGAGCTGGTGGTTTCACCTAAGAAAGAAGTTTAAGAAACTGCATTAATTACATTCTACAAGTTCAATCAGCTTTGCAGAAGTCAAAGACATCAGCCAATACCTCTTCTGTCCTGCGCTCGACACGAACACGATTTTTGAGTGCAAAGGCTGGAGATTCAGGAACAGTAGGATTCAGCACTTTCTTCTCAGGCACACCCTAAGTAAAGCAAAAGATGTTGTTGGGCAATACAATGCTACATTGCTTGTAATGCAAGGAAAGGAGAGAGAAGGGAAAAAAATATATATATATGTTTCTTACCACCACCTCTTCCAGGATACGGACTGGCAATGGTCTGGAGTGGAAGGTGTGCTCCTCATGTTCCTCTGGCTTTTTGTTGGCATTACGCTCCTGCAAACGTTTCTCCACCTCCAGATGAAAACCCTCTGGACGGGTGGCTTCCTTTGGAACTGGTTTCTTAGGAACCACAGCCCCTTCAAGGATCTTGCGATTAAGTTCTAAGGCTTTGAATTTAAACCTGATAAAAGCAGACAAGGTTCAGTTGTACTTGCTGTCCTTTCATGGAAAGCCACCATCTCAAAGCTTTGATGTAATAAAAATTTTGGGTGAAGACGGTCATTGCTCAATAAATAAACACATTTGAGTAGTACATACTGCTGCATTTTTTCAGTTTCTTCTGCCTCAATCTCTGCAGTGCTCTTCACCATGACAGGGCGGCTTCGCTGGCGGGTCAACAGCTGTGGGGTATGAGGATGAGTCACCTTAAGTTTCTCGGTCTTAACTGGTGAAGGGCCTGGAGAAAACATAAGAAAAAAAGAAAGTAAAATCTGCCACTTTTCAACAAGAGGGAACACTAAATGGCTTATGGCTTAAAAAAAGTTTTTACTACAAACTTTGGCACAGCCGCATGATTCAGTTTCTCTTTCATGATGCACACAGAGGCATTCTGAGCACTTAACTACTCCTTTTTAACCAAGTTGTAAAATGTTTAACAAATGCTGTGGTACCTTGGGTTACGAGTATTTTGACCTATGAGCAAAATATTTTAATAAAATGTCACTTGTGATGTCGGTTAAATTTTTGCTTGATACAATTTAAGTTTGGGTTACGAGCATACACCTTGGCTAAAAAGCATAATGTGATGCTCCCATGGTGTAATTGTGCTTTTTACGCCAACTGAGACAATGGTTCTTTTCTCTTGCCTTGTTAACATCGGGATGTGAGCTCTCATCTAAGCTACGCTCTCCCATTTGCCGTGCGTCAGTCATTGAGGAAACAGCCTACGAACGTTTGTCTGATACGATAAAAGAACATGTGTTCTTTGTTCTTTTGTGATTGTGTGTGTTCATAAAGCAATTTTGTGCTTTGCAGTTAATTTGTAATTTTTTATTTGTGTGAATTATTTCTATTATTTTCCTTATCCTTTAATTATTTAAAACCATTTAACACTGAAATTGCAGGGTAATGATGAGAATTTAAATTAGTTTATTTTTCTAAATCATGTAATGTGAACCTGCTTATGATTATAGGTTTGACTCTCACCTTTCTCCTGACACTGGCGACTGCGTAGGTGATAGCGGACTGGAGTGCGCTTAAGAAACTGCTCAATCTGCTGGGCCATGGGCACATAGGAATCAGGCTCCTCCAACTTCCTCTTGCTGCCAGTGGAGAGGTTGAAGGGCTTAGGGATTGTTGTGCCTTTGTGTGCCTTCAGCTTTTGGAAAAAAAGAAAAAAAACACCCCCACACACCATCAAACCTAATTAGATCACAATCTTGTTCTGAGCTTCTGAACCCAAGTTTATTCAACCTGCTTTAAATAATTACAATCATTAAAAAGAAATAATTACAAAAATTAAATCTAGTAGCTTTTGAACCATGGCACTCACAGGGGAGGGAGGGTGTTTGCGCAGTTGAGAAGCAAACTCCGTCTCTTTGAAAGATGGCTCAGTAGCCTCGGTCTGGTTTTTCAGCCTGCTATCTGAGCGGAAGTTAAACTCCTTGGGAATGGTGGTGGAAAGCACCTGCTTTTTTGGAGGATGACCTATGAAGATAAATATAAGTTTATTCTAAAATCACCACAAATCATATACCAGTAAGTGTCTCAAACATATGAAGCCTAATTCAACTGCCTAAAGTTCAAAAACTCACTCCCGGCCAGTGCCGCTCTGTAACTGGCCTCATTCCTCTTGCGCTGCTCGGCTACCTCCTTCTGCAGAGCCTCAATGCGCTTCATCTCCTGCTCCTCTGTGCTCCTCTGCCTGCAGGTCAAAGTCCAATTTAAGTGGTGACAAATTAATCCACAAATCTTCAGTACCATTGCAAAGGAAACGAGAGGGGAGAAGGAGAAAAAAAAAAACAAAAAAAAACCCCTTACTGGTTAGCATTGGTGGAAGATACAGATGTGGCCACAGCAATTACAGGGGGTTTGTTCTTAAGCCTGATGCTGCTCCTGGCTGCAACAGCAGGGCGGCGAACTGCCCTCTGGCCTGTAGAACTTCTGTAGAAGGTAAAAAATGAATGAATATATTGTACCTTTTTTTTTTATGTACAGAAATTCTCATTGTGTTATCTTTACATTATAGCCCAGACACAGCCAATCCGACAATTGTGCACCCCTTTCACACTAAAGGCAAATGTCACCATCAAATTAACAATCAATATTTAGTGAGACCATGCCACCAGTGATGCTCCCTCCAGGAACACGGCATACTTTTTTAAATAAAAGAAAAGCCTTTTACCTCCGAGCCTGACGGAAAATTGTCCTTTTAGGAGTTGGAACAACTCTGTAAGTAGCAAGACGACTAACTTAACACTCACTATAATCATTCAAAGAACCTGATTTTTATTTATGGACTTACCTCCTCTTCTTCTTTAAAGGAGGTGTTGATAGAGCTTGCTCATTTTTCACCATTGAACGCTTTGACACCCTGCAAAGAAATGAAGTCAGAAGAATGAGATGGACTAAGGCAGCAGCAACCAACTCCGACACCTGAAAGCAGAACATATTTCTCTCCCTCCCGATGATTTCAGAAACTGAACAAGCCAAAAATTCAGGCTCCAAATATATATATATATATATAAAAAAACAAAAACACCCTACAGCATTCATGGGATTCAGGAGAAACTAATTCCAGCATTGTTGCATGAAGCCAAGAGCTGTGATGTGCACTTCATGTACCTGCGTGGCGGTGCTGGAACTTTCTTCTTCTGACCCTGCCCTGGAGCAGCAGCTGGCTGACTGCTACCCCATGAAGTCACAATATTGGAGGACACCTCTGGAGCTGTGCAGAAATAAAAACAGTTTAACGTGCATTTGTTGAAAATTCACAGCAAATGCTTATTTATTTAAGTAAATATCTGAGAACACATTCAGTATACAACATGAAACTGGCTTAAGCTCCTAAAACAATTGCTAAGGCAAAAAAGAGGAGCTTATACATAAGGATTAGTATTGAAGATCATAACTCTAAAAAGGGTATCCAACAATGAAACAAAAAGAGTTACCAGTGTTTGATCCATCTACTTTCACCATAGGAGACACTATGGCTTTTGGCAGATCTTCGTTGTGCGTGCCATCGAATGGCTTCGTCACCCTCATGGGGGTTGTGAGCTGCTCCACTACTTCATTTTTTGGTGCAGCCATCATGTCTGAAGAAACGTCAGAGCAAAATACATATTCATAAAAAAAAAGTAGTATAGTATACAGTGCACTGGGCTAATCACTCAAAATATATAAATGTATAAAGAGCACACAATCTGTTTATGATTCAGACTCAATGTTAATGTAAACATCACTCAGATTATTTCTGTCCAGTTAACTCAAGATTTAAAACACAAAGCAGATCAGAGAGGCCTGTGTGTTGGGGGTACATCACTTCTGGAAAAATAAAGCAAAAATAACCATAACTAGCCATTTAAAAGCTTACCAAACCACTGATCAGCATTATCTTGGGGATCGAAGTCAAAATCCTCAAGCACATGAAACGGGGCGTCGTATGAATACGGGTCGGCAGAGTCTCCTTGCTGCTGCACGTCCATCTTCACAATCCTCAAACTCCTGCGAATGAACCCATTTTACATTAGCCAGCCGTAGATATATCCAGAAAGCATCCAGGGTCAATGTGTTCAATAATTTAAACGAATAAACGCATCATTAAGAAATATCACGAGCACAAACCGCACAGCTAACATCCGGATTGCTAAAGCTAACGCTCCCCAAAGAAAGCCATCGAAAAATATCTAACAAACCTATATATATCCACAGCCAAACAAGTCTGTCAGTTCCGCGTAACCTAGAAAACTGAAATCTTCACTTCTTGGCAGAGAATATAAGGTTTAAATTTCTTAAAAAGCCTGACAACTTCCTCCGACCAGCCCGAGTGAAAACACTTCAGCAACTGGGGAAATTAAGTTTGAATATTTGAGCCGTTGGCGTTGCGTTTAAAATCCAGCCAATCGCGGCGCTGATCACAAGGAACTCGACCACTCATTGGCTGTAGTGAATCCGACGTAAAATACGTCGCTGTGTCACGTGACTGTCTGTGTTTTAAACATGGGGCATTTAATTTCAAACTGTTATTTGGATAGTATCTTTAAGAAATAATACATGTCGATTATTTAAAACTGTGTGTGAAAGAATATTATCACAGGAACACGTGCAAAGCACCACCTTATTAATACGTCACTCTAGACTACCTTTCTGCTACTGAAAAACAAATTATCCAACTTTTGCCCATTTTACATAATTTGATTATTAACAGCTATTATTTCATTTGTAAAGATCGTCAAGGACTTGATTTTTTTTCATTTCATAATCTTGCAAAAAGGCCAAGTAACTGCAGCACACGTTCCTTAAAGTCAATCTGAAATGAAGACATCTTCTTGATGATCCCTGATATAAAGTGACACTGCAGCCAAAATGAAAAGTGTAGCTGCTGTATCTGTTGTAAACGTGACTAGCTGCCAAATTTGTGCTTTCCTTTTATGATGTATATTAAGGTGAGAGAAAGCTTAAGAAACTACAGGCACTTTGGGGAAGGGTACTGGTTGAACACAGCCAATGGTTAATGATGTATTTGTGCAGAACCTATACTGTGAGTGCTGATCGATGAAAATAATAAAACAGGATAGTATGATTCTGTCAAACAGAACTTAAGCAGGGCCCCAGTGCACACATTAAATGTCATCTGGTTTTATTAGTCCCTCTGCAATATCATGGAATTCATTTAAGCACTAATGATCACCTTTCCATCCCAAACCCAGAGATTAAAATTGAGTCTAATTCAGAGGAACATCAGGGAGAAACCCTTGGAAAAGTGTAAACTATTACAAATTACATCAGCAAGACATTTTAAATCATCTCATAGACATAAAACTAATATGCATCGCATTTTCTTTCTTTTTCTTCATATTTGCCACTAATATCAGAGTTCAATGTTTATGAAACAGAGGAAAAAACACCAGCAATAGATACTGACCCATTATTAAATTGAACCTTAAGAACAAGGGTCTACATTTATTTGCTTATTTTCATTTTTGTCTTTTATGCTTAAACCTTATCCTTTAACATAGTTGTGATCACTCTACTGTCACATGTTTAATGGTTCCTCAAGCATCATCCTACAACCCCCAAGTTTCCATCTTATCCTCCCTTGAAAAGCAGAAGAACCAAAACATCTATAACATTTACAATTTAATGTTAGGCATGCAACATCCTAAAACTTAAAACTTATATGTGGAATAAATCAAGAACTCTGACAAGGTGTTTAATGCTGTTTAGTGCAAATATGACTTAAAATATATCATTGATAAGTAATCAAAATGCAAAAGCAACAATGAGTCAAAAGGTCTGTACAAATTAAAATAACACTGTTACAAGGCTGCGCCTCAACAGGCCATGCTTTGCATCAAAGGAATGTCCATAATTTAATGAAAAACAATACAAATTAGGCAAGAAAAGTAAGGTATAAGTGTACAGTATATATTATTAGAAATTTGTTCTTCCCAACATTGTCCTACATCTTCTGGATCATGACTTGGAATTTACCTGGGGAGAGAATGAGAACGGTGAGGACATTTGCAGAATCTAAATGGGAAAAAAAAAGTTTGTAAGCCAGTGGTCAAGCACAAATCTAGGGAACTCAGGTCACAGCATCAAATCAAATTCACCCGATCCAGCTCAAGAAGGTTGGTACAAAAAAGGAAATTTGGTTGTTTTAACGATAGGAAGATTTGGGCTTAACATTACCAGAGACATAAGCCAACATGGCACAAAAGGTTAATTATGTCCAAAGAACTGTCCAAAGAATGACCACTGTTTAAACGAGCATATATACACATGCTTTTGTGTGATTATGTGGAGTCTTACAAGCAGGCATGACTGACACTTCAGCTGTGACGATACTTTTCACCCCAAGGTTGTACAGTCCTCCTCTTACCAGGCCACAGGTGAACGCCAAATACTGTAGGTGAATGAAGGAAAACAAAGATCTATAGCCATTAAACCCACAAGTGTACATTTTCTGTGTAATCAAAGTAAAGTCTGAGTCCTTACATACCTTTGGGGCATGTTCCAGATACTGTTTACCTGCAGACAGTTGAGTCAGCAGTCGGAACTTGTTATCTTGCAGGACATAAATACCCTGCACAACAATTGAGAAACAAACCATAAATAAGCATAAAACCAACAAGCATAAATATTACATTTTATTTAAATACTATACTTTTTATTGTAACTTAAACTTAAATCAGTTTCTGTCATCCTTTGAATTTTGTCTACATCATGTGACTAGTGTGTGCAGACCCAAAGTAAAAAGTTCAGCTTTCACATTAGTGTTGAAGGACAGCATTGAGCACTCCACTGATTTATCATCATGCCTCTCTAACATGGGCACATATGAATACCTAGTTCAGGGCTGGCAGAAAGTCTACAGTCAGAAAGTTGCAAAAATCACTACCTATGTATTTTCCTAACCACTTTTCCTCGATCATGATAAAACAGCTATGAAGTCAAATAAAAGTGTAACGAAGAATTCATAGACATAGAACACCATGGTGCTAACAGGTGGTGGTCTAGTGGTGGGATACTTGTCTACAGACCAAAAGGTCTCAGGTTCTATCTCCTACCTACTGCACTACCACCATTTGATTCCTGAGCAAGACCCTTAACCCCGAGTTGCTCCAGGGGGACAGTCCCTTTAGTTAAAATATGCATGTCGCTCTGGATAAGAGCGTATGCTAAATGCCATAAATGTAATGTAAATGTAACAGAATCCAACTGCACTAAACTAGGCCATCCATCCCTCCATCCGAGCTGCTCATCACAATCAGGGATGCAGGGCAATGGCAGTATTCAAATGGAAAAAGACATAGAAACACTCTGGACACATCACCCAAGTTTAATGAACACAGATTTTGGTCATGTTGATTTATAACAATATATTCTGAATATAGTTTAATAGTATTTTACCATTAGGGCTGCGTCGAGACTCTTTTTCTTTGTTGCATTTGTTTATTGTTACCTTAATAAAATATCACAATAGAATCCCTCTGAGCAATCAGAGGTTCTTTTCAGTGGTTAGCGTTGACATTGGGTCCATTTATGCAGACAGAATGTTCCCCTTAAGTCTCACTGACCTGATGGTTTGTTCTCAAGTTGTCAATCTGTTTCTTAAACACACACGTCCAGAAATCTTTGCAAATGAACTTCATGACATCAAGCTCATCCTTAAAACGTGCCGTGTCTTTGGTGAACCTACAAAAACAGTCATAAAACATTTAGCTATACTCTGAAACACTCTCAAAAACCTAGACTTCTAAAAACCTAGTTCTTTATATATCACATATGTGGAAAGGCAATTCAATATCCTTCACAAAATGAAAAAAAAAAAGTCTAAAAAAAAAAAAAAAAAAAACAGTTTAAAAAGCATAGGTAATATTAAACAAGTATAAAACAAGTATAAAAAAAGTAAAAAATGATAAGTATAAAACACAGACTGTAACAAAATTCAAATGAAGAAAGAATAAAAGATTTAGCAAAAATATAGTGGTGTAACAGGAGCAGCCGAATGAAGAAGAGTCTAGTGCTATTAACAGGGGTCTAGACAGAGACTTTGCCAGGACTGACATGCATTTGTACACAAAAGTAGCCTGCGTCTGGGTCATCATGGCAAAACTCAGAGAAACAAACAAGGATGTGCGGTCAAATAAACAGAAATTGTCCCATCTGTCCTGTCCAGAAATACTGACAGAGAGTCCTAACAAGTGAACTGAGGGATCAGAGAAAACTTCAGAGAAGAGCAAGAGGGGGTGGAAAGGAGAACTCATCCAATGGACAGCTCAATCAGACGCAATAAGAACAAGATGACGGCGTGGTCAAGAAAAAGTGAGAGCCAGAGGCTGAGGCTGAAGACCTTGTGGCTTTGAATCAGGCAGACACATACAGGATACTGGATATAAGAATATGGAGGGAAAGAAAAATAAGTGTAAGACAGGACTTTTCTAATTCTCAGAAAATGCAATAACCTTCATATATGCAACATTCTCATGTGCAATTATTTCTGGCTCAATGAGCCGTTACTGTGAGGGAACAATGTACCTGCAAAACATTCATCCGTATTTACCCCGTTACTATTCAAATAGTATATATACACTATTTAAAAAGAGTTTACACATTCGTTTGCATGCTATACATTGACAGAATATTTGGTAAGTGAAAGTGACAACCCTTGTCATTGCGAGGTCACAGCACAGCACACAGTGAACCACAACAAAACTGGACCTCTGCATTTAACCCATGCAAACACCGTACAGCAGTGGGCAGCTATTGAAAGCGCCCGGGGAGCAGTGATGGGGCAACGAACCCACAATCTTCCGATGCAAGGGCAACTCCCTAACCACTAGGCCACCGCTGCCACAGTATATATGTGTTTTATAATTCAGATTCATATTTTTCATCCTATTCTGAATATTTCTTTACTTATTTATTTTACATTATTCTTCCTGTCTAAAGCCTTTCTGATTATGGCTGAAGTGAACATGTTAGTGGTTTATGTCGGCTTTAGTATAAATGAACCTCAGAAAAAATATTGTATAACAGGGGTTATTTGGACTGCATTATCAACTAAAAAGTGTAAATAATATATATATATATATATACACATACACACACACACATATATACACACACACACAAAGCACTGTGCAAAAGGTTTTAGGCAGGTGTGGAAAAAATGCTGTAAACAAAGAATGCTTTCAGAAATATAAATAATGATTGTTTATTTTTATCAATTCACAAAATGCAAAGTGAGCGAACAAAAGAAAAATCGAAATCAAATCAATATTTGGTGTTTCTACCTTTTGCCTTCAAACCAGCATCAGTTCTTCAGTGTGTCTGGATCACATGAAGAGACAGAAGGATGTGCGGAAGCCACATCCACAGAAGATCTGTGGTTAGTCCTCCAAGATGTTTGGAACGACCTACCGGCCGAGTTCCTTCAAAAACTGTGTGCGTGTGCACCTAGAAGAATTGATGCTGTTTTAAAGGGCAAAGGGTGGTCACACCAAATATCGATTTGATTTAGATTTCTCTTTTGTTCATTCGCTGCATTTTGTAGACTGATGAAAATAAATGATGAACACTTCCATTTCTGAAAGCATTTTTTGTTTACAGCATTTTTTCACACCTGCCTAAAACTTTGGCACAGTACTGTGTATATTTCAATGGGAACTGTCCCAGATTGTGATATTATTACTAGCAGACCCTGGTGTTAAATATGCGCAGCAGGAGGGAAGGATGTTTTTATTACTCTGGGAGAGAATACCTGCCTTTCAATGAGTCCTTGTCCCACCCGGAAGCCCATGTTTTCCAGTTTGGAAACACAGCGCCCATTTTCCTGCACACACAACCAGACACTTCATAATTTCCTGATTATAACAAAAGCACACTGCGTTTTATTAAAGAAGAAACCAACACACAGTCCAGCTATAACATAATTTGGATAATTTGTCCTGTTAGTTTCTGTTTCTTACTGTCTCTCCGCCCTCCGCGCTGTTTACATACTGGATCACTTCATTATGGAGGAACTGAAAAAGAGCCTCGTCTGCCATGTCCGCGGTCACAACAGTCCGCCTTTACAAGCCTAACATCTGAGAAACACCCTAACGAACGGCTGAGACGGACAAAGCTAGCGTAAGTGTGAAAAAGACTCCATATTCTATCCAAAATGAGAAGGAAAATAGAAGGATAGCAACAGCGTCCTCTGTGGCAACGCAACACAGCAGCGCGTCCCAAACCACACCTCTCTGCACACTACATTCCTGACCGCGTTTCCAATGATTGTGTACTACTTCTTACACACTATTTAGTGTAGTGGTACGTAGTTTAGAACGCAGCCAGGGGCCTTCCGCCTGAACTTAGTAGTCCCTCACTATGCCTGTGCCTATGTAATAGTGAAGTGTTCGTTTTAAAAATGGATCAATTAAAAGTAAAGTGTAGATCCAAACATCGCTTCATCTTCATATATAAGTTGACATGAATGTTGACATAACTTATATTACAGTCAAGTGCAGCATCAAAAGGTCATTTGAAGTGTTAAATCTTGGAAATTATTTAACCAAAAAGAAACGAAGCACAGGCCTCTATCCCAGATCCAGGATAATAATAATAAGAAAAATAATAATAACAATAAATGTTTAGAAACCATTAACAAAATCTTGGTTTTCTTGGATATATGGGTTAGGGCGTTAGCCGCATGATCGGAGGATCGGGGGTTCGAACCCCTTCCCAATAGGTTGCTCTGAGGTACCCTTGAGCAAGGTACCGTCCCCATCACTGCTCCCCGGGCGCTTTCAATAGCTGCCCACTGCTGCACGGGTTTGAGTGTGCATGGGTTAAATGCAGAGGTCCAATTTCGTTGTGGTTCATGTGTGCTGTGCCGTGACCTCGCAATGACAAGGGTTGTCGCTTTCACTTTCACTTTAATAGTAATGGTCTTTTGTGTTCCTGAAGGACTAAACAGCCCCATACTCAGCAAGCTGTGATGCATATGTATGTTCTAATACATTTCTGTCATAACCAGCAACTTTTACAGCACTCTGCTAGAGAAGCTCTTTGGTGGGGTTGGACTATCACTGGACTGGACTATCACTGACTAACACATTCCATGTGTGTCAGTGAACCTTTGATGTCCAGTGAAACTGTAGGCCGTCTTTCCCTGGACCATTTTTGATAGGTATTAACCAATGCAAAGACCACCCCACACCATTCTGGGGATGCTCTGATCCAGTGGTCCAGCCATCAGTTTAGCTAGACCACAATGAAGATGATAGTCACTTTCCCTGTGTCCCCCCTCACAACTTCCAGGACTTTAAATGATCTGCAGCTGATATGTGGGTGCAGATACCACAGCAAACCCTGAGACATGAATGCTGTTGAGGTCTAACGACAACAGAGGAAACCTAGAAAATATTAGATAAAAGGAAAGCATCATGTTCCATTATTTCCTTTTTCACAAGGGTTTTAAAAAGATCACTCTTTGCAGCTCACCTCGGTGAGATGAAAGTCATTTTAGTATCTGTGAATGTGTTGGTACCATTTTATTAAATGCAGCAAAGCTTACGACTCCATTCTCTCACCGTCCAAAGCCATGCATGTTTCCCTGCCTTTCGGCCCACGAGAGCTGGGATAGTCTCCAGCACCCACCCGACCCAAATTAGAACGAGCGGCTCAGAAAAAGAGTGAGAGTGAGGCCTGTAATTAATGGATTTGGAGCAGGTCAGGCTGAAACACTGAATAAAAGATCACATGAATCATAGTCAAGCCTACTGGGCCTTTTTTGTCTATTCCAAATTATCACATACTTGGGAAACTAATTTGCAGCTTTGTTTTCACTAATATCTAATATTATACTCATACACAGTACTGTGCCAAAGTTTTAGGCAGGTGTGAAAAAATGCTGTAAACAAAGAACGCTTTCAAAAATGGAAGTGTTCATCATTTATTTTCATCAATCAACAAAATGCAGTGAATGAACAAAAGAGAATCTAAATCAAATCAATATTTGGTGTGACCACCCTTTGCCCTCAAAACAGCATCAATTCTTCTAGGTACACTTGCACAGTTTTTGAAGGAACTCTGTTGGTAGGTCGTTCCAAACATGACTGTTTCAACCTTCGTGTGACACTGATGATCATCAGCACCTTCAAAATCCCTGACTTTGTGCAAGTGTACCTAGAAGAACTGATGCTGGTTTGAAGGCAAAAGGAAGTAACACCAAATATTGATTTGATTTAGATTTTTCTTTTGTTCGTTCACTTTATTTTTATCAATTTAAAAAATGCAATCATTATTTATATTTCTGAAAGCATTCCTTGTTTACAGCCTTTTTTCACACCTGCCTAAAACCTTTGCACAGTACTGTTATATATATATATATATATATATATATATATATATATATATTAAAAAAAAGTCAGTTTGTTGAACACATGTAAGCAGAGGTTAAAAGAGACACAAAGGTCTAGAAGATGCTTTATTTCTGTCATTCATGAAACTAAGTACATTAAATGATTTCAACTTTTTTCTTCCATAAAATGTTAGTAAAACAAAACTGAACAAAAGGCCAACTGAAACACAACAAGCGCCAATGTTGGACATATTAAAGATGTAAAACATCTTACTCCAGTGAGATACCCACATAAAAAAAAGAAGTCTCTCTCACTGCGAGGTACATTACAGCCATGCACAGAGTGCAGCTCTGAGGTAGTTATGTCTGAGTCCAAACACATCACAGTAAGGCAAGGTTCCTTTCCACATCAGCTTGGGCCATTCGTTTCACTGCACAAGCTGATCTAACCAAATAATCCTCCTGAGTTGTCGTCTGATTTTCAGATTCGAACGGAACTAACCCTGTATCCCAGCGACTGCACAGGCCACTGATTCATGAATTGCTTGGAGGGGAAAGTTACAGTATTAGAAAAGTATTTCTTGTAAACGGCATGTGTGTGTGTGTGTGCAGGGCTAAACTTCCAGTTAATTTTAAATCCTAAGAGAACATCAAACTATTTTGATGCCTCAGGTCATATGGACATACTGAGAGCATAGGAAGGAATATACCAACATGGGAAGCGTAGGCCGATGCCCAATATTCTTCATATACATGCCAATACATACTCATTTATATATAGATACTGAGACTAAATCCACCTGGATTAGGATCACAGAAAAATGTAACAGTTATTCGTAGAGTTACGTCACAGTACAATTAAGAAAATTGAGAAATTTTCTTGAGCAAGGTTGCCAAATGTGTCAATTCTACTCTTCCCCAGTAGAATAAACGCATCAAATCAGTCTGAATCATCGGTCCAATCCCGAAAACACTTCATTCACTTTGAACGCAAGGTCAATGTTGCATTGCAGTAGGCCTATCATTCTTAATACCAAACGAGTTTGCTTTTGAATCTTTTACAATTAACTCTACGGAATGAGTGAAGAAAAATGAAGAGCTACAGGAAACGAGACAAAATTTGCCTTCACTCAATCATCGTCCCATCCAACTGACAGCATGTGGAACACAACAGCACCTTTTCTCTTTGACCTAGAAGGCTAAAAAACATCAACATGAGCTAAACTTTGCTAATGCCTCACTCTAATCTTCATCACTAATGAAAGGCACTCTAAAAACCTCCATGGGATAAATGTTCTCTACGCACACTATTTCATAGGGAGGATTCGTTTTGCTTGTCTAGATCATTTCTCCAGAAGAGGAGTCTGTTAAAAGAGGTAGGTAATGTACGGTGTGTAAAGGCTGCGAGTTGAGATGTCAATCAGACCACAGTTTATACTGACTCTTAGTCAAAGAAGTGCTTCTGACTAAAAAAGTGCTTCATTTTGCAATGGAGAACACTGTGATCTTTTTCTTTCCTAAACAATGAGGTATTTCTTATATTCGTTCACTGTCGAGTTCTCTGTGAATGGAGCTAAATAAAATCATAAACCACTACAATCAAGTATAGAGAAGATATACTAAGGAAGAAAATCTAATCAAATATTCAAAGCTATCCTAAAAAAGCAACCTCTATTCCAGGGGACGGCCATCGCTGGTCCTGGTAGTCTACCACCCTGAAGAGATTTAGCTCCGCTTCAATCAACACACCAGACTCTGGTGAAGGAATAAGAAAAAACAAAGATCTCCCAGCGATCTCAATGTAGATGATCAGCCAAGAGGTGTTTGGCGAAGCCCATCGTTACACAAATTGTTTCTTTAAAAATACATCCCAAATACTTCTCTAAACCCACATCCTCAGTTGAGTCAAAAGTGGGACATCCCTCTGCTCTTTTCCTTTTGGACAGGCTTGACTTGGGATTAGCTAAAATGAGAAATTACCCCACGTATTGATTCAAGTAGCACAAACTTGTTGATGGAGTTCAGATCGCCAAGTCTGCACAAGCTTTGTGACGATCTGGAAGTTTTTAGATGTATTTTTGAGACTTGTATGAATATAGATTACAGCACTAAAGAAGCAAAGTTTGCTCTCCTCCAGTGTCTTGCTTTAATAACAGTATCTAGGCAAAAATGGAAAATTGCTGATTACTTTTTACTGAATGAAACATTAAGGAGCATCTCAACATTACAGCCAGGTGTGTTGGGTCTCACCAGGGTGGCAGCTCTCCCAGACCAACAATGGGCACCCCTGCTCTATTTCAACTAGAGCAAATGTCTCACAAAATCATCTTATTCTACAGAAATCATATGAGCAGTCTCTGCAATGCACAGGTCAAACCAAACAACTCCAAAAAGTACACCGCTTAGTGTAGGGGCCATTAAAACAATGATATAAAATGCTTCTGAATAAGTGTAGGAAGAAGCATGAGGGATCCTCAACAGTAACAGCATTACTGCTGGAAGGCCTGATGGAATCGAGGTAGAGTAGGAGAGAAACCAGACAGCTGGTTTAAATGCCCTGAGGCTTGAGGCTCGTGCAGTGGCTGTGGCTGAAATGACGCAAGTGGCCCAGAGAGGGGAGAGGTAGAGGTTTGGGAGCCAGCTGTAGTTGTGGTGGAGTATCCCATCACAAGGCCTCCTGAATTTAAGGGGGCACTGTAAGGTGGCAAGCCAAAGGGCAGAAAGCCTAGGAGATGAGAGAGGTCCATGTTAGCAGCTGGGGGTGAAGGCTCGGCTGTGGTGAAGGCGGAGTTCCTGAGGGTGAAATGGGCTGTCTGACCTCCTAGACTGTCTGGGAGAAGGTCTCCAGGTCTGGAGGTGGAGGTTGCAACTGACGCTTGTGGCGGCATGGGTCCACACTGGAGCTCTGTCAGGAAGTTCTCCATCTCTGCCTTTAGATATGAGGTAGCGGAGCCAGGCTGGTATCTATGCGCTTCTTGATACTGCTGTGCCTGATGCTTGCTTGGCTCCAGGTAACAGCCTACCGCCATTGGGCTGGACAAGGGGCCAGGACCTAAAGAGTGATGGTGACTGACTCCTGAGGTAGAGGCACTCTGGAGGGCTTGAGGGCTAAACATGCCCATGGAAAAAGCCTCAGAAGCATCCTTAGGAGATCCTGAAGGGCACATGGTGGGGCTTTGCTCTTCTTTCACACTGCTAGGAGGCACCGAGGTTATGGTGTCAAGCTCCTGGGCATGACTTTTCTTCAGGTGGCGGGTGAGGTGGTCCCGGCGACCAAAACGCTGGGCGCAGCGAGGACACAGGAAGTCCCTTCTGCCCGTGTGAACCACCGCATGGCGCCTCACATCCTTCCGAGTGAAGAAGCGTCGACCGCATCGTTCACACTGGTGTTTTCTCTCCCTCACGACACCCCCTGGCGGGGGACGTCCAGTGTGTGTGCTCAAGTGCTCTAGTAGAGTTGGCATGCTTTCAAAAACCTGACGGCACACTTTGCAGGTGAGATCACCACCAACTGAAGTGGCATGGGTGGCAACATGTCGCCTCAGACCAAGGCGAGTGTTGTAGTGTTTGCCGCACTCTTCACACTGCAGCTCTTGCTTGTTAGAGTCATGGGTCTGTAGGTGGCTGTTCAGATGGTCCTTCCCATGAAACATTGTTTCATATCCTGTACATCTAAGAAAGGCCAAAAATGTCTGTTAGTGCACAAAAAAGGTTTCACAAAGATATCTACCAGTTTAAAATTGCAAGAGCTGTCAAAAGTTAACACCTCTAACATTTTAGTACAGTTTACACCTTTTCCATGTCTGCCCATTTGAATGATCATAGCAGACCAGCCTTATTCAGATTAGGGCTGCATGACATGTTCAAAACATTAGAATTACGATTATACCCCTCCATATATTGCAATTCCGATGCATTTCAATTTATTCAAAGCCAATGAAGTAACTTTTCATGAACCGAATTATGCAAGTATTGCAAGATTTTAAAAAAGTTCACTTCCCCAATAATATGGTCCAGATATGGATACTAAGCTGCAAATCAATCCGTTATGACCAAGAGTCATGGCTATATTTGTTATAAAAAGATGAAACAGGAGGAAAGTTTCAAAAATGTGCCCCAGATGAATTAGTGCTGAAATTATTTAGTTTTGTTTGATGACATGTGTCACTCAATTCTCCAAAAAACACTGTATATGTAGCTGGTATCATGATAATGATTAAAAAACAATATATCATGCAGTCCTAATCCAAATACAGCATTTTAAAGAGACAAATGAACAGTGATAGACTAGGGTGGACAGTTCTTAAGGGTAAATTAGCAACGAACTGACAAAAGCAACAGCCAAGCTTCCCTCATGAGCCTCCATTGTGGAGCTACAACATTGACAATTTTGGAACGTCTTACTGCATCCCTGAATCATGGATAGGAACTTACACCTGTTGTTGCTGAAAAATGATTCTAAAACCTATATTCCTTTATTTAAAAACATGGGATTTTAATTTTCAAATTTATGTGAACTCAGTTTCCACATGCTGCAAATAACATTACTGAATAACCAAGAGTAAAAATATGTTCCGGTGAAACTTATTTTGACCACAAAGTCCCTGCTTTATACATGGACACTCATATGTTGCAATCAAAACGGATTAAATGAAACTAATTTGATCAATCCCAAAAGTATTCTGTTTAATCACAATTAACTACAAACTTATTTGAATGGTCTGTTTTAATCGTTTTCAGTAAATGAACCATAGCACCCTTCAAATTTCTAAGCAGGACTCAAAGGTATTGAGTCAGAACCATTAAAAATTTAAAAACTAAAATAAATATTAGTAACAGAAGATATGCCCATCACTATCGTTCTCCAAAAGATGAACTACTTATGCAGTTACAATATTCCAGGTAAGTGCGGACCTTTACGATCGGTTCATTTACTGTCTGCAAGAATAAAATTTGTTCCAAAACTTGATCATGATGCTTTAATGAATAACTTATCAAATAATGAAACCCATTCAACATACCAGACATCCAACTCTGACATGTAACTTCTCTTGAGATGGTGGGTTCTCCTTGAGCATATTCAATGTCCTACAAATAAATAAAAAATAAAACGAAAACTCAATGAATCATGTTACAAAGAATAGAATCTATAGTTAGACATTGAGGTTTTATTCTCTTTAAAGCAGCCACGGCTTCTTGTTGAATTTCTCTTGTTTATTTAAACAATCAATTACAAGCTTCAGAAAATTAAACAGGCAGTTTTTGAAATCTCAGAGCTCCTTCGTGTCCCAATAAACTGATGAAGTGATTTTCTGAGAATCTCAACCTCAGAAATAATAAAATCACCTGCTCCGATTGGATTAACTGGTAATAACTCTTACAAAAGCAGCTCGTTAACTAATTAAGATTAAGCACTCACTGAATTCTTCAAAGTAAATCTTCAAAGAGCAAAACTGATCTGAGAAATAAAGTTATTGTTTGCTTTTAATTCAGTTCTGATAAGAAGTCATTTCACAACATGATTCCTAAACTCAATCAAATAAAAAAGGGCTTCAGATCGACCACCATATCCAATAATGCTGTGATTTTATTGTCTTTCTCTTTATTGTTAGTTATTGAAAATTAACCATCAAAGATCTACACTCGTGTAACCAACATTAGGAGCTTGAAATGAATAGAGATCTGTTTATAGATCTAAATAAAACGAAACTGACTCATATTGGGGCAGGTTTTCTATATTTTTTGAAAGGCTTTGCTCTTTTCTTAGTCAGCAGCATTGGACACAATCCCCCTACACCATGCAGCGCGCGCGCGCGCACACACACACACACACACACACACACACACACACACACACACACACACACACACACACAGCAAAATAAGAGCCAAAGCTCGGAACCAATCTCCATTTTAGACCCTTTAGTGCTTTTTTTTCAGTAAGAAATCACAGAAGGCGCCGAAAAAGAACTTATTTTCCTGTAGCTAAACTGTTTATTCAGGTAACATCAGAGCGAGAGCGCTTTATACTTCTCAAAGAGTGAAAGCAGCAGAAAGTGCGTTAATCCGCCACTCTATTCGCTCCTGGTTTTTTTTTTCCTTTGCCTGAAAGCTGCTTTGAGCGGCCAGTCTCGCGCTCACCCCAAAACTTTAAAGCGCCGCACAAATCCGCTTTCTGCTCCTCTTTACAGCGACGGACGAGCCCAACCGCCACATTTCACAACGTCCTGCAACCGCCCCAGCCCCGGTCCCTCGGAGAGGTGCGCTGGTGTTCAATTTCGGCGGATATTTTCGTTGTTTTCGTTAGTTTTTCTAGGCCTGCCCTGTGGATCCCTGTGAACAGCAGCAGCAGCACTCCGCTCCAAGAGCGCGTGCATTGTGGGAGCGTGACGTCAGATCTGGGGGGGGGGGGGGTAGTTTTTAAAATAGGCTTTTACTCCATTATAGATAATGTAGTGATATTATACTCAGAGTAATAATTAAAAAATATTTTTCTGTCCACATTTTGTACTCATAACACACCATTAAAAGTTTTTTTTTTTTTAATAAAATATTTTCGTTATTTTTTCTCCTCTCTCACATCGATCACGTTGCAAATTTGCCACCTGTGGTTTGGTTCTCCAAAATGCAAAATGATGATGTGTATAACCTTCTGTTTTCAAACCACCTGGGCCGAGCCCCGAACACACTCGGTTACCATGGCAACCGCACGAGCGCCCCCCAAAAAAAACACACTTTCATAGCTAGAGGCTAACGTTGGACAGCTAGTAAATAAAATAAAACATACAGATGTTTAAACTTTAAAAAGATAAAATACTCAACAACATTTCTACATTTTTTTTTTGTTGTTTTTTTATTACTAGCTACAGCGTTTTGGTCTGCAACGATGACGTGCTTTTGTTGCCTAGCAACGGCTAAGCTGTTTATATTAGCATATAAAAATATCCAACTGACTTAATACGTGTATAAAACTATAGTGTTATTTCTGAATCTCACAGATATTGAACCATTTTAAGTAACGGTTTTTTAAAGTTCATTTTTTATTTTTTTTTTTGGAAAGTCTTCATGCTAGGCTACCTGTAGCATACAATACTTTTTTTGACGTCTTACAGGTATAAAGAGTATGTTTATGCCAGATTTAACCTTCACATTTTATGCAAAAATATTCTCATGTGATTTTTATAAATTAAGACTGCACTTTGTTTACTGCTCACCAAGTCCAGAGGCATTAAACAGAAACAGAAAATCAATGTTTGATATTCATGTGACTTCCATGCAGTTTACTTCCGTCCAAATACTTTTGCAGCCATAAGTGTATCTAATGGTAACATGATCATAAAAACGCCTAAAATATTGTATTTGCACTTCAGGAGTAAAAGGTGGGAGACAGCAGGAATACATCGGTCAAGGAGACTCCAGGGCAACATTTTACAGACCGGAGGAAAATGTATGTGCTGGTATATAAATATATTGCCAATTTAATGAATTCAGTCTTTTTTTCTAAACTTATTGTAATGTTGTCACTAATTTACAACTGCAGAGAAACAATCATGCATAGAGAGGATAATTAGATATAATTAGATAATGAAAAGAAAGATGTTAATGAAAAACATTGTAATCATATTTTGTTATTTAACGGGTTCCATCTTCATTTTAAAATATTAGATCCATAAAAAAAATACCATGAAATATTATGTAGATAGATATGTAGATCAACAGACAAACAGACAGATAGACAGATAGATAGATAGATAGATAGATAGATAGAAATTTTAATTGAATTTTGTATTGTGATTATATCTTACTTTGAGTTATTATACTTTTCCCATCAGACCCACATGTTTGTTTTTAAACTGTACACATATTGAACAGTTTAATTACACACATGTGATACTACGTTCTTGATTGACGTATTTTTCAATGAATAAAACTGATGATTGTATTTAGCTGTGGTATAATCTACTGATGAGAGCTGCAAGGCAGGAGGAATGTGATGCATGACATGTATGTTCTGGTTTGAGTTATTGATTGGTGCTGGTTGTTGACACACTTTGACGTTCAATCACTGCACTTGCATCAGATATTTTAATGAATTAAATGCTTATTTTCCCCCTGTTCACAATGTATTTTAGCTTTACACTATAATATGTTTATGTATTACACGCTTTATAATTAAGACAGATGTGGGATGAGAAAGAGAGCTTTTTGGAAAAAGAGGTGCTGGTTGAAGTTGGTCAAGAGATGGATCGACCTAAAGTGGAAAAATATAAAAGGGTAATATTCATAAAACATTCTAGTAACATTTGGAGCTTGATACAAAAACGGTAGCATTTGACAGTAATGTGGAGACGTCTCTGATTTTTGTAGTTACAGAATTATTACAGGAACCGAAGTGCCAGGGATGAAGCGAGCTTAAAGGATCTGAATGACACAAAGGATACAATAAAGGTTATGAAGAAACTCACTACCCTCTATCGAAACACAGGGGAACGAATCATTTTGGAATTAGCATCAGGTAAGACATTTCGGTTTGAAAATTGATCTGACATTTGATCTGAGTTTTGATATGACAGTTTGGTTTTCATGACCAGTTTGTGTTGATAAGAAAGGTTTGAAAAAAACACACAGGTTTTGGGTTTTAATGCTACAATTCCTAAAGCTTAGGAAGAAACACACATTTAACACTCCAAGAGAATGTATGTTTTTATAGGCTAGAATTGCGAGATTTGTTTTGTTTGTTTGTTCCCTCTGACAACTTCTCTATGTCCTTTTGATCCATGACATCTCAGAGAACCAACCTGTAAAACTCAGTACAGATTCTTCCGCCAGGACATCCCAGTCAAGCATTAATCAGGGAAGGCATGACAGACAAACATCAGATGCTTCAGTTGTTTCCATTAGTGGAATCCCCCTGACAACATACCCTAAGACTTGTCCAACAGGTGTGACACATACCGAAAATATGCATCCATACACGTGGCAAGCTGAATCAAAACTGGACTCTATAGCAGGAGAGCTTTTGGAATCAACTTTTGAAGCATTCATGGATTTAGGTAGTGGGAGCAATAGCCCAAGGTCACAGACTACAGAGACCAGAGGAAATGACATCAGACATTGAGACAATGGCTGCAGACAGAGGTAAGAGGATTCCGTACATGGACAAAACACATTGTACATTGTTTTCCATCACACAGTGAAGCCATACATGCACAGCTTGTTGGTGGACATCATTCAGTGAGTGCTGGCTGTACTAATTAATTATTATCGCCCTAACCAGGACACTGAACAGAAGACAGGGAGGAAGAAGACAAATCCCAAATGTTGGACATATGTTTCTGCTGTTATTTTCTTTCTTCAAGAGATAAGGTTTGCATTCATAAAGTTTTTTGGGGGGAATTTTAAAGAGTACCCTCTAGTGACATATTTCACATCACATGTACTGATTTAAGGAACATTGCCGAGCAGATAAGAAAACCTGCAGCAACTGTAAAAATGTGTGTACATTGTAAATGACTAGTATACATTAAATATTAAGAAAGCTTGCTTACTTTTTGTATGTTATTCATTCATCCATCCATCCATCCATCCATTATCTGCCGCTTGTCCCAAACGGGGTCGCGGGGGAGTGCTGGTGTCCAACCCAGCGCACACAGGGCGAGGACGGGGGACGCACCCTGGACAGGTCGCCAGCCCATCGCAGGGATGTATGTTATTCAGATTGTTTTTTATGTCTTTCAATAATTTAGATATATGAACTGAACAAGGCACCAAAGCAGCTCACTTAATTTATTATGTGACGTCTTATTGAATGCACTGAAGTTAATCTTGTCATTTGGATAGTCAAAACCCTGAGATAAGCAGAGCTCATACTAAACAGCACATGATATGGAACAGTCAGTTTGGAAGGAAGAGTTTGTATCAGTGAAGCTTAAAGAAGTACTCAGTGCAACGATTCTAATTTATCTAATAATGTTTATCAAAAAAATATTACAATTCAACAGCTACTTAAATTGTTTCTTATAAAAAACCTGAATTAAACTTTTTATTCAGCAATTTTTGAAGTTTAATAAGGATCTTTGACACCAAACAGGTTTCCTTTAAGGGAACGAATTGGTCACAATAATGTATTTTTAGGGGCAGCGGTGGTCCAGTGATTAGGGGTTAGGTCCCAGGATCAGAAGGTCGTGGGTTTGAATCCCAGTCCAGTAGGTTGCCCTGTGCCCTGTGTTTTAAACAGCTGCCCCTGCTGCATGTGTGTGGGTGAAAAGCAGAGATTGAAATTGGTAGTGCTTCAGTTTGTTGTGTTTCACAAAGACACAATAGTCACTTTCACTTCACTTTATCAGTTAAACAAAAATGGTTAATTAGTCCAAAACTACCCTTAGGCATGTGTGTTTCAGTAAGACATATTAGATAGATAGATAGGTAGATAGATATACTTAATTATAAGCCTGATATTTAAAAAGTCAAGGTGTTTGGAATGATAGTACAATGCAATTATTTTGTTTTCAGGGAATATTTGTGCCCTTCATTTGTTGCTCTGAACGCAAAAACGAATCCAAAGAAGGCAAGAATCTTACAACCTTACAGTTTCAAGGCAACATTGCTCTGACTTTTCCCCATGTACAGTTATATGCCACTGCTGCCGTACAAAACCGAGTTCAACCTCATTTCCGTAATTAGTTCTTGTCCATATTTTTAAACTCTGTTCTGAAAGGAGAGAACACACAAAGAGTTCAATATTTTATTTAGCTGCCTCATTATAAAGTGTACAAAAAACAGACATAACCAATTATCACACTTCATTTGTTTTCAATTACCTGTTCTGCCAAACATCAAATATCATTCAGTGCAATGTCAGGTTCTGTAAGCATATCAGTGTGAAATGCTTATAGAAATTACCCAAACAACTGCTGGCTATTGGTTTGATGCTTTTTGATTTTTTTTTTTTTTTTTTTTTTTTACATACACTCCAATATCCTTGATCAGGTCTGTTGAATACCATGTATAGTTACAGTCCAAAATTGTTTAAACATTATTTACTGGAAAAATTTTGGTAATCATATTTTTTAAAAAAAATCATAGTAAAACAACAATCGATTAAAGGTGGTGAGTTATCAAATACAGACCAGTGCTGGGCTTTTGGGTGATGCATTTATCAAACCTTATTATACAAACATGGAATGAAATGCAAGCAAAAAATAATGCTGTTTAGTAATTTCTGGTTAGGTTTAAATTCTGATTTTCCATTTAAAAATCCTCTGCTGTACAGAAAATAAACATACACTCGAGTGGAGAAAACCTCATCATGACACACTATTACTCAGCTTTTTTCTCCAACCGAGTTCACTTTCCTCTCACATGATCATATTGATAAGTGTCTGCGTTTTCAGTAACAAGCTGTAACAGCTTGAGAAAGAACAGTGTGATTAACTCTCGTCTGGCTTTGTCAGTGAACGGAGTGAAGAAAGGGCAGTAGTCCCTTTGGTAGGAATGCTGAATTTGCCAGAGGGATCCCGCTCTGATCATAAGCCAAGCACTGAGGGGAACACCGCTGTCCCTGTCACAGGAAGAAATGTCTCAGTTAACACTCAGTCACACTGGGCAGTGTTCAAATAATGCTAGTTCAGAAAAGAATAAATTGAAAAAAGTCCTGAGCATTGAATCGACTTGGTGTTGATCTTATATGATCTCCTACCTTTCGGGCTACCCTGGCCATCAGCAGAGTCTGCATCAGGTACTTTCCAGTCCAGTTTACGTCCTTTTTCATACAGCCCCTTTAACACTTTCCGGAAGTCATCCTGTCCCCCGCGGCTCAGCTCCAAGTACTTCCTGTACAGCTGAAGGGCCGTGCGAGCATCCTCTATACTGTCATGTGTCTCACTCTGAATGTTTAAGTCTGGAACAAAATCCAACAGAAAATATTGGATCAAATATGGAAGTGAAGTTGCAGAAACTATATATTATCCTTTCACTAGCTGAAGCAACAAGCCTTTCATATGTGCTGCATCTCGGTTCTTTGTGAAAAGACAATTTGGAAAGTAGCAGACATGGCAAGATACTGCAAAGCACCTACCAAGGAAGTACCAGGCAAGGAAACGCAGAGAGATCATTCTTTTCCTGGGCATATGGAAGAGGTAGACTGTATCGATCACCTGATCCTTGAGGACCTAAATACAGTAAATATGTTAATGTTTTAAACAGAAATGTAAAATTCTTGGAAAATTTGAAATCAGCAGCTCACTTGAAAAAAACAAAGTGAACTTTGAAGAACAGGTGTAGGTCAAGCTCACCAACAGGTTAATGACGCGGAAATCCTTCTGTAATCCATGGCCAACAAAACGCACTCCAGTGTCGATCAGAAAGCGGAGTTTGAGGTAAGTAGACTTCAGTGTGGTTAAGTGTTTTGAGGAAATCTTGGCATCCAGGTCTCCAGGTTTGATGCCTGAGTACTGAGTCAAGTAGTCCACCACCTGTGACAAACCAATAGGGTTAGCCAAAAAAAAAACAATGTTTCAAACATCTAAATAACCATGCTTACCTAGTTACAGTGTGCAGTAGAATAAGTCAATAAAAATAACAGTTTGTAAGGCTCAATCTTGGATATCATTGCTAGATGATAATTAAATTACTGAAATTATTACATAAATACGCTAATTTTGGAGCATACGGCTGGATTTTGAAGAAGAAAAACCAAAATGGCCAATCAAACCCTAAATGCTTGGTCAACAAACAGGCAGAAAGAGACCACACCTGTTCCTGTGTCGAGATGTAGTCATCGATGAAAGGAACTCCTTCATTGGGCCCCTGTCCCCTCACACATGTAATACGAGCTACAGACATCTGACTAGGCTTAATAGTGGACTTGGTGCCATCACTCCGCAGCTCCGCCTCTTCCTATGCAACAATGAGGAGAAAGATCAGTGGACGTGCCCCAAACATTAATTCTATCAGTTTCTTAAAACGTCTGGATAATGAGACAAAGTCATTCAGAGTTGGAGTCAGACGTGTTCACAGCGGTGGCGACAAAAACAATAGTTTCGACACTATTTTCTTTTTATTACAGTTAACATAAAACCTCAGAAGACATGTCTCATGAACACCACTGTAAATAAATCATGAAGTTCTATAAAAATCTATAAACTTTTACATTTTTGAAAATCTTTAGAGCTACCTGTTTGGAGAGTTGTTTTTTTAAAAAAAACAAAAAAAAACAAAAAACAGGCATGTGTTTTTTGACAGAATCTCCTTGTTTTATCATTGCTAAGGATATTTTTTTGGGAAGATTACAACAAGCAAGTCTGTATAAAGTTAGGGCTGCACAGCATGAAAAACAGTAATGTAGCAACATATGATTTCAGTACGCAAAATATATTAAATGCAATGGTGCATTCATTTTGCGATGGTTAAAGATCGTTCTGCATTCATTTAAAAAATGAATGACGTGAAAATTTAATCAAAACTCATTGGTGGGAGGGCTTTTGCATGTTACAGCCTTCTTTGATAACAGTATTGCAGAGGCCGATCAGCCAGTAATTAGGAACAAATCAGCCCTTAAAGATGTTCAAGTGCATCTTTATGCACAATTAGAAGAACACAAGCAGCTGGGCAAAAAACAGTCCACCAGTGGAAACACGATCCTCATGAAGTGCTATTTTTGTTCTTTGTTTCTGGTTTATGAGTCCCACTGACCTGGTTTAGCGTCACGAATTCTGCATCAAGTCCCACGAGGTCTCCTGCCTGTGGCATCTCACTAACCATGAGAGGAATGAAGGTGGCATGACTTTTCCGCTGTTTCCGTGCCAATGACGCTTCTGTCAGTAGCACACTGGCTTCAATAGGATTTTTAACTGTTAAATGTTAAAAAGAATACCGTTTAGGCGATAGACCGCACATTTATATGCATGTTATTTTATGAACGTCTGACATAAAAGCTTACTGCGTAGGTCATATTTGGAGTGGTAGTTCCTCTTGGCATAGTAAATGATGGCAGGGACCTTCCAGCTCACATCGAACTGAGCTGCTTCAGCCTAAAAGACACAAACATATAGTTACATCTCTTTTAATCACAAGAAACAATGAGATAAACAGTTATATATATATATTTGTCCAGCTTCACCTTATCAATGGGCTCAATCAAGAAATCATTGAAGAGATACCACTGCTGGTGTGTCACTCCCTGTAAAAATAAATAATTCCACAATTATTATATCTGATGAAATGTAGGCCCTTTCAAATATGCAAATTAGGAAGACAAAGAGTAATTTTGCTTCTTTCATTTAACAGATTTCACAATATAACCTGAACTGGAATGATGAAAGTTTCCTACCTCTTTTCTCTGATGATAGGTCTCCCCAACTTTGATATGGGCTACCAGGTTTCCCCCTGTGCGGGCATCAATCACGTGGGGAACAGTGACAACTAAGTCGTATACAGCAGCCCCCTCCGCCTCTTCCTCTGCATTTAACTGAAGGAAGGAAAATGAAAAGAGCACAAAACACATCAACAACTGCTAAAACTAAAATGGCTTCAAAATGCTGAGTTTATGGCAATGGACTAAAGTCAAACAAGCATCTGTTTTTGACACAAAAATGAATTTACAAGTGTATAAAATTTAATGCCATGCACTTTGACAAACTGGTAAACCATTATCTGCAGAATATTAATAAATAAATGACATATAACTTTTATATTAACTAAGGACCAATTCAAAGTGCTCTACAATTAATAGGTTTAAAGTTGTGTAAGCCTGCAGTTTTATCCCTTACCCCCCCAAGGGTCAGTGTTTGGTCCAATATTAAAATTTGCAGGTCAGTCACATTAGCACAACTATAGTTGTAACCAAAAAGCCAAAGTAGTTACTGAACCTTCAAATTAATAACTGATTATACAGCTGGGAGCACTGAACTGTGTGCATCTCTCACCTCTTCGCCCTCAGGCCAGCTGCACACCTCCAGACTATGAGTTTTACTGATGCACATCTTCAGACTGAGCGGAATCCACACGTGCCTCAGGTCTTCTGCACGAGTGTCAAAAGTCATGCCCTCTACAGTGCACAGCTCCTCCCTGCTCAAACGGGACAGGTTTTTTAAGAACCAGTTAAGATATCATCAGGTGTACAGTCTGATCAGCCTGATCAATATCTACACAGTCTGCTGTACATCTAAAAGAGAAATGATAATGCAGCTTTCATGGCGCAGACTGGCATTGCCTACAGGGGCAGTGTACAGTAGACAAGTCTTACTCGATACACCACTCTGTAGGTAGAGGTTCCCTGGGCTTTGGGGGCTCTGTTGCTTCCTTCTTTAAGGCTTTGTTGAATGCATACTGCAGGAACAAAAGTACATGAATCAGTGGTTAACACTCACTATAATGCATTAACATTATCTTGAAACTTAAGTTTGGCTAATTTGCATATTATAATTATGCAGGTTATGCAGTAATTACAGTAAAGAATTCAACTGTGGACTCTTAGGACTGATTTCCAAGTCTAGGATAAAACCTAGCACACTTCGCAGCACTGGCTTAGCATTTTGTGACTAGGCCCTACGATCTGAAGGTCATGGGTTCAAATCCCAGACCAGTAGGTTGCCCAGAAGTACCCTTGAGCAAGGTACCGTCCCCATCACTACTCCCTAGGTGCTTTAAATAGCTGTCCCCTGTTGCATGGTGTATGGGTTAAAGCAGAAGATATATTTCATTGTGGTTCACAATGACAACTAGTCACTTTTAACTTTTTTTTCAACATTTTTTTAAAACATCTTTGAAACATGGAGGTGAACTGACCTCTGCTTGGGCCTTCCAGAATTCTGCCTCTTTAATACTGTTCACCTCACAGTTTATGACCAGTACATCTGGCAAACAGCGAATATTCCGGGTCTGCACCTGCATACACACAATGATTGGCAGGATTATGGCTAAAATAAGCTTTTATAATTATAAACTAAGCTTGAAATAATACAACATCCCCTCTCTTGGGTTAAACGCAAATGTAATTATTCACAAGTGACAATAAATAATAACAAGAAGTAATCAGTAACTAGTTAAAAATTTATATAATACTTATCCCAAACAAATGACCTTATTCCCCATAAAGGGGACAGCAAAGTGTGCCAGGGATGCTAACGACATTAGGAGAAATAAATTAAGGCAGACTTACTGTAGGCTGATATTTTTCACAGTTTTCACACCAGGCCTGTGTGCTCTGCTCCAGACAGATGCTCTTCTTCAAGATTTCAGTGAAGTCATACTCCTGGACCTTGTCTAAAGAAATCCTTCAAATTAAAATGTCTTAAACATCCTTTTCCCCACTTATTTTAGATTAAACCCACCAGCCAAGACAGTTTTGGGATTTGACTTCTTTCCTCTAGTTCTAGGCTACAAGGCTTTGCTCACAGATGTTAGTCCAAGTAATAGTCCAAGTAATTTCTGTAAATAAGGTGATTAATGGGAGGAGGATGTTGAAGAAAAGAGGAAAAGAAGAAGACCAAAGAGGAAGTTTATAGATGTGGTGAGAGAAGACATGCAGTTGGTCGGAATGAAGGAGGAAGATCCAGAGAACGCAGGCTGCTGTGGTGACCCCTAAAGCATTCTTTGTTACAGCATTTTTTCACACCTGCCTAAAACTCTTGCACAGTACTATATATATATATATATATATATATATTGGATAACTTGTCAGGGTGTTCCTTTTACACTGTGAGCGAGCATGTCAGCACTAAACTTTGTAAAATATGCTGTGATTAATGCTATTTTTCTGCTGAAGATCAGTATATAGTAAGTGTTCTGACCCTGGGAGCTCTGTTCGGGGTAGTGCATGGTGAAGAGCAAGGTGAGTGAAGACCGGACCGTCTCCTTTCCACATCGACACATACTGCTGTTCTCCACTTCACAGCCAAACAGCCTGCCAATAACAGACTCTCCTGATGAGCCCAGAGAACTGAAAACACACACACATATATACAAAATAAGAGTCTACCCGACAGTTTAACGTTAATAGGGTAAAATACTAAATAAAAAAACTTTGTGGAAATAGTCTCCACCCAGTATAGCATAGCTGGTCTTACTACCATTCTTTAAATGTTTCCTTTCACTCTTGCCGTTACCCATCTATCACAGATAACTCCTGCTGTTCATCTCCAATTATCCCAAATATTTAAACTCCTCCACCTTTGTCACCTCTACTCCCTGCATCCTAACCACTCCACTTTCCTCCTTTTCACTCACACTCCTGTATTCTGTTTTTTTCCTACTCACTTTCATACTTCTCCTTGACACCATACCTGCCCATAACCTCCTCATCACCTCTGTTCCCTTCACCAACATTTCCATTAAAGTCTGCACCAATCACCACTCTCTCTTTACTCCAGGAGCACCCGGAGTAAACCTAAGCAGACATGAGGAGAACATGCGCACAGAAAGGACCTGGGCAACCCAACCTGGAAACTGAACCTTTTTGCTGTGAGGTGATAGCACTACCCACAGTGCCACCATGCCACGCCAATACAAAACTGTTCCATATTATGTTAAGACTGGATCCGTGATGTATACTTTTGAAAATGCCCTTATTACCTGCTGCTGGTTCCTCTGTAGGCCTGAGGCCCTTCCTGCTCCTGGGTCTCCTGATGTAGCTGCGTGAGGATGAAGCGGTTCCAGCTCTGGATCAGCCGACCTAACCTGGCCTTCCCTGTCTGCTCATCAGAGTCAGCCAGGATCAGCCCCAGTGCAGATGCCTCTGGAATGGTCCGGAACGCTCTGAGGAAATTACTGGCCTGGAGAGAACACACAACAATCAAAGCCTTTAAAAATGAGTGTATCAACAAACACTACACACTTATACAACAAAAACCCTAAACAAACATTTTGAAAGTATTGCAATCACTTTAATATCTAAAAAATATAAGAATATGCTAAAATGGTTGCTAAAATCCCAAAAGACTATGTCACTGAGCATGGGTAAAAAAAGAAAAAAAGAAAAATTTTAAAAATGAACCAAAAACAACATTTAGAGGTACTTTGTGATCCAATCAGTAGACTAAGGATGAAAACTAATTCAAATATCTATCTTAATGTGACACAAATATATCTAACTACTCTGCCGGGATTTTTAAGGGGCATGCCCAAATTGGACGCATTTCGGAAACTTGTTGGAAAACACTGATTCATAACAGCAGTACAAGAAGACGAATAGTGGAGTATTTCATGAATAAGACACATTACCTCATGTGTTTTATGTGATTGATTAGGGCCTGGAACTCCAATGCAATATGGCAGTAAGACTAAATACATAAGAAATTCCTGAATGGTAATGATAATGTGTCGTGTGAGTGATGACATACCTGGCACGGGTCTCCTCGGCTGAGATCCAGCATGTGAAAGAGGAAGCCGAGCTCACAGGCCAAGCAGAACTCCTTCTGGCACAGGTGATTTTGTACCAGGCACCTGATCGGCTCCAGGAAATACAGTACCTTGCCACCAGACAGAGAAATTAACCATTAACCACAGAGGTGAAGTGAGAAGGACCGTTCCCAACTAACACACTGAAATTCCAATATTCCCTTACTAAAACTCCAAGGCATTTCATGGATTATTTTTGACAGATTTAAAATTTCTCTAGGCAAATTCTTCAAATAAAAAATGGGTGCTGAACCCCCACTTAAATTAGATTCTGAAATCTCAAATGAGCATGTCATAAACACAAACTGTTTATGATCATTTACGGAAAGAAATTTCTTTAATGAGGATCAAAATCAACGCACTGATTCAAGTTTTAGTGAAAGTGGGCTCACCTGGATCATGCAGTTACAGTAAGCATTGGGTATGTGAGGTTCCAGACCAGCAAACAAAGTCCTGTTGTAGTGCTTAAAGTCAAAGTCTTCTAAGCCCAATTTAGAGTATTTGATGGTGACCTGGGAAGAACAAAGGTGTTCAAACTGGGTTTTACCACATAGCAAAGATTTAAGATAAAAACGTACAAATTCCTTTGTCACTTGCTTTAAACAACTGACTCAGCTTGTGGAAAGCTTGACTGTAAATTAATGAGAGAGAAGAATGTTGAAAAACTCAGTTGAGTACCTTTCTGTACTTTTTTGGCACCATGTAAAGGTGAGGCTCCTCATCTCGACCAATTGGAGACTCAGGGACTTGATTATAGCTGTCATACTCAAGCTCCACTTCCTTTATTTTATAGGGAACCTAATAAAATAAGCAGTGCTTAACAAAAAATGTCTAAACAGTGTTACAAAAATACAAACTTAAGGAACTACTCCCAAATCACTAATATCTAATATGGTCAATTTGTTCATTTTATTTCTGCTGATCTATGTTGCAATTTAATGATATAAATAAAGTGAGCTGGGAAGTGCACTCACACTAAATTTAAAACTGCTGCTACATCTGAACTGCATCATTATGTAAATATACTTAACATATATATTTCATGCTATATAAACAGGTACTTTTTTAGTAAAATGCCAGATTTAAACATTGCAGGGTGATAGGGCAGCGATGGCCTAGTGGTTAGGGCGTTAACCACATGATCGGAGGATTGGGGGTTCGAACCCCTTCCCAGTACGTTGCCCTGAGGTACCCTTGAGGAAGGTGCCGTACCCATCACTGCTCCCCGGGTGCTTTCAATAGCAGCCCACTGCTGCACATGTGTGTATGGGTGAAATGCAGAGAACAAAATTCCCATTTGTGGGATTATAAATAAAGGATTATTATTATTATTATTATTATTATTATTATTATTATTATTTAAACCAATGCGGATGTGCCAGTTTGTTCCATATGTTGATGTAGTCCACACAGTGGGAGTTTGAATTTAACAGCAGCTAATAAAAAAAGTAGGCCATAATTATTGACTAGTGCACCATAGCTGAAAACAAAAAGAAGAGCAATAAACAAGCAAAGTGAAACCATGGTAACATAAGGTACTGAATGATTTTGTACCTGATTTCTTGGCCGTGTGCGAGGATTGGGAGCGTATCCAATAAACCCAACCGTCTTCATCGTCCTCAGTATTTCTTGATCCACAGGTGGTGCTCGTCTGGTGTAGGACAGGGAAATGTCAAGTATAATGTGCATGTTTTTGTGCATCCTCCTCTCGTTTACTTTTAGCAGACAATCTTTTCCAGAGCGACTTACGATTCCTGATTACAGGGACAGTCTCCCTGGAGCAACTTGGGATTCAGGGTTTTGCTCATGAACCTATTGGTGGTGGTGCTGCTGGTGGGATTCAAACCTCTTGGTCAATAGGAGAGTGTCCTACCACTAGGCAACCACCACCACTCTTTAAACCTGGTCAGTCTGAAAGACTACAACATACTACTGGAAGCTTAGGTGACTTTATAAGATATTTTATAAGAAATCACCAACTGGACAGAGGGAGTTGTGAATGACTGGTGCTGTGATGAAGGCAAATTTATCCAATTAGTTGAATAATAAAATAGTTTACAGATAAATCAGATTTTAGAAATCATCATTACAGCCCTACCACAAGAGAAAGTGTAGATTAGTGATACCTGGGGCTGGGGGTGGTGAAATTGCTTGGCCAGTCTGAAAGTAAAGGCTCTGTGTTGGTAAGAGGCATAGGCAGCAGGGAAAGAGGCACCAGCTCATTGTTCCAGTCCAGCTGAGGGAGGGAGTCCACTAGGCAGGGGAGGGTCAGCTCAGTCTCTCGGGAATAATCGTTGAAGGAGACCTCCGGGGCACTGGACCATAAATGCACACATCCACCAGAGTCACCAAACGCCAGAGCTTGCTTGCTGGATGAGACATCGAAGCTCATGAGCAGCTGTCCCACTGTGTTCACATGAAAGATGTCCGCGAGACTGGCCAAACCAGTGGGTTCACAGAACTGACACTGTCCTGCAGGGGGCGACAGAAGACAATTAAAGCACCCATTAGACCGGGGTGGGCAATTCCGGTCCTGGAGGGCCGGTGTCCTGCAGAGTTTAGTGAATTCCCTGCTTAAACACACTCACTAAACTTGACAATGATCAGTTGAGCTGTACCAGGTGTGTTTAAGCAGGGAATTCACTAAACTCTGGAGAACACCGGCCCTCCAGGTCCAGAATTGCCCACCCTTGCATTAGACGCATACATTTCAAGGGCTTTACAGCTTTCTAGCATCAGTTTTAAGTCAGGTGCAGAACGAAGTTGTATAGATATGCATCAATGTGTCTTACCAATGTGATTTTTGAAGACTTCGTAATTTCAATTATATTTTTATATTTTAAAACATTGTTGTAAAAATAACAGATATTACTTTTATTATTGTATAGCTAAATATAATCTTTGTTATAATACTGTATACTCACTTACTGCTGCACACAATTCTGGATCACTGTTTTCATTCAACAATATTGCTATATCATATTCATATGCAACACTTTATCTGCTCTGTGTTGCCCTGTGTGTTGTACCATCTGCACAGTGTGATCTCATGTTCTACATTGTCCTGTGTGTAGTACCATGGTCCTGGAGGAACACTGTGTACTGTGTAAATGGCTGGAATGGCAATAAAACTTACTTGACCTCTGCTCGTCCACAGAATGTGTCATCAAATATTAGTTCAATTTTATAAGAGCATCTTTGAATGAGCAGTTCAGTTCTCCACACTGCACACACATGAGAAACTGTTCTTCTGAATTACCTGACTGAGAGATGATTGCCAACCGGGAGGTGTAGGTGGGGATAAAGCGGAGGAAGAGGGGGTCCACATGCACCTGCAGAGGGGTCACAGCCCGCATCATGCGTAGGTCGTAGACCATGAGGAAGCGGTCACAAGAAAGGCCATTGAGGCCACGGCTTGAAAAGCCACACGCTGCCATTAGGTTACCGTGCACATCAAAGTCTGACAAGCTGCCTGAGAAGGCGTCAAATTCATGCTCCATTTTAAATGTTCGCAAATCTCGCAATGACACCTGCCGTACCAAAAACAGAAAAGTGAACACTTATGAAAAATGAGGGAATTAGAGGTGAACCCACCATAAAATGGAAATCCTGCTCCCATATATGTAATCTATCAACAAATTGCTTGACCTTTTCTAACACTGTTATAAGAATAAAAACAAGAAAGGCTATGTTTTGGAAAAAGCTTTTTAACATCATCTGGAAGAAGCCTGTTTCAGTGTCTTCTCACCTTGCCAGATGTGTGTCCACAAAAGAAGAAGCGATTGGACTGCCTCATGATTGCCACCCCAGGAACCTCAACTGTAAACTACACCATAAAGACATCAGGCAAAATGTTAAAAGGTGCCTTCATTAAATGTAGAAATATAAAGTCAAACCTGAATCTTGTCAACAGAATTTTAACAATAAATTGTAGCTTTTATAAAAAAAATGAGATGAGATGTAAAAAAATATTCTGACTGGATTCATGTGAAATGGTGCATAATATGTGATAGAATCCATTTGATTATGCAGAAAAAAGTGGAATTCCCCTTTAGGGAAATGAATTACATATCTCATCTTGTTTCAGTCTTTCAGAGAAAAGGAATACATTGTAAATTTGTAGGGCAAGTTAGCCTCATTAACCTCTTTATGACAGTGTATTAAACAGACATCAAAACTCAATATCAATAAAACTGTTATTACTTAATGTTAAGCATATGACTGCACAGCACATTCATTTCTGGTGTTTTCTTAATGTTGCTCAGCAACTTTAGATACTTAATGTGTTGATCGACATATTGATTTACAAGTTTCTCAAAATCATTATAGAATTAGCTCAGGTGTGAAAAATAAACAATGTATAAACTTAAAAATGGCCATATTCTAAGGTTTCAACCTGTTGGTTATCAATTTGCAGCATGAAATATGCTCTAGAAATTATTTTACAATCAAAAGATTGAACTCTCGAATGTGAGCTAGAATGTGACTTAAAGTGCACAGATGTTATTTTTTTTAGACAGAATAGCAAAAGAGAAAATAAGCACAATGAGATGAAACCCTGAAACCATGCAAGTAAACAAAAAACAGTTCTTTCAGGTACTTCTTCTGCCTGAAACTACACAAATGGAACACAGATCACAACATAATAACCAGTAAACAGCTATTAACATGTAAGACTTACATTTGTCATGATGTCTTTTCATAAATGAGATAATACTAGAGTTTTAACTCTTTGCTGAAGTGCACTCGTGCTGTTTTCCAGCACTTTGTATGAACTTGTGTTTATTCAATGTAATCCACTTTAAAACATCTGGGGGCAGCGATGGCCTATTAGTTAGGGTGTTAGCCCCAGGATCAGAAAGTCATGGGTTTGTATCCCAGACCAGTAGATTGCCCTAAAGTACCCTTGAGCAAGGTACCATCCCTGTCACTGCTCCCCAGGCAATCAATAGCTGCCCCTGCTGCACGTGTGCATGTATGTGTGTGTGTATGTGTAAAATCCAGAGGTCTAATTTTGTTGTGGCTCACTGTGTACTATGCTGTGTTTCACAATGACAAGAATAGTCGCTTTCACTTTAAACCACAATTTTTTTGAAACTGTATAATCTTACTTTCTGCGTCTCCTGCACTGTGTTTAGATCAAGCTCAGCAACATAGTTCTGCAAGCCTCCCATGAGCAGTGTGTTATTGTCGGTGAGCAGTAAGCTGTGCATGTCTGCACCCTCTTCCATTCTGTAACAGGGAAATCAAACAAACAAACAAACACACACACCTTAACCTTGATCACCAACACAATGTGGTTATAGAAAAGAAAATTAGATTTTTAGTCAATTAGAACAAGCTGGCACAGATCTATGTATATTATAGACGTCAGTGCTCTCCCCTTGCTAGAAAGCCTTGTTCTAGAGACACATGATTTCTCAACAATTTTATGAAGGTTTCACTTGTGTTAATGCAGAGCTACTGTGCTGAATATGAAGGCAACAACAAAAATGTGTGCAGTGTATGATTGGAAAAACTAACGGGTAGTCGAACATGATGAGGCCTCCACGTGTAATGCACTTAAGGTTGCTCTTTGTCAGAAACAGGATGCCCGTATCCATGCTCTGAATATGGCGGACATCATCGGTCAGGTGCACCTGGAACGAGGAGTAGCGGCCCATGGTGGGACCAAAAAAGGAGCTCGCATGTCCCTGTGGTAAAAGAAAGAACACAAATGAAGATCTTATGAAGGTGCAAAGATTTCCATAGTTTTGAGGATCAGAATCAGACACATTCAAAAAATCTTGCACCGTTCCCTTCAAATTATGCCCACAGTTGACAAGTACATAGTTGTTGATGAAATCATAATTTGGAAAGGCCAAATTCCCTTCCACACTTCATCTGGAGTGTCGTCATACACCGTAACTGAGAATGGATTGTAACTTCCAGTTTCTTTCCCAGTAGCAAGTTGTAGAAACTTTACCAACTGTCAGACTCAATTACTCACACTCAAAACCTTGCTGAGAAAACAACAACAATGATGTGTGGTGGATTGTTTCGGCATACCCGGTGGTTCCCCATCCACAGCAGCTCTTCCTGCTGGTCAAAGTGTGCGGCTGTGACGGGGATACCGACTTCCGCGGCCACGCTGTGGAGCTCCGAGTACATGCCCTCCAGCAGGTGCACGGAGTCGGGCACAGGCACACCCAAGGCGTCGGGGTCCAGCTCCACGCCCTGCAGCAGAGCCGGGTCCAGGGCTGCATCCAGGCCGGGCTCCAGGCTCCCGTGCAGAGCCGGAGCATAGTCTCCCAGGCCGGGATCCAAACCGTCAAAGTTCATCATGAGGACGGTGTTACTGTGGAGCGAAGGGAAATACGTTAAATTATTAAGCTAAAACAGAGAAGCATCCTATTGGAACTCTCCATTCTACCTTAAATGACGCAACAGCTGCAGCATTCACTGCTGAAGGATTTAAGGTGGACCAGAAAGCTGACACACAGTAATGCAAGAATCAAAACGTGTATCAGAGAAAATAAAATAGCCTGAACGTGTTTTTCTATTCGTTGAAATCTGCATAACACGAATTCAAACTACTGTTAACGCGAATCGAGTAAACATAGCATTAGCATGGTGAGATAAAGCTGCACGCTTATTGCATTCTCGACTTTTCCGTGCAATAAATGATTCAAGGACACGAGATTAAATGTGTGCAAGGGAACCGCGTTGGGACGGGGGATTTAAGTGGAGAGAAAAGGTTCATACTTTGAGAAAATGAGGGAGGTTTGCAGCATTCATCACTCCGGCATTTCAAAACAAAAACAGTCGGATTCTGTTTCCGGGTCACAGGCAACTGCTTGTGGGGTCACTGTGGAGGCGGAGGCGGAGTGTAATGGGTGTAATATAATTAGCGATCTTTGTTACAGTGCCAAAATTGCTTCCAAGCACTAGACTTTCTTGATTTTTTAAAAGTATTTTGTTGAAAAATAATTCTCCAGGCTTCCCAAAGGAAAAGATTCTTTTCAGACCAGTCTCTGTACGGCAGACGATCCCAGTTTCAGAGGATTGTTTTTTGTTAGTTAAGCCACACATGGACCTACATGTGAATCATTCGAGCAGAACAAAGCCATCTAGCTTGAAACATTGATATATAATAATTGTATTGCAGAGCTTTTTGCATCCTGTTTTTAAAAAAAAAATGTGGAGAGAAGTGAAAGTCACTATTTGTAATTGTGAGCACAGCAATGCATCCTCTAGCAGCAAGGGGCAGCTATGTCCAGAAGAGCAGTGATGGGGACTGTATCTGGTTCAAGGGTACCTCAGGGAAACCTACTGGTCCAGGATTCAGATCCACAAACTCCCGGTCCTGGGGTCAACTCCCTAACCAATAGACCACCGCTGCCCAAAGAATGAAAGTTCTCTCCAAAGCCCTGTCACAATAAGAATAATTTACTGCATTTAGCAGATGCTCTTATCCAGAGCAACTTCCATGTCCTAATTACAGAGACAGTCCCCCCTGGAGCTACTGGAGGTTAAAGGTCTTGCTCAGGGACCCAGTGGTGGTAGTGCTAGAGGTGGGATTCAAACCTACGACTTCTTGATCCATAGGTAGGCAAGTACCCAACCACTAGACCACCACCACCCCATATTAGTCCACCACCAACCACCACCCCAATAATAATAATAATAATAATAAGAAGAAGAAGTTTTGTTCATATCGTGCCTTTCTCAAACCCAAAGTCACAGAATTAAAAAAATAAATGTTCTAAAGACTCATGTATTAAAAGCGTAAAAGTTCCATATTCCCTGCACAATCTAGTGCACTACAGAGACCATTAATTTTTTTTTTTTTTTACTAATACCTTTGTTTTATTCATGATATACAATAATGAAAGTAGAATTTACAGAAAAAATAAGCACATGATGTGACCAATATCACCTTTATTAAAGAGGTGGAATGTTCTTTCATTCCAGAAATGATTTGTTAATCTTTTCAGAAATTTGCAATCTACTGTTCATGATTTAATGCCAATTTGATTCTGTGGTCAGGATTTAATCAAGTTTTGGATATTTTATATTTTAAAAAGTCTGATTTTGAGCTCAGGCACCTGTTATTGATATTCTCCAAAAAATAATATTTTCAGTACCTGCCATGGCATCCTCCAACAAAATAAGCTTTTAAAATTTCAACCCCTAGAAGTTATAAGCCCAGTCATTTGAGCCCTGAGTGTGTCCAAAACATAAAGCCTTGCTGGGTTTCCACCACAGAAGAATTTCAAAAGATTTCTGATTTCTAATGTGATGAAATCAATAAAACACTTACTGCTAGTTGAATTACATGTATTTCCAGTAGTGAGGCATCTGGTATTGAACCCTTAGGCGGTCTATAGTCTTTATAAAAGGAGTGAAGCAAAGTGTTCTGTTTGGAAGATTGGAATTCTGTTAATATCCTATTATTTGTTATTTTAATTGCAGTTTTGAACTAATCTATAGGGTGGTGGTGGTCTAGTGGTAGGGTGCTTGCCTATGGATCTATGGCTCAAGAGGTCCCAGGTTCGAATTCCACTTCTAGCACTACCACCACTGGGTCCCTGAGCAAGACCCTTAACCCTGAGTGTCTCCAGGGGGACTGTCCCTGTAATTAGGATGTGGAAGTCGCTCTGGATAAGAGCATCTGCTAATGCCGTAAATGTAAATGTAATCTCTAGAATCATTACTCCCCTAAAATGTCAAGGATGGGACTTCATTGTCAATCTTTTCATGGATCTGCATTTATTTCCTTTTACAGTGCTCTTGTTTTTACTTTATACTTTCACTTAAATTTAAGACTCACATTTAATCCATTGGCATTTTCATCATAGCATTGGATCACTCATTAAACAGCAGTGTGCGGACGTATTCATTGCTCAGTCATATGACAGGTTTACTGATTTTCTACTTGATTCTATAGAGTATCATACTCCATCATCCCCTCTTGACCCCTCTCGATAATGGATGGATGGATGAGTGGATGTACTACTGAGAAAACACTGCTGCACCTTTTAAAGCACTATGAGCTTAATTACTTTTTACTCATATACCTTTGTAATATGTAATTTTACAGTCCTGGAAGACCGGCACAGAGAACAACAGAGCTTACAACAGAGTAGCTGGTTTCACTAACCTATGAATGACCCTTTATCTACTGGTGTATAACTGTTTTATTCAAGTCAAGATCCCTGATCCCATCTAACAGTGTGGAACTAATGAGACAAAACTTTCCCAGCTCCCCATGATAAGTTCAACATAGATAAGATGGGAAAAGGTCAAATATCATATATCATATCACGTTATGACAGTGGCGTGAGAAAATACTTATTCATTGGTGGTTTCTTGATGCTGTACTTTCTGAGAGAGTCACTGATCTAACAGCCTCCATCCCACTGGAGGAAATTTAGTGGGGCAGCTCAAGCTGTGATGTTTAGCTTGCAAAGGCGACCTGTGACGTAAAAGGCAACATGTCGAGGCTATCTTCATGAATAACTTACACATGTCTGTGGTCTCACTTCCTCTTAGCTCATCCACATCCAACCACAATAAAAGAGCATGATATTTCAGCAACTTTTCAGATGAGGAAATCATATTATTATGTTTGGAATTCTAGGAATGTCAGGGTCTTTGAGTGTAATGGTGGAAATTCTACAAAATCCTTTCGATTGAATATTTAGGCTTTCACTGGAAAGTGACATAGACCCAAGACAGTAGTCAGAATGAAGCAAAGGGATGTGAGACATACAAACAAAAGGCATTTGAATGAAGTTGCCTTTGTTTTTTCTATTAGGTAACAAAATCTGTGTTTGCTAGCTCAGAAACACTGGGGTCGTCCCTTCAAGGGTGTGTCTTCATGACCTAATTAAGGGACAGAACCACCATTTCCCATTTTGTGGCACTTGCCCTGTACAGCCTGTCCCAAATCCAGGCTTTCGTTTTATTGTTTGCTTTAAAAGATTAGGTTTTGAAGAGGTTGGAATGTGCCCCTTTCTTCTGGGACCAAGTTTACAAAAAATTAACCTCAAGGATGAATTTTTGGCCAACGATATACTTATAGATTAACAGGAAAGTCCTGGCAGTCACTGTTGATTTTACAATTCTATTAGAGTAATATACTTTACAGTGTTACTGTAATCACACGAAATCCTAGATAACAGGACCTGACTCTCTTTGATTTTGTTAGTGGAATTACTGTTATTTCAGTTTTGGTTTTTTACTGTAAACCTCCACAATGCCATGCCCTAAAACATAGTATAGATCTTTATTACATTTACATTTACGGCATTTAGCAGACGCTCTTATCCAGAGCGACTTACATGTCCTGATTACAGGGACAGTCCCCCTGGAGCAACTCAGGGTTAAGGGTCTTGCTCAGTGACCCAGGGACCTCTTGATCCAAAGGTCCATAGGCAAGTATCCTACCACTGGACCACCACCACCCTTTATTAGATCTGGATTTAATGTGTACTACTGTCAGCAGAGTAGATCATGCAAATTTTTACATTTGCATTAACAATCTTACTCCCATGTAAAGTGCTATGTTATCAATTTTGTAAATAAAACATGTTACTAGCAGAATTGATAGCAGCCAGTTATTATAAATGAGACCTTCTGTTTTGTTGAACCTTGATAAGTAATTTTATTGCGATGTTATATATGTACAATATACCCTAGAGAAACATTAGCTTAGTGCCTGATCACCTTTATCAAGTAGCTGAGAAATTACTTAGAGATGAGAATCTCTCTTGGTTTGATTTCTGGTCTTTTTATTTCTGCTATTTGATCTTTTTGTGCTTGTTTGACCCGTGTGCTGTGTCTTCAAGCTGTACCCACATGATATATATTTTTTAATAGAATTATTAATAATAATACTCCCTGTCCATATATTCTGCACTTGTACATTAAATGGATTCCCAAAAGTGATTTTGGGAACAAAGGAGCTGGAGATATGAAAAAAAAGATGATTTTATTGCTTTAATAATGACAAAAGTGAATTTATCCTTCACAGCATGCTGTCGATAATCAAAAAATCGACTAATATCTACTTAACACTTGGCTGGGATAATGAACCTCGATATTATGCAATCAAGTTTTTCTAACAGGCCTCACAAAAACCCAGAAAAACAGCTCATACAATGTCTGAAACACAAGCACGTTTTTAAAAAGCTTAGAAGAGCATACATGAAGGGCAGGCGTTTCACCACTCATCTCTTTTTTGAAAAATTCAGAAATGGAGCTGTAAAGTCTGTTGACCACAACCAACCACAGACGTGTACTGTTTTCGTTCCTTTACGTGCATGGGAAGCAAAGGTTCTACTTTAGAGGTGGAAAAAGAAAACAGAAACCTCTCGTCCCTCACTGATTAAATATTACTTCAAACATCACCTCAGTTTACCCCACATCAGCACAGAGCCCATGAGCACCAGCTCTGAGAAGCACTTTTGCTTTTACTTTTACTGAATTGTTCATTTTAAGCAAAGCATCAAAGTCAATTTCACTCAGCGAATCAATTTTCTGCAATACAAATATGATATTTCTATTAACATATGTTATTATTATTATTATTATTAATAATAACTTTCTATTTTTTGCTCTCTGTATGTAGTGCAGTGTCATTATATATAATGTGTGTATTATTAAAAAGAGGAAAACATCAGAAAGCATGAAGAGATCCCATCTTTCCTCCCACTGCCTTCATGTAAAAAGCTATCTTTGAAGTTAGTGTGATATATGGGCTGTCACCCACCATGAAAGCTATAGGATTTGTGTTTTTTTTCACTTCATAATAATTAATTATGTGTCAGAGTGAGTTTGTAGCTACAGTTTTGGAACTTCAGTGTAAGGAAAAAGTTGAAATAAGGAAATTACTCGATTTATCAATTGTCCGCACTAATCTACTGTAGCTAATGCTGATTAATCAATTATTCACATTGTTCTTTAGTAATAACGATCAATCAACTATTGATAATGATAATTCATGATGACTAATCAACTATGCTTAATATTCTTCTGTTGCTAATACAGATTATTACCAGTTATTTCTATAATTCACCTGTACTCGGTGAGGAGTAATTGATTATTTTATTTTATATTACTTGTCTGTTGTTTATGCTGATTAATCAATTACATCCTTTTATTCAAATTTGGCCCCAAAGAAAGGTCTCTCTATTTCATTCTAGCTGTGAGTGAACAAAATAAGCTTTATCAGAAAGTGTATTACTTTTTTTTTTTTATCAACACACTTTCATAGTGAGAAAAAAGAAAGACCACACACCGGAAAACCAGGTGAACATCACAGACAGTTTAATTGGTGTAAAATAAGTCATATCAGGAGCTGTGTTAGGCTTTTCACTCTATATAAAGCAAAAATCTAAAAAAAAACAAAAACCCTTATGTATTCAGTTTAAATGTGTTTCTCTCAGTGTTTCACACTTTTTAAAAAAAACTTTAGAGTAAAGGAAAAAAGGCTCACTCATATGTTTTTAGTTTCTGAATTAAATTGAATTTAATTATTATATAATTACAGCTGACCTCCCCATCAGGTTTACTGAGACACCCAGCAGTTATTGAGGAGTCCTTATGCACTGATGTTTCTCTGAAACAGTAACTCAAGTTATATTTCCTTGCATATGATCCTTTCCTTCAGGATTATTCCCCTTAAATAGATAATAATAATAATAATAAATCAAACATCCTCATGATTGTAATCACATAAAGGTCATCTTTGCTTATTCAGTAATTAGACTTATAATTTTTGCACACTAAGTGAATGTGCTGATAGTGCGCACGGACTTTATTTACCTGTTTATTCTAATATTCCGGCTCTTTCAGGCTCCTGTGATGTTAATACATCCCCACACCTTTGAAGGTGTATACCTGCATGCGGGGGAAACTCCGCGTGACTCACCGGTGTGTGTATAAAGGAGGAGAGGAGAGCACATCCCAACTCACGCAGAGCACAGCCAGCGCTCAGCCTCGCATCAGCAGGACTTTACTGCAAATTGTAACACTCAACTTCAAAGAGCGACGACATGGGCCCGTTTCGGTGTCTCGCGCTCTTCGCCGCGCTCTCAGCGCTGCTGATCGGGAGCGCGCACGGAGCTCCTGTTCAGAAGATGAACTTCGAGGAGGGGAGAACACTGGCCCTGGAGCTGAACAAAGGAGCCAAAGAATTATACCAAAAAGTGAGATTATACAGGATTAAACATGTTTATCTATCTATCTATCTGTCTGTCTGTGTCTGTCTTTCTGCTTGCTTGTCTGTCTACATGCCTGACTGTCTGTCTGTCTTTTTGCCTGTCTGTCTATCTATCTATCTATCTGTCTATCTATCTATCTATCTATCTATCTATCTATCTATCTATCTATCTGTCTGTCTATCTGTCTATCTATCTATCTATCTATCTATCTATCTATCTATCTATCTGTCTGTCTGTGTATGTCTTTCTGCCTGCTTGTCTGTCTACATGCCTGACTGTCTGTCTGTCTTTCTGCCTGTCTGTCTGTCTATCTATCTATGTATCTATCTATCTATCTGTCTATCTATCTTTCTATCTATCTGTCTGTCTGTCTGTCTGTCTTTCTGTCTGTCTTTCTGTCTGTGTCTGTCTTTCTGCCTGCTTGTCTGTCTACATGCCTGACTGTCTGTCTGTCTGCATCACTGTCTGTCTGTCTGCCTGCCTGTCTGTCTGCATGCCTGTCTGTCTGTCTGTCTATCCATTTGCCTACCCACCTATCTATCTATCTATCTATCTATGTATCTATGTATCTATGTATCTATCTATCTATCTATCTATCTGTCTGTCTGTCTGTCTGTCTGTCTATCTATCTATCTATCTATCTATCTGTCTGTCTATCTATCTGTCTGTCTGTTTATAAAATCCTAGTGCGTACCTTATGAAGAATTACCATACTTTTTTTATTTAATCCACATTCTGCTTCTTAAATGTCCCGTAATAAAGCCTGTAAAGCAACGTGGTAGCATTAGTATGAGCACATGCATTTACATGTTTTTTGACTTCAGGTTGAGAACCCAGACAAACTGGCTGCAGTCAGTGATCCTCCACTGATGATCAGGCCTGAGGACAAGTGTGATCCTGACAGCCTTGTCAGTGATCAGGAGGTAATAATTGTGAAATTGGCTCTTATATTGTTAGCTTTAATCACATAATAGTACTGAGAGACACTGGTTGGGCAATGCAAAGCAAAACATACTTTAGACCACAATGTTCATAATAACAGAATCAGCTACTCTACAGTTAGACACTGCTCACTCTCAGTGATCTTTATTAAAAGTAAGTGAAGTGAACAAAAAACAGATGATGAAGTTCAACGGTCAACACAGAGAAATAAGTACTGATGTAACAAAAAGACTACAAAGTGTTACTGGACTGAACCTACATGAGATCTGGGATAAATCTAATTAGACAATTTATATCAGCATTTGTTTCTTATTTCCAAAAGTTAATTTAACAAAAGATTTATGTCAGACTGTTAATCAGTCTCAAGGGTGTTGTCATGCAGGTGCATAAATGTTTCATAAAGGATTTCTTTTTTTCTGATTCACTTTTCTGTTTCTTCCAGCCTTGCTTGTCGAGGGTCACTCTTGCTTTGAAAAACTACAGCAGGATCTTTGGGGAGCATGGACTATTTCGGGAAGAAAACACCAAGTGCAGTAAATGGAGAGCCAATGCTACTGCGATGGCTGAAGTCTCTAGAAAACTCCTGCTTGCATTGAAGGTAATCTTGTCATGATGATCTAAGTAGAAGAAACTGTAGGAAAGTGTTTGTTCTGCATGATCAGCACACCCTTTCTAATCCCAGATTAGAATGAATTACAATGAACTGCTTGGGCACTTCCCCAGACCATCAAATTCCCAAATGTATTACATTTAAAGGCTTATTAATGCAAGAAAAGCATTGAAATTTGACCATTAAAGTGGATTTTTCACCGTTACTGGTGTTCTTTAGACCTCCTTCTTCTTTCTATTACATGTGTATTATCCTCCTACTAAACATTCTGGCCCCACAGGAACCAGATGAAGTCCCCGAGCCTTTGATTTTTGAGAACTGGATGAGCGAGGGTTTCCTGTGTCGTGACAGCGTGGACAGGCTGTATTCCTTCTCCATTGTAACAGCACGTGTGTTCAACTTTTTATTTCATCACACAAGTGATCGGGGAACTAAAAACCTATTATGACCATGTTGGTCAAAATGTATTCACTGCTTCGTGCTGAGTTTTCTTTAAAGAAATGTTCTCATATATTATGATTATACACAGTAGCTATAATGATAGCTGATAACAGAATGAATGTTCATGTGTCATGTGATTGACATGAAATATTGTGTATTTATTCCCGTATTTATTTTAAACCTATTTATCCTTATTTATTAGTCATGTATTATGCATAAAGAAGTATGGTATGTTATCATTGACTTTGTAACTTTTCTAAGCACATTTTTGTTTATGATCAATAAATTTACATCTATGTATATGTATATTTATACATTGTATGTATAACTATATATATACATACAAAGTATTCCAGCTGTTTTGCACGAGACGTTTTTATGCCTTTACCTCATTTTCAAGGGAAATATGAAACCAGTAACTTCAGTGAAATCCAGTTCACACAGTGGTGCAGCAATGAGGAAATGACACAGTCATTAAGAGTGAATTTCCCAATCTGAAGTCAAAGCCTGTTAAAAAAAGGGAAAAGGAAGGTGTGCTTTCCTTAAACATTCCCATTACTTTGAATGGCTTCCTGATACATTTAAATAAACAAACAAACAAATAAATAAAGATATACAATTCTGCAGAATTCCAACTTCAGACAAATAAGCCATTGTAAGCTGAGTTAACTCACAGAGAGAAAGCAACCTGCTTACAAATAAAACTATTTTTTATTATTATTAAAAAATACAGATGTTTTTCAAGGTTTTTTTTTTCTTAAGATTTCTGACCAGCTAAAGCAAGAAAATTGTCTGACTGTAAAGAGGACAGTTCTGGACACTTTCTAAAAATTTTCACTCATTGTACTTCATTGAATTCACACAATTATGAATGATTCATGTTTTCTTCCTTTTTCCTCTTTGTGGTGAGGAAATGAAAATGCTACTCACAGGCCTGTAATTTGGAAGATGATAGAGGACGTTTTTTCAGTAGTTCATTTTAAAAAAGAAAAACACAAGAAAATGTGTTAAAAAGAAAAGTATAAAAAATAAACCTTAGCCAAGATTAGCCAAGAAATTACAGCATATTTTAACTTGCAGCATGGAAAGGGTTCCTCCAATCAAAAAAAGTGATGGGCGGGGCAAATGCGATGATTTGTCCAATCAGAAACGCCGGTTGTAATGGGCGGGGCCGGTCGGGGAAATTTGTGATTTCCTGGTTACAGGGGAGGGTGTTTTATATGACAGCAGTCTTTAGTAAGTAATTTGCAGTTTTTCTCTATTTAATTTCATATTTTGTTCTCAGTAAAACTATTAACGCAACAATTTACTTAAATGTCTTCACGAAAGTGTATTGGAAACGACTGAGCCGATTTGTTTACAAGCTTTCTAGCGTTAGCTGAGCTAAGCTAACTAGCTCCGCAGCGACTCTTCTCTAAATATTTAACCTTTTCACTTTCTTCCGCACAATAAACTACGTTTAATATAACTTCTTTAACTAAAGATACCCACTTAACCACCTACAGGTTAATCTAAATACTATAATTCAGAGAGAGGTATACATTTCCGAGGAAGTTCACAGTTACTAAAGTAAATATTCAATAAGTAAGTAAGTATTTTCACATAAAAACACTTTTAGTTCTACTTTAGTTCATTTATGAGTAAACTAATTTGACCCTCTGCCCAAGATCACTGCAGTCATTCACATTCATTCCCTAATTCCCTATAATAATTTCATTTTGTAAGTAAGACTGCTTTGTGTATGTCCACGACTCTGGAGTTTATTTTCCTCTTATTTTAGATCAAAATGATAAAAATAATTAGTGTAATAAGTAGTGTTTACCTCATATTTGGTGATTGAATCATTACTTCCCATCCTTTTTTCTAACCATTTCTGATCTAAATATGTCACATATGATAATAAGTTACTTAAATTGCACAAACTTACTTCAAATTACTTTCATTCATAAACACTAGAAGCTGGGTTCCTAGACAGGGATCAAGCCCAGCCTTGGACTACCTTTTCTTTGAGTGCTATTTAATCCAAGATTAGACTTAATCCTCAAACTCCTGACTTCGCCGACAACTTTTACTAACTACTACTTTTACTAACTTCTGTACCTTGGTTTTCTGGTTTCACTCTAAGCCATTTCAGGGATGATTTAGTAAATATCTTAATACCATTTGGATTTTAGTTCAGTCTCCAATACCATAAAGCCTTTGGGATTTTATTATTCTCATTGATAATGCAGGATATTAAAATGAAATTATCCTTCACCACAGAGTGAAATTGACTATTCTTGTCATTGCGAAGTCACAGCACACAGTGAACCACAACGAAATTGGACCTCTGCATTTAACCCATGCACACAAACACCATGCAGCAGGGGGCAGCTATGAAAGCGCCCGGGGAGCAGTGACGGGGATGGTACCTTGCTCAAGGGTACCTCAGGGCAACCTACTGGCAAGGGGTTTGAAACCCCAATCTTCCGATCCTGTGGCCAACTCCCTAACCACTAGGCATTTACAGCCACCGCTGCCCCATTCAGTTTTGCAGATCACTGACTACTGACTTCTCTATTTTGTAACACAGAAATTACACACATATCCCTCTAGTAACCAAAGCTCTGTGATGACTTTATAGATTACATATAGAGACTACACTATGAAAAAGCTTTTTCTTGTATTTATGAAACGAAACCTAGCTTGTGAAATGCAGGCAAGTAAAGATAAGTTTGATATCTGAATCTCTGATGTGTTTTTTAAGACGCTGAGTTGAGTATGAGAGATCATGTAAGTTCCTTAGAGTCTGTGTTCATGAGTTGTATGCTCCCCTCTTTTGCTCTCAGCTTTTTCAGGATGAATGTGGGCGTTGCTCACAGTGAGGTGAACCCCAACACCCGGGTCATGAACAGCAGAGGAATCTGGCTGACCTATCTGCTGCTGACGATTGTGTTGCATGTCATCTTACTAAGCATCCCTTTCTTCAGTGTACCGCTAGTGTGGACCTTAACAAATGTGATTCACAATCTGGTCAGTCAGTGCAAGAAACATGTATTTTAAAAGTTGTGCTTGTTTTATTTTTATCAAATGCACCTGCCATATACATTCAGTTCATTTAATCTCACACTATTTACATTTTTGAGGACATTTGTGTTTAAAATCAAAAGAAGAAAATGAGATGGCAGATCAGATGTTATATTATTAACGTCTGGGGAGAAAACCCCCCAGAACAAACAACTTAAAAGTTGCTATGTTAAAAGCCTAAAAAAAAGCTAAACCAAAAGAAACCAACAGTTTTTGGAGGCATTGTGTTGTAGGCTTGATGCAGTAGCTTCAGAAGAGTGATATGCAAATTATTTAATGCCATTTACTTTTAAACGTTCTGTTTCAGTACTATTTTAGATTTAAATAGCAAGAAATAAATGCAAAAAATCTGCTCTCTAATCTCCTATCCTTCTTTTGATCTCAGACCCAACATATCAGGGAACAGCAAGATCAAATTGATTTTCTTCATTAATCTAACTGATCTTTTAAAATCATTTTCCACTAAATAACAGAAACAAGTCTTCCGCTTCACTACCTATGAGACTATACGAATATGGATAAGGAATCAGAGACCATGCTTCATACAGAATCTCTTCAGATCCTCCCAAGTCTTTTCTTTTGGAATACTTTTCAGCTTCATTGCAAGCTTTTAAATGTTAAATTAGGGGACTGTGAGGACTTTAAAAGATTAAAAAAAAAAAAAAAAAAGATGCCAAATTATGGTAAATTACACCAATGTAAAAAAAGGATTGCACATTAAAAAAATTATATATATATATGTCACACTACCTTGCTCAAGAAGTACAGTTTTTACAATTACAGTTTTATAGTTTTTCTGAGGAATGATTAATTTATGTTAATTTTTAGGGAAAACCAAGTTTGCAAGTATTTTTAACATTACAGCCGTCATTCCACCTACTTTGTCATAGTCACTCATTTCTAACCACAAATGTGTTTTGAGTGTTTTTGGGTCAAATAAAATATATATATGTTGACTGGTAGTCAAGGTGTGACCTTTTAAAAAATGTTTGCTAACTGTCTTGCTCACTGTCTTGCTCACTGTGCAGTGGTGTAATCATGCATTCCCCTCAAGGCAGGTTAAAAACAACTTCGATCATTGAAAATTTTTTAAGAGTTACTTTTTTAGTGGATTTAGGAAGTGAAACATTGACATCATGTATGACTAAACATTCAAATTGGACTTGAAAAAAAAAAGTAACATGCCCTTGTTATGGTTTATTCTTTAGAGTTTTAGGGCTGTATATGTTATTTTGGTGGAGGACAATTCAATCTTTAGTTCAGCAGATTTAAGTTATAATTTTCACTTATTTATGAATTTAAAATATTGATGTAAAGGGCTTTGGGCACCCTAACAGTCAGTCCACTATCTCAAAGTGTATTTGACTTATTTGCTCTTAACCAAGACAAGTGTAGACACTGTCAGAGCAGAATACATTAGGTGACCCTTCAGACTTCTCCATGTGTTGTTCTTACATGAAACTAAGCATCTGAATGGGGATCTAAAAGATAACTGACTCTTACAAAGCAGTAGAAGGCTACACAACACAATGTTCAGTTTGAAATGTCGTTGAGAAATGGAAGTTTAACCGTCAGATGTCAAAATAAGATCGTAGACTGGTAAGGTATGCAAAGCAAAACCCCCACATCACTGCCAAGAAATTTAACGAAGATTTGGCTGCCATTAGAACAGTGATGCACTGGCCCACTTTGCAGCGTTATTACACAAACATCAACTATTCTTTCTGCAGCTCTACTAAATATTGAAAAAAAAAATCCTGGAAGGTAATCAATTAGGATATTATGACAAGACAGTGACAAACACAAATTATTGATATATTAATTTAAGAACCAAAAGATGTTTCCAGGACTTGAATGTTAATTGAAGTCTGAGTTTGATCCTTTGCTTGCTAGATAAGCGGTGAATTATTTTAAGTTAGAAGCATTCAGCCTGTTGCAGCAGTCTGTTGGCTGTCTGGCTACATAAACATTTGTAGACTAGGATTTCAGCCAAACGGACTGGCTGGAAACATTTGCACACAGTACTTTTATTTTCTTTTTTGTAATACGTTAAATTCTGCACACAAAAAGAGAACTTTCTATTTTCAGTTTGCTCCCTGTCAGGGCTAAAGTAAAGTGCTGATTGTTTTCTTTTTGCAGGCAATGTATGTGTTCCTCCACACAGTGAAAGGGACTCCGTTTGAGACACCAGACCAGGGTAAAGCCCGTTTGCTCACACACTGGGAACAAATGGACTATGGCATTCAGCTCACATCGTCGAGGAAATTCCTGACCATTTCTCCTATAGTGCTGTGAGTTGCATTGGCTTAGTTTATTACTTTCTGTGTTTTTATTATTTTCTTTATCAAGATAAACAATTAAAATGCACGGGTCTCGTCTTGGTTCCCCTCAAGGTTTCTTCCTCCTGTTTTAGCCTCTGTCGCCCTAAGCTTACTCACTTGGGGCTCTGACCCAGATTCTGTAAAGCTGTAAAAAGCGCTTTATAAAAACGGACTAGACTTGACTTGACTGGGACCATGATGGCAGAAATTTGGTGATAAACCAGAGCCTATAAATAGGCTGGAGGCTGACAAACTCCTGAAACATGTGATTAGTAATTGTTGCTGCCAGTATTCGATAACCTGAGTGTCAGTTCAAAACTTAATGCCATTTCTTTTTGTTCACTTCCAGGTACATTCTGGCTAGCTTTTACACCAAATATGATGCCACCCACTTTCTAATCAACACAGGCTCCCTCCTCAGTGTCCTCCTTCCAAAGCTGCCTCAGTTCCATGGAGTACGTCTGTTTGGGATTAATAAATACTGAAGCGACACTCATGAGAGGCCTGGAGAGTAAAGTAAGCAATAGAGGTGAAAGCGGTTCCTTAGTTTGTCTTTTAGTTTTTTCTTGGTCTGAGCTAGCTGTCAGTCTAACCTGCACTGCATTTTTACGCTATGGAAAAGGATTTCCTGTGGTATTGTGGTATTTGATTGTGTTTCCAAGAATTTCAGCGGGTCTAGATCACAGACTATACTTTGTGTCAAATGCAGGTTAAATTTTTGTCTTTACAAATCTCACTGCAGGCAGTGTGTCCTTTCAGTCATATAAGGCCATACACTGTACAGTGTAGATTCTAGAGCTGTGTTGAGTTTCAAAAAGATGCCTGGATCCAGAATGATTTGAGCACTGAATTGCTTGGCCTTCTGAAACAGGCCGAAGCCGGCTTGATCTTAAAAAAAGAACTGTTAGAATCACCTGACGTGGGCTTTTTTTGTATTTTAAACAGACTATCACAGATTCAGGTTTCTCGGATCATGTTTCATGCAGTTTTTATTTTATTTATAAACTTTGCAAACTATGGATTCATATATAACAGCTGGTGGCTTTGGTCTTAATATTCATAAGCCTGAGTACTGTTGAACTGTGTAACAAGAAAGAAATAGTTGTTTAGCACTGAAAGTGTTCCACTGTAAATACTTATTTGTCAACACTTGAAAGAACAGGAAAGTGCGTTTCTGTGTTCTTGCTAGTTTAATTACAGCCACATTACTGCTACGTCATTGGTTTTTGGAATACATAAGCATCACTCACATTTTTTCATTACTGCAGACCTTTATGTTTCAGTGTATGAAGATAAAAAAATATGCACTGTTTAGGATTTGGTCCCATACATGTCATTCCAGTTGTCATACATTTACAGAAGACTAAACTGAATGTCTCACAATTTTTCTCTGTTTTAATGGTTGAGGACACTATGAGAAATTGATGTTCTGTGCATAAATTATTTTCTATTATCAGTCATTTTGTATGTTTTTTATGCGATAACTTGTTATTTCTTGTGCATCTGCAGTAAAAACAACACTTAAGTCATCTGCAAAAAGAAAAGTCAGTTGAAATGCAATAAAAGACCTACTAACCACTCGTAAAACAGTGCTTTGTAGTTTATCTTCAGGTGAGAGTGATCACATGACTAGTCGATTTGCAATTACATTTCTGATTAAACCGCCATGATGGTTTATAGCTTAATAGGGAGGCCTAAACTCAAAAGGTATACTCCAGCATACTCTCTGAACAGAACAAAATCTTGAATTTAAAGACCATTTTAATAAAAGCCTTTAGGAAGGTGTTGAATTGTTCAGTTGTGCTTGTTTTCTGTTATTTTTCCAAATTGTCCGGGGTAATTGATAGCATGCATAGCTCAAAAATGCAGAATTATTCTTTATAGCAGTTCCAGAGAATGGGAATCCTCTGTGCATGGAGCGATCCCAGAGAAAAACCTCTGTGTTAAACAGCGAGGGGGCGATAGCAGGAGGAAGCCTAACATACACCCACCACCTACCCTGTTCTGTGGTACATGTGTGGGGGAACACAGATATGCTCTTGGATTACCTGCGTAGGCCGACATGTATGTCCTAGGGGAAATCCAGGCATTTTACATTGTGCCCACGCAGGGGTAAGCCCGATGCTGGACAGAGGCGATGGTTCTAGGGGAACCCCCCCTCCCTCTCCTGAGCGTGGCCAGGAGCAGGCGAGTATTCATCAGGGAAGAAGATGATGAAAGGAAAATGAGTCCCCTCTGCTATTTGCCTAGTGTGTGAATAACACTATCTGTTTATCAGGGAACTACATGCAAATGGCCACCTCAGTCCAATAAACTACTCAACAATCCTGTTGGTCAGCATGAGTGTGCAGATGACAGCACTGCAAGCAAAATTTGCATCATGTGCCGAGCTGGTAACGATGCTCACAAGGAAGTGAGTTTCATCAGCTGGCGGCACTTCTGAATCTCAGCAGGGAGGAAAACAAAAGCAAAAGCTGTGACATTCATTCAGGGGGGGACAGTGTCATACGTTTTTTTTTTTTGTTTTCTAACAGTTCCTGAACAGGCCACGACCACAAGAACTCGGAGCGCTGAAGGTCAGCGTCACCACACTATTTGAATAGAGGTGAAGGGTTTGATCTGATGGGCCAGACAAGAAGGGGAAGTGAACACAAATCTGCTGACTGTATACACTTAGGGGAAAGGAAACTTGGTTTAATCCTGCCCTGTTTAAGAGTAAAGAGACATTGTTTGAAGTAAAGAGCTGGAAGTAAAGCCTGACGTTCCTTGAAGAGCTACTGTAAATGCAGACGTCCCTTTTCTAAAAGCTGCCATCAAGGCAACTTAGAACAAAGACTGTTTGAGTGTTTTTTGGGAACTCATCCCAGGCATGTTTCATCAGATATAAATGAATAAGTTAATTAAAAAAAAACAAACCGATGATGCACATAACAGCAAACATTTAATATCTCGGCACCAAATCCAAATGTCAACACTGAATCACCACAGAAAGCCTCAGCCTAACGCTGATGTGCGTCAAGGAAACTCGCTGTTTAATTACAAACGTAATCCATTCGAAGACAATAAACCACCCTGATCACTGATTATGTGAACACTTTGTGATACTTATTGTTGCGATGAAAAAAAATGCACCGCATTACAGATGTGAACAGATGTGGATTTCAAACTTCTGTGTAGGGGAGAGTAAATGCATGAAGGCAGATGTAGACTTTACAATCAACCAAGTGTAAAGTAACTGTGTAAACTAAATTCTCTAAAAGCTGATTTTGCACCCCATTAAAATACTGCTTTATTAGTGTTTGTTTTTAATGAGCACATTTTGCAGGCATGTTAACATATTTCATATTAAAACTGCAATTTGGAAGAAATTTTAAATTAGAAGAGCTTTTTTTTTTTTTTTTTTTTAAACAGTACTTTGCAGTTATAAAGGGCATTTAACAATGACGGAATTTAATAAGGATTACAAATATTGAAGTGCAAAATATGTATTAAAATGAAGCCAAAAAAGATTAAATACTGCAACTGAAATATATGGGGGGGGAAAAAAAAAAAAAAAAAAAAAAAAAAAAAAAAAAACTCAACTAGATATTTCCCCTGAATTATAGGCAACACTCATGACCTTCAGTCTATCACTTTACACTTTTAATAAACTGATGCTGAAGACAGAATCGGACACAGCAGATTATGATTAGCACTCCAGTCCCGGGGCAATAATGTTTCTGTGTTAAGTTAGTATTTTTCTGCCACCTAGTGCCCTGCCTTGCCAGTGCAAGTGTCCAAATTCAACTTTGTTGGGGGCAAGAGAGGTACACACAATCCATTTAACCATTTCCATTTTTATTTATAAAAAATAAAGATCTGACATACTTCACATTCTTAGCTGTAAAGGTTCTCAAACCACCTACTTAAAATCTTTACATACAACAAAAATACTCTACCTGATTTGAGGCATTACAGAAAAAGTAAGAATGGATTAAATATAAAAAAAAAAAAAGCAAAAAAAAAAAAAACTGGAAATGTGCTACAAAACGTAGGACTGAGTGAATATGCAAATTCTCCAAATAAAATTGAGCTTGAAGAACTTCAGCCAAAAAGGCTTTTTTTTTTTTACTTTGCAAATCTCTTCTTGTTAAAGACCTAAAGACTGTTGCTAGGAAAAACAAAACAAACCCAAGAAAAGAAAAAAAAAACAAAAAAAAACACAGGTCACCTTAAATCAAAGAAATGGAATAAGAAGACGAACAAAGAAATTGGTCAAACAAAAAAAAAAAAGAAAAAAAAAAGAAAAAAAAAAAAAAAAGAAAAAGATGCTACTCAAGAGTCTCTGGGATGTTTTCTCCACTGGTCATGGAACCTTTGTATTAGTGACCTGAAGTTGAATGTCTGCAGACATTTGATTTTGTTTTCACGCAGATACTTCATATGTCTGATCACTTCCTGGAGAGAGCACAAAAGTGAGGTCCAACTTCTTCTGCCGTCCCCGTCCCCCATTTCAATTCTTGTTCATGTTGTTCCGTCCTGAGCTAAAGGTCGGTTTCTCATCCTCCTCCGTCTCCCAACCTTCTTCCTCATCTTCATCTGTTGCAAACAGGTCATCCTCAAAGAATGACCCCCCCAAACCGTACTCCTGAGCATGGACGGACACTTCGTTGGGCATCAGATGAGGAGAGCCCTCAACAAAGTCAGCAAACCTGAGAATAAGGCACACATGGTTCAAAATTTCATTGCCTGAGCCAAGTTCACTCGATATATATCCGTATCGTCACATCAACCAAATTTGGTATTAAACACACCAAGTTATCAAAAGCATTGATTAGTGGTGGTGGTCCAGTGGTAGGGTACTTGCCTATGGACCTATGGCTCAAGAGCTCCCAGGTTCAAATTCCACCTCTAGCACTACCACCACTGGGTCCCTGAGCAAGACCCTTAACCCTGAGTGTCTCCAGTAATTAGGACATGGAAGTCGCTCTGGATAAGAGCGTCTGCTAAATGCCGTAAATGTAAATGATTATATCTCCTGCTTGGCCTACCATAATTATTAACACTGCTTGAACAAGCAATTGTTACTTTAATAATAAATAAAACCAAATTAAATTCATAGACACCGTGCCCATTGTTAGTCATTTTGTATTTGTTTCTTAACTCGTCTTACCTCTTGGGAGACTGCAGTCTGGACACAGTTTTCCATGTGTTGAAATCTGGACTGTTGCAGTACATTCTTAGTTCTTCTAGAGCTTTCTGAGTCTCCATCTCAGCTTGTTTCTGGTACTCCTCCTCCGTCAGCAGTTGGCGAGGCTCTGGTTTCCAGCGCAGCTTTGACTTCAGCTTCCTTCCATACAAAATGTGCCAGTGAATCACCGTAACGAGAAAATATGCATGCTAAAGGAAACAGCAACTTTCAGCACGATACTCACTGATAAAAAGTGACTATCATGGACACGGGATACTCCAGGTTCTTGGAGCAGAAAGCAGCCACCATGATTGCTAGTGCCACCTGCTGAACCTGAATGCCAGCATATATGAGCAACAGACCAAAGATCTGCAACGTCCAGGACAGGATGTTAATACTCCGCTTCTCTACCAGGGGGCCATGGCGATAACACACCGCAAAGCTGACGAATCCTACAACTACAACATAAGCTAGACAGACAGACACACACACACACACACACACACACACACACACACAAACACAATACTGTGGAAATTGTAGGTTCATATGATGGAAAACTAATTTCAGTTTTTAAAAAACATTTTAATAAATGTATTCAAATGGTGCAAAACCATAGAGTACCATTTACTCACCAGCCCTTTCTAAAATCAGTTTTTATGATTTTAAAAGATACTTACATTCATGCACCCATACAATCTACAAAACACACATTAACACTGTCCATTTTTCCTTTAGGTAGAAGGAATGATTCTACCTGGACTGCTTTTGAACAGAGACAGAGCTGCCCTATACACAGGTGTCCACCACCTTTCTTAGCTTTACAACACACACCTTACATTTACGGCATTTAGCAGACGCTCTTATCCAGAGCGACTTACAGCGACTTCCTAATTACAGGGACAGTCTCCCTGGAGCAACTCAGGGTTAAGGGTCTTGCTCAGGGACCCAGTGGTGGTAGTGCTAGAGGTGGGATTCGAACCGGGGAGCTCTGGATCCTCTGGTGATGGTGGTCTAGTGGTAGGCAAGTACCCTACCACTAGACCACCATCACCAGAGGATCCAGAGGTCAAGTACCCTACCACTAGACCACCATCACCAGAGGATCCAGAGGTCCCCGGTTCGAATCCCACCTCTAGCACTACCACCAGGCAAGTACCCTACCACTAGACCACCACCACCACCACCACCACCTCCTTACCTTCACAGTGTCCTTCACTGGACAATGTCCTTACCTAATGCTAGGGGCCAGTGCTCTTTTAGGATGACCTGCAGGTTTTTAATCACAAGCTGGATCACATACAAAGAAAAGGACCAACCGCCAAGCATCAGCACATAGAAGGAGTTTTTCTGTAAGGCACAAAAAGAAAAAAAGAAAAAGAAAGACAAAATTTGCTGTCAAAAAATGATATGGCCTAAAGGGTGTAAATAGAAAACGATCTCAGAAATCACATTGGGGGGGAATCGACACATTTGTTGGACCGAATCCCACCTTTGGCAAAAATTTCCCGAGAATGAAGATCAGAATGATAAGGGATGCTATCACTCCTGTACTCATTCCTGCTGAGTAGTAGAACACTTGACTCCTTAAAGAGAAAAACAGGGTTGATCAATCTGGCCAGAAATCAGAGAAGACTCATCTTAGGACACGTTCAACAATCCACCTTGTTTGGTATTGATTGGTTTGATTCATGGCCCGTGGGACTTGAACATTCTACTTTTGATAGACATTCATATTCTCCTGACGTCTACATTAGACAATCAAACCTTGTAGGTAAAAAATAAGGTTCTCTATTAAAGAATAGGCAAAGAAAAATACATGTATTATATTCTTGATGTGAGGGATATATCTGTACTTTATAATACTGCTGAATCTAACCCAGTCTATCAACACCCAAGTGTGTAATTTGTGCTTGTGTTACTGTAAAGTTAAAAAATAAATATAGAAATAAATAAATAATCTAGGAAAAATCCAAACAAGCTAGGTCTGAAAATAACCATTTGTTAACCTTTGGGCCAAGCACAGCTCTTATAGAATGATGAAAATTTCAAATGAAGTAGTTTTAGGGTGTAAAAACATCATTACCTGCTGAGCACTTCTGCAAAGAAGAACAGCAAGATTCCAGCCAGGAACAATGCGAACAGGTAAATGTCGAATTCTATAAAAGGACAAATAAAATGTGTTCATAAAGGCTACTTCCTTTTCTTTGGTGAAATAACAAAAGAAATCTCAATGTAGACTCACAAGAGAAATTAAACCTTCCTTTCAGACTCACTTCGACTTGGCTTTACTGTGTAGAGTGTCTTGAAATCCGAAGGGTCCACACGGAAGCATGTCTTCTGGCTGAAGAGGCTGACGCTCACTGTGGTTTCATTCGTCCGCTCACGAATGAAATGCTGCACCAGGGACCAGATGCTAAAATGTTCCAGGTCCTGAAGCTCCTCCTCATCATTAACAACAGTGACCTTCAGTTCCTTCGAGCTCCATACCTGCACCTAAAAATTGCACACAAGGGTCATTATATCACGTCACATGACAGAACATCATTTCAACGAGCAGGAGAGAATTCGTAGAGGGCGAGACTTACTTTTGAAGTTTTCCACCTGTTTGCGATATTATAATTTGGGAAACACATTCCAGAATACCTAGACATGTACAGGTACATACGCAGTCATCTTACCTGGATTCTCGTCCAGGTTTCCCTCCAACCAGGAACAGGAACTTGATTGATGTAGCAAAAGTGCTGTGCTTCACGAACTTTGACTTCTTGTCCATCCCCGACATCAATTGTACTACGTGCAGTACCTACACAGGAATGACTTGGGTTACAAAAATCTGGCAGTGCGCTTACATATCAGCATGGCAGCAAAATACTGAGACGACTGATAAAATTAACATGCAGAATATAAATACATATAATACCCATTTCTTTTTAAAGATCTGGATATCAAAAAGGAGACAGATGAACAAAAACAGTAAATACTTCATCCTTCATCAAACCACTGAAACATTCAATAAAACATATAAAAATACCTTTTGAAGAGCAGTTTTTAATGTTTAAATCTAGACAGAATTATTAACAAAGAAACAAGTGTTGCATAAGCCAGTGTATTTCTTTGTGCCAGTCCCAAGTCTGGATAAATGGGGAAGGTTATGTCAGGAAGGGCATCCAGTGTAAAACTTTAGGCATATCATTTTGCAAGCAAATGAAGACACTGAATTATGATGGTGTATAAAATAAAAAAAATTTTAGATGGCTAGAGGAAAAACAAACAAAAAAAAAAAAGGTAGTGTGACCAGCCATGTTGTACGGGTTGATGACGGTGACGCTGATGAAAAGAGGCGGCGCTGGGGGTATCAAGAGTAAAAGATGTTGAGATTTTCGTTGGGAGTGACGAGTATGCACAGGATTAGAAATGAGTATATTAGAGGGACAGCTCAGGTTAGAGAAGCAGGGTTGCACTGGTTGGGACACGTCCAGAGGAGAGACGAGGATGAAATTGGGAGGAGGATGTTGAAGATGGAGCTGCCAGGAAAGAGGAAGACCAAAGAGGAGGTTCATGGACGTGGTGAGAGAGGACATGCTGGTGTGAAGGAGGAAGATGCAGAAGACTGGAAGAAATGGAGACACTTCATCTGCTGTGGTGACCAATCAAAATGCAGGTAAGAAGGTGTAATCAGATATTTGTCCCAGTTTATGTAATAAAGCAGTTTTTCTCTGCCTGTAGTCCTTAAAGTCCCTTATACTGCAGGACGTAGGCTTGGTTGGACCAGTTCTTACTAAAACAGATTGTTTGGGTCAGTTACTGACCCCGTGCACAGAATTTTTAATGAATTTCAGCTTTATTTTGGGATATTTAGTATATGAGGTGACATTACTTTGCTCTAAAGTCTGAACTATATATAACCGGCTCTATAGCAGAAAAATAAACAGCTTAGACTTCATAAAATCGGCCTGAAACTTTATATACATAACTCATATCTCCTGTACTGTCCATTTAGCTTTATTCTACAGAAGAAGCGTTTTGTACCCACCACAGTCACACGGCTGAGGTTAAATGAAAGCCTTTTTAAGAGTTTTAAACTCCCAAACTTTGCTAAAACAGCTGCTGCATCAGGAAAACACCAGCTAACAGCTAAAAATCACACCGCACTACTGCAGCTTTCTGTCGAGATGTTAATAAACAGGATTACCTAACGCCTGCTGGAAAAAGTAAAGGAAAAACAGAAAAGAAAAGAGGGGCTTTCTCGTCCTGAAAATCACAAAATCCAACTCTTCACTCCATTTCATGAATCCCGCCATGATTCTGTCCTTCTCTTATTCTTGAGGCTGCGAGCGGCGCGCGACTCAACAGCGCCGCCTACCGAGCAGAGCGTCGAAATGAGGAGCAAAAAAAGACATTTTCATCGTTTTCTGCTGATTTTTATTCGATTCAGACACACACAGGTTGTAGAACAATAGCCAGAAATATATATGACGAAGCAGAGCTGCTCAGCAGTACTTTAATCCAAGCCTATAGAACCAGAACAGTAGTGTTTACATTAGCACACATGCTAAATGTGGTCCAGATTCTTAAAAAATAAAGCCGTTCAGACATTACACACACATCTCATCGTGTGCGTGTCACACCCACAGTTTGCACAGTTCAGTCTGTGGTTACATACAATCAAAATAACCCGAAACCGAAAGAAATAACAGATAATTTGAGTGCAGAGAGAGCGTAGGCCGCTGTTTTGCATGATGGCACACACCTGATGTTCTTTTTGACTGTGCTATCATATGAATCATATGAATTAGCAACAAATCCCTTTAGATGTCCAGGATCCACTTTCATTTTTAAAACTTATGCCTAATAATAAGTTGAAGTAGACGTGACAACACAGAACAACACTCGGTGAACAAAGCACAGCTACTGCATTTAGTCCATGCACACTGTTCAGCAGGGGACAGCTATCAAAAGCACCCAGGGAACAGTGATGGGGACAGTACCTTGCTCAAGGGTACCTCAGGCCATTCTACTGGTCTGAGACTCAACCCCTCCACCTTCTGAGTCTGGAGATTAGTCCCTAAACACTAAGCCATCACTATCCCAAGTTTATAGCACCCTGTATTTCCAGGTGGTCTCCCATCCAACTAGTGATCAGGCTCAACCCTGCTTAGTAACCAAGATCAGACAGGATCAGGTGTTCTCAGGGTGGTATGGGCATAAGCATAGTGCTATTGTTTGCCACAGTAAGCCTTAGCATGTAATAAGCTCAATGAATTAATAGGTAAAACAAGCTGGTACCAGTGGACTTAAAAACTTAAAATAAATTAATGTTTCAGTGTTTTCCAGCCTAACCTCTGCACACCACACCTGTAGTTTATATTCCCTAATTAATTTAGTAAAAAAAATCATGGACTTCAGCTACATGTTTTAGCTCCTTTGGCTTCTAACACTGTTTTTCTACACCTAGTCCTGCACCTGAACCAGTCAGGGTTTGAATTGTGTTAAATCAGTAGACGTCCCACAAGCAAAGAGTTTGTCCTTATAAGTGTTTTAGTAAGACACCTAAAAAAAAAAAAAATAAATAAAAAAAAAAAAAAAAAAAAAAAAAAAAATATATATATATATATATATATATATATATATAATAAAGATGAGCCTAGTTGTCATGCAATTAACATAAAGTAAAATAAAATCAAATAAAATAAAAATTACGGCACATCAAGAGAGCAGTGGAGCAGCTTTATAAGGTCAAAGTTAATTCTGCATAAAAATGGAAAAGTATAATCAATACTTTGCGGAGTTCCAGAGATGATCCAGGCTGACCATATCTCTACAGTTTCTTTCATGAGGAGAGTCTGATAATGACCCTGACGAAAAACTTGGAAGTTGGAAAATAAGGGCATTATGCATATACAATAAAATAAAAGGTATTCAGGGGAAAATGGCATTTAATTTCACTCCTCACACACTTCCAGCTCTGGGTCCAGTGTTACACATGACTGTGCAAGCTGAGCCAGACTTTCTGCACTGTGCCACTACAGTTTCCTTCAGCTCTTCCTCTCTATGCCTTCATGTATTCAGAGCCCTGCTGGTCCTGAACAGATCAGCCAACAAAACTAAGCAACATGCAAAATCATCAATACAGACATGAATACACACCATCTTTCATCGTACACAGCCTTTCTTTCTCTAATCAAGAACTTTGATTGACATGACAGTAAAATGCCATGGAGAGCGGGAGCTTTGCATGCATTATAATATATACTGCAGTGTAAATGAATATTGTAATTGGTCCAAAAATACACTGAAAAAGTAAGGTATTGCAAAGGGTATACTTATTTTTACACATTATTGTTAAAGTGGAAAATATTTACATATTTTACTTAAATTTTAGGATAACTCATTATTTATAAAACACAATATAGCCCCATATCGTTACTTCCTTCTTTATAAAAATTAATAAAAAAAAAATCTTTGGGATCCTATTCATGGAAGCAAGAAATTAAGGTTGCAGCCATGACTTACTCAGCTGTGGGACCAAGATAGGCAAGTGATGGACAAGACTATGTTATGGCATTAGGATCCCATTGTAACAAAAGTTACTTTTCCAAAGGTGTCACCAGCATGACTTTGTAAAATGGATTTAAAATAATCTAAAATATATATTTATTGTCAAATGAAAAGAATTTGACAATACTGAAGTAGCATGTGGCTGAAATACCTACCAGCCACATGAGTGGCAGACTGACTAGGAAAAAAAGGTTACAGTTCATGCCATGCGGTACAATCCCATGTTAAAACACATTTATTATGTTATTATTGATTATATGGAAAAATGGAATTTGTATTAATTTTGGTTCTCTTGTTGATTACAGAACATCCCACACCTTTATCAAACTGTGCAATTTACATTTTAAAGAATAAACCAGTGCTCTCCACAGAAGACAGGACAGTGAAGGTGCACAGTTTGAGATAAACGAGAAGCCCAAATGTCCATGAGGAGCGTTCACAGCAGCGATCCTAAATGGATGGTCTTTTTTCTCAGCTCTTGGTGCGTCCTGCTCGGAACTCTGGGATGAGGGTGGCAGCCATAGTGAGTGGGGTGGAGTAGCCCACGGTGAAGTTATGAAGTCCAAACATCACACACTTCCAGCTGTAGCGCAGAGCTTTCCCCACATTCTGCAACATACAGAGCGACACTGCACATCACAAACACTGCCAATTGAGCGAAATAAAAATGAACATACTAGCAGCCGAAAATAAAGAATAAAGAGTATTTACATCTATCTATCTATCTGTCTGTCTGTCTGTCATTCTGTCTATCTATCTATCTATCTGTCTGTCTGTCTGTCTATCTATCTATCTATCTATCTATCTATCTGTCTGTCTGTCTGTTTGTCTGTCTATCTATCTATCTATCTATCTATCTATCTATCTATCTATCTATCTATCTATCTATCTATCTATCTATCTATCATCACTTTAAAATATTAAGCAATTAACTGCAAGTGCATTCTTGATGTTCTTGATTGAAAAATTGGTTTCAAATTCTTAAATGATAATGGAAACAAACAGACAAATAACCAATATACCAACACATAAGAAACAATTATTTTCTTATGATGTGCATATTAAAGTACACAATTGCTTTTGGGATCAAACCTTGTATCTCCACAATGGAAGCTTTTGAATAAAAAAGAAAGCATTCTAAACTGCTGTGCAGGCACCTTTTTGTGAATCACTTCTTTTGGAGTGCTCATCATAAAACAGGCAGCATTTTCAAATATTATAACACATATAAAACAATTTCAGTTTTAAGCTCCAGGCCTAATAAAAGAAGGCAGAGAGTGATTTGTGAACCTGTGTTTAGTGCTTAATAAACCGAGAAACCTTTTCTAACTAAGAACAGAATTCACAGTTATTTTATGACAAAGTTCCCTTGCCAATACACCTTTGTCCCTCCCTGTTAGAGCCATAAACAGGACGTGCTGAAATGTTCTGGTGGGACGTTTCCGTGTATTCACAATAGTCGGACTGCTCGGGGCTAACAGGCTTCCTGCTCTGTGAAAACCACACACACAACATCATTTTACTATTATAAACTATTTCTAATAATCCTAAAATATCGGTAAAAGTCACAACTGGTATACTATTTATTAAAGAAACCCTCTTCCCTTTAACATGCGAACTTTTCATGATGAGCTCAGTATATCCAAAATAATCTTTCGTTACATGAAAAGTTAGGCATTGACTTTCTTTTCTTATAAAGTTATTTTTTTAGAGATGCTGCTACAATAGTAAAATGAGTTAAGGAGGCATTCACACCCAAAATGTTTTTTTAATGTAATGTTACATTCTGTAGTGCGGCGTTATATGGCTCAGTCATCCTCACATCAAATTACAAAGCATTTATTACGAGAATACATCAAACAATACTTTGGAATCCTGCCACAACAATAAAGAGAACCTCTGATGTAAAGGCCTAAAGATACAGATCTGATATTTGATTACTTGCCAGGAACCTTAGCTATCTGTCTTCCTCATGAATCAGCCAGGTAGCAGAACAAACACCACGAAAATATTTCAAATAACCCATCCCAGCCCAGTACTTCGGTCATTTTTTTAAATATAAATACTGTTTTTTGGCAAATGAAAAGAATCAGGGTTGAAGAAAAATACATTAATGGGCTGAACTATATGAAATTCTGGAAGGTTCAAAAGAAATGCTCTCAGTTGTGCTAATAAAAATATGGGCTCTGTTCTTCACAGTGCTAATAATAAATGAAAGGGCTCTGATCTTCATAGCACTTGGTGTGTCCTGCCCTGAACTCTGAGACATCGTCTGAAACACAGTATGGGATGCTTATATGAAGTGAAGCGAAAGTGACTATTTCTCATTGTGAAGACAAAGCACAGGACACAGAGAACCAAATCGCAATGCTTCTCTGCATTTAACCGACACACTTTTAATCAGATCTCACTCTAGGGATACACATCACATTCCCAGCAGATGAGCTAAGTGTTAGAGTGTCCCTTTAACAAAAGGACAGGACAGTAAGGACTATTTCAAATGCTTGAAACAAATCTTCCCAAATCTAGTGTTTACTGCTCCACTGATTCACCAAAGCAGTCATAAAATATTATAAAAACATTGTAATCTAGGCCAGAATCAGCAGCCAAACCAGGACATCACTAGTTGGGGAAGGCTGGGTCACTTCCTTGTTCTCATTGTTTACAGTGGCTCTGTCCCAAATACACATGCAAAGTTCAAGAAACAACGTGTACCATCACATTTGCTTCCTTGGTGTGACTCTCTCTCTCTCTCTCTCTCTCTCTCTCTCTGTGTGTGTGTGTGTGTGTGTGTGTATGTGTTTGATATCTTGACCAGGATGTTTTGTTACCTTTTTCTGTATGAGTGCTGGAATAGGCTCCAGCAACCTCTCATGTTTCTGGTAAGGATAAGCAAATCAGAACATGGATGGATGGATCACAAAGCCATTAAAAATAATCTTTCAGGAAGATTATTACATTCTAAAGAAAGCCCATCATGTGTCACATTGATCAACTTTTCATCGCTTTTCATCACACCTCCAATCACAGTTTTCACTGCAGTTTTTGGCACCTTTTGCTCCATCGTTGCTCACTTGCACCTCAATATAGAGTCCCAGCATTTTACATACAGAGAGCCAACAGCACCCACGTTTATCTGCTTACAAAAGAAAATATTTGTCCAAAAATGTATCCAAAATATCAAACCTGATTTGCATTCCACTGAGAGGACTGACCACTAGGGGACCAGCAGAAAGCGCTACTAGTGGTTAAACTATAAAGTGTAGTGCACAATAGTATAATTGTACCTCTGAAGGTACAGCATGATCCTCGAGGTCCAGTTTATACCTTAATAAGTTGTTCCATGGCAAAGGGTCCGATTTGTACTTTTTCATAGCCTAAGGATTTACAGCACGACAGTAAAATAAAACGCCTGGAGTCAGGATGGGGTGTAATGAGTTTGTGCACCATCAAAAGATTTAATTAGAGTTTAACTGCAGTGTGGTGCAATTATACTCCTAAAAGTACTATCGGTGTTCCCTTGAGGGTGCCACCATAGTGACACAGGAGGTACCACCCCAGTGACACCACAGTAACATTTTTGAAAGTGTAGTCTATATAGTAGGCCTTTCTTATAGTGGTTCTTGGCCTGGACACTGCATGTGTAGAGGATCATTAATATTTAAGTGGGTTCCTCATACGTACATGTCTAATTCACAAAAAACAGAACCATCCATGGAAAAGTTTTTTAGGGAAGCAAGGGTGTCCTCTTAAAAAATAAAGGCACAATCATTTTTAAATGTTCATGTTAATTGTTGGGCGCATACTACAAATGAAATGAAAATGGATTGAAATGTGTTTGTCTATGTATGTATTTTCCTTCAGACATTACCTTTAAAAAAAACACAGAATCAACACCGATTCCAACAGTTAAAATTAAAGGCTCCTAAGTGTTCCGACGTTCTAATCTTCTTGTCTTTGTTACATAAAGGGAGTGTTCTTAACATCCATGTACTTGATTTTAAGAAACCCCCCGCAACTGCAAAATGCTTAACGGAACCAAAAGTGTCAATGTCGCCAGTCCCAGGAAAGAACCCTTTCTGACTGAATCTGGCAACCAAGGAAGGCAGCAAAGACACTGACCTGAACAGTAAGAAATGAAGTCAAGGTCAGTGGGCGAGAGAGAGCAGGACACACAGGACACACAGCGGAAGGCCGGTCTGTAAGTGAAGCTGTAAGATTAGAGAGCTGTTCCAGTGAGTGGCTCTCAGTGTAAATACTGTCTTAGCTCCAGACAAAGCCTCGGTGCTTTAATTGGCTTTAGTCTGCTTCTCTCAGCTCAGACATATGATCCAGACTTGGAGAGCGCCAAAGAAAGTTCAGCGTTGCAGAAAAGAAAAAGACTGATGCATTTGCCCCAACACCATTTGCTCATGTTCCCCTTTAAGGCCAATTGATGTTTGTGTGATTAAAAAAGGAAAGCAAAGTGGGTTTTGATAGCAGGGTGACCTTTTCCTGGTTACGGCAAGGAAGTGAGTCTGTTTTCCTCATCAGTGCTCCAAGGTACACACAGAGCTGATGAGAAGGAACAGCATTAAGCTTGTTGACACATGTGCATTAGCGTCTGTTCTACTTTTACATTTGTGGCATTTAGCAGACGCTCTTATTTATTTTATTCCATAAAAAACAGAGCAAATGATCTTAGAATAAAATTCTGATGCTAATAATAATGATTATTATTATGCACACCATTTTCATGATTCAAATCTGTGCATTATTTAGATAAGAATAAAACTGAATTGGGTTTAAACGATTTTGTGTACTAATGTTAAACACGCATCTCCTATCTAGAACACACAATTAAGAAGCTCAGGTTTGAAGTACAGTCACTTGTCATCGCCAGGCATGCAACATCGTGGAAATGAAACAAAAAAACAAATAATTTAATATGTATTTCTTGCCCTCCAGTACATTACATTTAGCAATTACTTTTGGCATCAATTCCAAAATATTGAATGAATGTGCAAACAAAATAAATTAAATGTTCCTTATTTTATTAATCCACTGTATCTTTAGAGCATCATGCATATTTGTTTTGATGTGATATTCAGCTTTATTATCAGGACATAATTGGGAAGTGATCCAAATGAAAGAATCATAAAAGAGCTGATGATTAATCAAAGCTGTATCAGTATGAAAGCCTACTTACCCCCCTGTCTGAGGACAGGCATACTTAAAAACTCTACAAGTGCAGTATCTGAAATAGAACAGTGTTTTGGCTCCATGAAATAACAATAGGATAACGAGTTAAAAGAACAATGCATGCAAATCCATGGTAAATAGTCCCATTTAGGAAAAAACAAGGCTTATTTTAACCATCAGAAGTTGCATTTATTTCAAAAGCATGCTGTAATTGTATTTTCTGCTAGAATTTTTAACCCTTGCCTTTTTGTATTTCTTGTACTTCTCTTTCCTCTTTGCTTTCTTCTCCTCCTTTGTTTTCTGTTTGCTGTCATTGTCCTCCAAAGGCACATAGTTCTTTTGTAAGAAGGCAAAGTGCACCTCCCTTGCTTGCTTCCTTTCGGACAGATCCTCATTCCCTGCTTGTTCAGGGGGCTGTGAGTCAATTTGTCGCTGGTACCCTCCACTATTTCCACTCCAGCTTTCGTTAAGTGTTTCTAAACCCACATACAGGCCAATCTGAGGCAGTTGCATGTCGATAAATGATGTAGGTTTCATTGCTCGTTGCAGATAATCCTCTTCTGAGGTTTCATGCCAGATACTGGCCAACTTTTATTCACAGGGGCTGGGCTTAGATGGGACGGCTTATGGGATCGGCTTTGCATAAATAGTCTTTACGCCAATGGACTGCAAAGTGCTTTTGGCTTTTGTTGACTCCTAGTGAAATGGGTTAATGGGTCACTCTTGCTGGAGTCTAGACTGAAGCTCTCAGTCAACAAACGTGACGAAAGTGACATTAACAATTACTGCACTGTTTTTACTCTTGGGAAGTGCTTTTCAAACCTTTATACCTGAGACGTAATCAAAAATCAGTGAATCGATAAATTATTATTCATTAGTTCTACCAAAAGGTATACAAATTGTTCTAATTCTATTAAATTTCAACTTTTCCTTGGAGAGCACACAGACAGAATAACTTTACTTCACTAGAAATAAATCTCATGTGCCTTCACTTCTTGACCACTTTATTAAAAAACACTAATCTTTGTTTCACCCCGTTTGAGGCTTTATAAACTACTGTTAAGGTCCATAATATATGTGTATAAACTCAAGTCATCATAGTTTCTAGACTGCAGAAATGATCACCTCTCCTGGAGTAGACAAACACCCAAAAATATTCAGCCAAGAACAGATTTGTTGCCAGAATCTGACCATTTATGAAAGGCTACTGCAAGGCAAACACAAACTGGGGATTAATAGATGGGCCACTGCATTACACCAGCAAGCTAAAGCCACGAGGGAAGAGTTTCTAATAAAGTGGCCACAGTAAGGGAAAAAGTTGTGATTTAAGCACCGACCATCTGTTTGAGGAGGGGGGTTCTTTTGTTGACTTAAACTCTAAAGCACCTCTGTGAGAAGGAGGTTTTATTGCTGGGCGCTAATAAACACAGATAAGGACAGGAAGCTGTTGCTCAGGAAGGGTTTAGCGGGACGGCCACATGCCCTTTGCTCTCTTTAGTGACAGGAGCCTGTTCTTGCAAGAATGAACCTCTTTTCTGCTCTTTTCAGCCAGGTCTCTGAGCGTCATCCACTACACCACTTTATTCTGGAATTGTAAAATGGACGTATGAAAACACTCACTCGCTCATTTTCATAGCCGCTTGTCCTGATTAGGGTTGCGGGGGGTGCTGGAGCCTATTACAGCCTATTGCATTTAGCATCTCCAATCCGTATGATATGTCTTTGGATTATGGGAGGAACCCGGATCTCCCAGAGGAAACCTACATGGACACAGGGAGAACATGCAAACCCCACACAAAACGGCCCTGGACCGCCCCATCTGAGAATCGAACCCAGGACCTTCTTGCTGTGAGGCGCATGCGCCACCGTGCTGCCCCAAGGAATTTGTGGAAATTTGTCTATTTGCCTATTAAATCTTTTATCCAAAACATTATCCCATTAAAGTATAAAGCAGCACGTCAAAAAGATCAAGAAACACACTGACGTTGTTTTGGATACCAACCACTTTCTTATGGTCTTTGCTTAACTGTCATGCAGTATATGATGCGGAGGGGTATTATTAGAATATGACTTTTGACAAGGAATAAAGTGAAGGCGGATGGAATTTCTATAAAGGAGTCACTGGATGCCGTCATTGCTGTTGCAAAAGACATATTGTATCGATGAAAAGAACCTTCCGTTGAAAGCTGCTTTGCCATCATCTTCTCCCATTCTCCATGATTTTCATGTCACGCTCTGCAGCACTAGCAGTGGTTCTAAAACACAATGTAGAATACCGATGAATCCATGACTTCATCCATTTAAATACAGATTTAAGCAACAATCACTTGGACTTTCAGTTGGACTTTCATGCTCCCAGCTGTACAGAATAGTCACTACCGTAAACGGTCAAAAAAGTGGGCAACATCTTTGACAAAATCGCCCCTCCCCCGCTGCCATGAAGCAGAAGTGAAACTAAATTAAATGAGCAGTTTTGATGCTGGACTCATAAGCTTAGCGGCCAAAGAACTGGAGCTGGCTCTGTAAGTATGAATTTGTTAAATGATGTGATTACTTTTCGGAGAACTGACTGAACATGTTGAATGACATTATTTTAATCAGCTTATTGCTCAGATGGCCAAGCCTGGATTCTGAATATTCTTTTAAGCGGCTAAGAAGATTTATTAATGTTTGATTGTTCAGCCTCAATAGAAGATCAGCCAAGACAGGTTTGGTGTTTGAAGTTTGTTTCTTTAGTTTTTTCTAAAGCTTATATAACAGAGGTGTATGCCAATAATCCGATCACGGGCCACATTCAACTTCAGTACGAAACTAAAGAAGCAGAATTCACACACGTCTGCTAATTGACTGCATTTGACTTTTTGGTGAGACTACCTTTAAAAGTTCATTGCCTTGATCTCAGTTAGTTCATTGTTTTTGTTAATTCAGTTCTTTTCCCAGTGATGTGCAGTAAATGATATGGAAAGGTTTTATTAAAGTATTGAAGTGGGTTGCAGAGTCTAATGTGAAAGATCAATAAGGCCCGAAAGGCTAAGCATTTAACTGATTTATTCTTTAAAAAAAAAACAAAACATGAAAATAAGGGAATTGTTCAACCAGCATCAAGCTTTTAGTAATATGCTGCTTAGATCAGCTATGGAAAAGAATCAGTCAGTGCTTCAAAAATGGAGCAAAACGAAACTGTTCCGTGGAAGGAGTGAGTAACATGGTCGACTGCAACAAACCTGTTGACCCAAAGTAAACCTTTCAGTGGGCAGCTCGAGGGCAAGTAGCAAAGTAGAAATACGAAAAAGTCCTTAGTAGTTTTCAGGTAAATGAGCATTTTTTACGATTACTTCCTGAATTTTTAACAAAAATATCTTCGGTTTTAAATTCTGACATTTATAAACAGACTTTTTTTAAATGGATTTGAGGGAAAGTATAGATTATTTTAATTCAGCCTTCCCAAGACTGATTTCAGCCTATAAAAAAAAAATCCACCATTCCATGATGTGACCACAGACATAAACAATCTAGTGTGAACTCTGTGGCAGCAGAACCTGAAGGAGAGATGGATGAAAGTGAAGCAGTGCAGTTAATGTCCATTGCTTTCAGCAGATTTTTATTTCAGTTAAAGTTCGAGTGTAACTGTCTTTTAATTGTATTAATATGAATTTCAGTTCACAAGATCTACCTTTCACTCTTCTGTCTCAGTGTACCCAGAGCACATTCTAGAGCCTGTCTGTTTTACTTTTACTGAGTAAATAAGGGCAATCAGTACTCTTACTTTGAGCAGAGGCCATTTTTACTTTAAGTGTAAAAGCATTTGAATTCAACTGTTTTATAAAGAATTATTCTCAATGGAGTCAAAGTGGGTTCTGGTTCTTCTCCAAAGATCCCTTTTAGCACCTTCCATCAATATAACTCAGCACCACATATGAATTAGTCACGGTCCTGATAAACGTCTGATTGCACTTAATTGATGCTGTTGTTATAGCAACATGTTTTGCTTTCGTTTAGTTAAATTGTCCAAAAACCACACTGTGTTTATGATCCATTTATTTTCATTACAAATGAGCGGTTTAGGGAAATTTCCTGACCTCTCAAACAAGTATGACTTTAACTCTGCAGTTCATTTCCTTCTGCTTAGATTGCAACATACACTGTGCATGACTGTTTATTAATAGTAAGGGGAAATTCTTGTTTCTGCTGTACTTAGAAATGTTTAATTCACTGATTGCAACATTCACTTTCTGATGAAACAGAACTGCAACAACTGCAAGCCTGGCCTCCTGAGTATGAGTATCTTTTAATTTCTTGGGGCAGTGGTGGCCTAGTGGTTAGGGAGTTGCCCTGGATCAGAAGATCGTGGGTTCAATTCCCTAACCAGTAGTTTGCCCTGAGGTACCCTTGAGCAAGGTACCGTCTCCATCACTGCTCCCCGGACTCTTTCAATAGCTGCACCGTGCTGCATGTGTGTATGGGTGAAACGCAGAGGATGAATTTGATTGTGTTGTGCTGTGCTGCATTTCACAATGACAAGGGTTGTCGCTTTCACTTTACAAATTACCAGTATTTTGACTAATACACAATAAAGCAATCAAGCATTAAAAGAATGTACAACAAAATATGACATTCTCTTTTGTGCTAGTGCAAGGATTAGCCCATCCTTTATATATAAGTTGCAATTCTGATTATTTTGTGTACAAATCAAATTTTTCAATTTTGCAGAAGATGCAAAAGATGGGCAGATAATGATTCTTTTTAACTGAAACAGAAAAACAATAAAACTAAATTTGCCCAGGTTTTTGCATCAGACAGAAGAAATTTAACTGATATCAAAACCAAACACAGTCTGTGCTTGAATGCTCCAAACACAAGGATGGTTGTGCTTGGAAAATCAGTGTGGAAGACTTGAATTCATTTCCACTTTTAGCACTGTATGATTCAATAATGCAATTTACTGCTTCATAGCGTGCATAAAATTCAGGATGAATCTTTATTGGAAGTGGATTTTTTGACCAAGTGATCATTGGATCATGTCAATGCATTGGTTCTCCTAAAGACCCACAGAAACTCACCTAAACTTTGGAGGTTAACCAGGATATTTGAATCACACAGCCATTTAGTGATTAGTGAGAGGCCAAGGGTTGGATTTTAGCCTTCTCTGAGCAGGCCGGTTCCACTGCAGTATTGTAAGTGATAAAGAAATATATGTTCCATTCCACTGAAGATGTTTTAACTACTAATTTGTCAAATTGATTACCATGCAGGTGCAATGAATCACTGCAGGAAACGAACTCAAAACTTTGTGGCATTAAGGTAAGAAATTTGCATTGGATTGCATAATACTGTGTATGGTAAATTTGTCTCTATATATAATATGTCCTATTTTGTGTCATTTGAAGGTTGGCAGTAGAAGGACCAAGTTGTGTCTCCTTGAGAAGTTCCTGTTCCAAATTAGAGCCAATAGACTTGAAAGAAGCACCCACTTTTCCTTTACACAGGTTTGGGGAGACATTTCTGCTGATAATACTCCATTTTTTAATCACTTAATTAATCACTGATAAGCATAATTAGTAGTGATTATTAGCATAATTAGAATTAAGAAGCTGAATGACACTTACGTGTGTTTACAAGAATGGTAATGGAATTGTCTGCATGGTTTTTGAAGTTCATCGAAATGGCCAAGACGAGTCTCCTTGGAAGCTGATTATGAGTCTATCAGAAATGAGTCATTAGAGCAACCAATGACTTCCATGACAGAAGACATTTCTACCTTCCCTTGGTAAGCCAACAACACAACATTGCCTTATGAACTTTTTACCTTTTTGGACCATTCATTGAGAAACGTTAATAAATGACATTTTGTATAATAAAATTCTTAGATAAATGAAATATTTAGTGTGTTTATTACACACTGTGTAGATAAAATGTGCTCTTATTCTAAAACATATTATAGGAAAATATATAATTTCTTCTTTTTATTTAGGAGTCATTGTGTCACTCTTCCAGTCTCACCCATGGATACACAAGCACAGTTGCAACAAATACATAAATGGAGACTAAAGGAAAAGTTCAGTTACATTTACAGTGATGTGTCTGGACAAGGTCATCCAGTGTCCCTGAATAATATTTACACAGAGCTCTATATTACTGAGAGTGATAGTGGTAATGTCAATAGAGAACATGAAGTGAGACAAATCGAAATCCTATCCAGGACACAAACAACAACAGAAAAACCAATCAAATGCAATGACCTCTTCAGATCTCTCCATAGAGACGACAAACCCATTCGGAGCGTGCTGACAAAGGGTGTCGCTGGCATTGGGAAAACAGTATCTGTCCAAAAATTTGTCATAGACTGGGCCGAGGGAAGAGGGAATCAGGACATAGAGTTTATTTATCCACTTGCATTTCGCGAGCTCAACCTGATGAGGGAAAGTCAGTTCAGCTTGATTGAGCTTCTTCGCTATTTCAAAATGGAGACTCCTCAAGGGAGAAATACTCAGAATCAAAAAGTTCTTTTCATCTTTGATGGACTGGATGAATCCCGCTTTCCTCTGGACTTTCTGAACAACGAGAGAAAGGTTGACCCCACTGAGCGAGTGTGTCTAGATGTTCTGCTGACAAACCTCATCAGTGGGAACCTTCTTCCAGCTGCCCTTTTTTGGATAACATCCCGTCCAGCAGCGGCCAGTCAGATTCCACTTCAGTACATTGATCTGGTAACTGAAGTACGAGGATTTAATGACCCCCAGAAGGTGGAATATCTCAAGAAAAGAATAAGTGACCAGAGCCTGGCCTCCAAAGTCATCACACACATTAAGTCCTCAAGGAGCCTCTTCATTATGTGCCACATCCCGGTTTTCTGTTGGCTTTCTGCCACGGTTCTAGAGAGAACTTTAGGTGACTCAGATAGTGGAGACGTTCCCAAGACACTGACTCAAATGTACACACACTTCCTGCTGATCCAAACCAAAGCTAAAAATGACAGATACTCTGAAAGAAATGAGGTCAGTGATGAAGATATGATTCTGAGATTGGGCAAACTAGCATTCCAGCAACTGCAAAATGGCAACCTGATATTCTATGAGGAAGATCTATGCGCTTGTGGGATTGACGTCCAGGACGCGGTGGTCTACTCAGGAGTGTGCTCCCAGATTTTTAGAGAGGAATGTGCAATGACTCAGCATAAAGTATACTGCTTTGTACATCTGAGCATCCAGGAGTTTCTTGCAGCCATTTATGTGTTCTACATGTGTAAAATCCATAACTGGAATGTTCTTGATCAGAAAAGTTGCACTACAGAAGATCACAGCCAGAACGCACTACATGACCTGCACAGGACTGCAATAAATCAAGCCTTACAGAGTGAAAACGGCCACCTGGATCTTTTCCTCCGTTTCCTTTTAGGTCTTTCCCTGGAGTCCAATCAGATCTTGCTTCAGAGGCTACTGATACAGGCTGGATGCAGCGTTCAAATCACTGAAGCAACGGTGGATTACATCAAGAAAAAAATTGAGGAGAACTCTTCAACAGAGAAGTCCATCAATCTGTTCTACTGTCTGAATGAACTGAATGAATTCTCCTTGGTGAAGGATATCCAGCACTACCTCAATTCAGAACGTTTCTCCAAACTCTCCTTGGCACAGTGGTCAGCTCTGGTGTTTATGTTACTGACATCAGAAGAGAAACTGGATGTTTTTGATCTCAAGAAATACAACAAATCAGATGAAGGTCTCCTGAGGCTGATGTTGGTGGTCAAAGCTTCTGAAATTGCTCTGTAAGTAGCCTGTAAATCTTGCAGATTTAAGAGATGTGCACAACGGCCAGTGCAAAAATAATGAGTTGTTTTACTTGATTCCAATAATATTTAGCAAAAAAGGTTATTCTTGTGCAAATTATTCATAAGTTTGAATCAAATCATTGCATAATTTTTTCCAGAAACAGTACAATGACGATTGATTTTATACATTAAACATATATATATATATATATATACATTATTCTCAGGCTGGATAACTGTGGCCTGACTGAGAGATGCTGTAAAGCATTGGGATCTGCAGTTAGCTCAACCTCTTCAAGTGTGCGAGAGCTGGATTTAAGCAGCAACCCCATAGGAGACACAGGATTGCGGCTTTTTACCAACAGATTGGAAGATGCAAAAAGTAAATTAGAGAAACTCAGGTAAGGTTTCTGCCTTTCATTACTGGGTAATGAATCAATTTGCTGTATCAAAACTATAATTTGATAATAGCTTTAAACGCTCCTTCTTTACTTCAGCATGATAAACATGTTGCATTTCCTAATGGAAAATGTTACTTTGAGGTTCTGATGTCTCTGCAGGCTCTCTTACTGCAAAATCACAACCCAGGGCTGCTCCATCCTGGCAACAGAGCTCATTCCAAAACTTTCACACCTGAAAGAATTGGACTTGAGTGAGAACAGTCTGAGGGAGGCTGGAATCCAGATATTAGCAACTCAGCTTAGAAACCCAAACTGCAGATTGGAGATACTGAAGTGAGTAGCTCTGCAAAGATATTTATAAATGACAGGAAAGGCAATTTGCCCAGCCTGGCAATGTGAACTCAGTTTTACTCTGTATAGTGAGGCATGAGTCTGAAATGTAACAAATTTCTGGTGGGTTGGGATTCTTTTCCCACCGGCTGGCAGGCTGAAGGACTGCAGAGTTACTCCTAATGGAAGTGTAGCAATAGCCTCAGCTCTGAGGTCTAACCCCTCACACCTGAGAGAACTGGACCTGCACTGGAACAACCCGGGAGATCATGGGGTGGAGCAGCTTGTGGCTGTTATGGAGGATCCATCCTGTAAACTTGAAGTATTATGGTGAGATCTCTTTTCTTTGTATTTGCAGGCTATTTCAGATCATAACAACATGGATATTCATTACACAAATATATTTGACAAAACTTCTATGCAATTACTGTTCAAATGAAATGGCAAGGCCATTGTTATCCATTAAAAGTCCAATCTTAGCTCTAATCTTAATCTGGGAAACTAGCTCCATGCCGGGAAGATGCATGTCCAGTATAAGTCCTGAACAATTTGCCTGTTTTTTAGGTTAAGTTATGGTTTGCTCACTGAGAAGGCCTGTGCAGCACTTGCATTGGCCTTTAGATGCAGCGCTACTGGTCTGAAAGCAGTGGACCTGAGTGGAAACCCTATACAGGACGAAGGAGTGGAGCTGCTCTCTGGTGGGTTGGGAAGTCCACACTGCAAACTGGAGATACTGAGGTCAGAGCCATCACACAGCTTTAAATTCACATCAAACAACACATTAATCTGCATACAAACTCTTCCTTTCCTCCTCTGAGATTAACTGAAGGGGCTTTGAAATGGATTTGGAACGCGCCTGTTGGTGGCAATTTCACTCACGTTGTGATAAAATCTGTTGCTCCAGGTTGACATTTTGTGGAATCACAGAGAAAGGGACTGCTGCTTTGGCTTCTGCACTTACCGCAAATCCTGCAACCCTGAAAGAGTTGGATCTAAGTCAGAACCTCATCGGAGATTCTGGAATGAAAGTGCTCTCCCAGGTGGTGGAGAACCTCAAATGCACACTTCAAACATTGAGGTGAAGTTTTAAAGGATTTTAATAGAATATATACTGAGCTGCCATTAGTTCTGAGTTTATAACACTCAGTTTTTCCTTCCATTTCATCACTGCTGGGTAAAAGCCCAGCAGAAAGAAGGTGGAGGATTATCCATTTGTAGGTTTGGGACTGGAGGCTCAATAGAAAGTAACTACATTTCTGTCTCCCTCTACAGGCTAAGAGAAAGTGGAGTCACAGAGGAAGGCTGTGCTGCTCTTGCATCAGCTCTACACTCAAATCCTGCTCATTTGAGAGAGTTAAATCTGGGTAACAACGATCTGACAGACGCAGGAATCAAGCCCCTTTCTGCTGTGCTGAAGAATGGCAAAAGTGGAATTGTAAAACTGGAGTGAGTCCTTTAGACAAAACAGTGTGACATTTCCATGAAACCAAATTGCAGAGCTAATTTAATGTTTCTTGCCACCAGGCTGAATCAGTGTGGCCTAACTAAGGAAAGCTGTGATCAGCTGGCTGCTAATCTCTGCATAGTAACCTCAAGTCTCAAGGAACTGAACCTGGGAGGAAATCATCTACAGGATTCAGGAGTGAACACTCTCTGTGCCGGATTAGAAAGTCCACAGTGTAAACTGGAGGTTCTAAGGTGATCCTGAGCTGCTGCTTCTTCTTTCGGATGCTCCCGTTTAGGGGTCGCCAAAACGGATCATCCGTTTCCATTTCTTCCGATCCTCTGCATCTTCCTCCTTCAAACCGGCCACCTGCATGTCCTCTCTCGGTGATCCAAGCGTTTACTAAAATCTAGTTTCCTTGTAGATTTTAAGTAGAAAACTAGAAATCCTGCTCACTCAAACACACTTTGTAATAAAAGTAAACTTGCAGACACTTTTGAAGCCTGCTCTTTGGCTTTTTGCTTAACGTTAAGCAGCTTTGTATTCACATAGAAAAGTTTCAAACCGACTGGCCACAATGATCAGCTGTATGCTTGGAAATGTTGGAGGATTTTTTAAAACACTATCTACATGAATAATGAAGCTCCTATTTTGTCTTGAAGGCTGTTCAGCTGTGGGGTCACAAAGGAAAGCTGTGCAGTTTTAGCATCAGCTCTACGTGGCAAATACACAGTTCTGAGAGACCTGGACCTCCGAGAAAACAACATTAAAGACACCGACATAAAGGAGCTCGACAAATTAGTGGAAAGTCCATACTACACACTAGAGAAAATTAAGTATGTTTGCTGAGTTTTCTCATTCAGTGCTCTTCATTACAAATGAAAGTTTATAATATAATTGAATCATTTTACATTTTTTTTCATCAATTTTTTGTTGAATATTAACTTATACATTTTTTCTTTTACCAGTTTATACTGAACTCCCCAAGGACATCGCCAAGGAGATACTGTAAATACAGGAGCCATAATTGGCCTTTTATAAGTTATTTATTAAATGTATTTATTATTTTTCTACTGTGTGTTTTAGGGCCATTGTCATAGCATCTATGAAGTCCAGATGTCATGTTTTTTTTGTGATCCGTTTTTTTCTGGTCTCAGACTAAAAGCACTGATTTCAGTGGTCATGTTGTCAGCACAGCTAGAACGGTACAGTTAGTACAGCTAGTTCACCTTAAAGGATGTTAGATGGTTAATGCCGTTACTTCATGTTGGTTAATTAATGCAGATTTTTGCTCTGCCGCCAGTGTTAATGAGAATCTTTACTAAATAAGGAATTAAGATGAGCAACACATTAAGATGTTATAAATAAGTTGTTCAATTTAAACATTTTATTAAAGTATTTATTCAATAAAAATAAAAACGAAAATGCAATGACTAGCCTGTTTTCTTTCCATGCTTGGGGAAGGACAGAGTTCTAAGGCCCAATGTGGAGTTATCTGAAATCGTAACACGACTGGGAAAACATTTAAAACATTTAACACGACACCCTATCTGCCTCAAATTTAATTCAAATGATTTTCATAATTTGAATCAAAAGGAAAGGCTAACATTTAAATGGCAAAGTTGTCTTTCAGAGCTTGAGTAAAGAATTTCTGGTATAGACTAAAAGAATATCCATCACATGTACTTTATTAGGATTTTTTTTTATTGCGACAGAATAAACTCTGCCATTTATAATAAAACAGTATGCCAATATGTACACAGCGGCTCCAACAGAAATTGAAATAGTCACATATACAAAGAGAAACTGAAGTATATCAGACAAAATCTGAAACCCTCGAGAACCAACAGAGGTGGGAAAAGATTCCAAAGCCATCCAACCAATAAAAGAAAAATTTTCTCTCAGTTAAAATGGAGGTGGATGATCATCGTTGTAACTGATGGGATCTGCACTACATTGTAGCTGCTTTGTATCTGTTCGATCATTAAACTCTATCGTTCAGATCTTTCCATTGCTCTACGGGAACATTTCATGAACATTACACAGTAAGCCAGATAGTCACATGTTCAAGGTAGTCCAACAGGATGGCTCTTTAGCTCTACTTCATTTCGGATCGAGTTATCTGGCCAACTTACGTATCCTGCTTTTTTTTTTTTTTTTTTAAATATACACCCATCGTTGTGGTTCAGTTATTTACAGTATCCCAGGCTTCACCAGTAGAATGTTTTAGTGAGAAAGCTGGCAGCTGAACTTAACCAGCTTCCACTGGAGTCCTGTATGGCAGTAGTGCGAGACACAGCACGATCAGTTTCCTTCTCAGGACTCTCATCTTCGGGCAGATAATCTGGCAGGTGGGAATTCTCCTCTACCTTTATACCTGTAGAGCCAAAAGGTATGAGAACCTGCAGCAAAGAAAAACAAGAACAAGATCTGAATGTAAGGTACTAGACAATCAAGTTATATTTGGCATCATATGGTCAGGTTTCTACTGCATCATTAACAAAGCAGTAACAACAATAAAATATCAGCGTCATTGGGTTATATATAAATTTGGTATTGAATAAATCTAGCAGTCTACATTTCACATTAACAAAAAAACAACAAAAAAACAAAACAACAGAAACACCAGACTATGTAGATCTGAAGTTCTGCTTTTTAAATTATAGTTAATCTCCCTACATGTCTGGAAGCAGGATTGGACACTCAGGCTATCAAACTGGCAAAAGACAAAGCAGATTTGACCTCACCTACCTCTTCACCACTCTCATCCTTCACCACCTGCTGGGCTGAAAGCACTTTAGTGGCCGCAATGGCTGTGGCAAGGCTCTAAAGAAGAGAAATGATAAATTATCATGATCAAAAATAGCTAACTATGTTCATTAACAATGAAAAGTGTGCAATTTATCACCAAAAGACCTGCTTAAGTATGAATGTGGGCTGAACAGATAATGATGACGACGTACCTCAGTGGGCAGATCTGCACGCACACGCACTGTGCATCTTTTCAGAGCCATTTGGAAAGTGAAGCTAATCACTCCTTTGACCTTCAATAGTGCATCTTCACACATACCTCGCTGATGCTGGAAAAATGAAACAAAAAGAACACATTCAAGTTAGTCCACAACTTAACGCAGCTCATATTCATGTGTTGTATCATCTATATTCAAATGAGATAAAAGTATAACACATTAACACATAGGGGGTGTTTAAAGATGTCCATTCATTGAAACGTTAGTCCAAACACGTACACAGTTTAAGCAAACATGCAAGCAAGCCAGTAAACTATTGAGATATATTTTCTAAATGTAGCTATATAAAAGCCTAAATAAAGAAATGTGGTTTTTACAAGTATTTAAAAAAAAAAGATGTATAATGGCACCACTTGAACATTACAGAGTGGGGAAATTCTCTGCACTTACTGTTCCATCCAAACCCTGTATGTGCAGAGTAACTGATTTGGCCTTTTTATTGGAGCTGTTGATGAAAAACTGAGGTTTATTTCTCCTCCTGGGCTGCTCTGGAGTTCTGAACGTTTCTGAAGCACTTAACAAACCATGCACCTCTTTGGCAAGATCCGTTATGTCGTCACTCAGTACCTTACTGCATGAAACAATAAGCAGGCCGTTATCAGTCAGTGTATAATTTAATGTAATACCTGCTAATTAAAAAGCATCAAAACTGTCCAACTCACTTTTCCATCAATGTCTCCAGGGACACCATCATTCCAAGCTCATTCTTCATGATATTAATATTTTGGGATGATTCTGCCAAGTACCTCAGTGTCTAAATAATGAAAAGAGACATAAGTGATTAGGCTACTACAAAGGCTTGATAAACTGAAGCTCTTTCTTTCTCTGACAATTGTTTCATATATATTTTCGCACTTCAAAATACCTGAAAATGAACTGTTTTTTATTTATAAGTTTGATTTTTTTTTTTTTTTTGTACATTAAAATAGTTTTATAAAAGTTTTCTTACTGTATACATTCTATATTGTTTTGGATATAACACAAATTTTCTTGCGGTGGGATAAATCGAGTTTCTGTTCCATTCCATTCCTTTCTTTTCTATTCCAATGCATCATATTAAGAGGTTGAATTTATGGTTACAAGAGGAGTGTGACAAATGAAGATTGGAATCAAAGATAGTATACCTGTAGAGTGGCAAAAACTACTTGAGGGTCTTTGTAGTCTAGGAAAAGCACAAGCCCTGGTAAGCATCCCTGGTCCTGAACTATAGCTTCTCGATTCTGAGGTTCAGACGCCAGGTCTCGTAGCTGAGACACGACTGACATAGCATCCATCATCTTGCTGGATATCTGTGGGACAAGAAAAATGTCAGTAACAGAGAAGTCCCGTCACATTTTGAATCCTGATATATGCTTACTTAAAGCATGAGTATTCGGTAATCATGTCCACTATCTGACTTGAGGGCTGGTTTTACTTCATTTACAAAAGCAGCACTTAATCTTTATTGTGAGTGCCTTAAAATGGAGCGCTGGACAATACAATATGAAATAGTACATTTGTCCTCCAGGTCGGCAGTGATTAAGAGTGTGATGCCTTTTGAAAATCATGAAGCGGTTTATTTGGGTATTCTGCCACATCCATAAAACCTTAGGATAAGTGTGTTTCCACAGATTTTATAAAATGTAAACATGGTTACATTTTCAGGTTGTGCAGTTTGGTACACGTCAACATGATTTGACTGCATTAAAATGAAATGTGCAAGTATTTAACTGTGCAAAATATACAGGCAGTGCAATTTGCACATGTAACCATAGCAATAGTTTGCTCTTCTGCCACCTTTGATTATCATCTTACATTTTTCCAAAAGAAAAACAATAATATTCTATAATGGTCATATGAATAATATGATAATAACAGAGATGTTGTACTGCATAGAACTGTGTGCACAAGATTAAAGTGAAGTGAGTGAAAGTGGCCATTTGTCATTTTGAAATACAGCACAGCTCACAGTGAACAACAAAATGAAGCCTCTGCATTTAACCCACACACACCGTGCGGCAGGGGGCAGCTATTGAACGCACCCAGGGAGCAGTGATGGTGACAGTACCTTGCTCAAGCGTACATCCGGGTAAACGACTGATCTGGGATTCGAACCCACAACCTTCTGATCCTGGGGCCTAGTGCCTAAACAGTAGGCCACCGCTGCGCCTGATCTAAATGAAGTACAGTAGCTCAGTAGCTACACTGTTAAAACAAGGAAGCACCATCTATTACTGAACCTGGCCTTATCTCCGTTGTTCTTAAGAGTTAAGAACCATCTTCTCAGGGGTGTGTGTGTGTGTGTGGTAAACAAACCAGTTAGCACCAGTTAACAACGGTAGCAGTACAGGCTAACAAACCAAGCTTTTTAGCGTTATTTGAAAGAATCTTCGCCGTGCAACAACTATCGTGAGCCTGAGTTTATTATAATATCGTCCCGCATCCCGTTTTATCCCATTTCCCCTTCTTTTCACAAATGAATCGGTTTAAATTTCTTACCGTCGCTCGGCCTCTCCTCACCGCTTTCGTCAATACGAATTTCGCTCTTTCCTCACACGCGCTCCCATTGGTCGAAATCCCGACACGACGCAAATACATCCATTGTAGTCATTGGACGGACGCCGCCCGTTGGTCCAATCACAAGCGGCCTTGTTCATACAGCGTTATTTGATTTCATCTGCTGGCGTGAGTAAGTTTACGGGGCGATGCGATGAGGGGAAATGTTTGTGTTTTTTGTTTATTGTCAGACGTGTTGAGGTGATTTTTTGATGCTGGGATGTTCAGAGGTATGTGCAATGCTTATGCGCAGTCTAGCGAGGGATAAAGATACATTACTGGGTGGAAGAGCAGTGCGTTTCTGAAGTATGATTGAAGATCATGGGGTTAAAGGAGCCAGTGTTTTCAGCGCATGTGCGTTAGGAGTTAATAATGGAAAAAATAAACACTGGACAGTGTGGTTTGATGGTGTTTTTTTCTGCTGTTTTGTAGAAGGATTGAGTGTGATGCAGGTAATTTGATCACGTGTACTCTGCTGGACGTTCTCCCCTGTCCAGCCTGGCAGAAGCAGGTCCTGCTGACACCTTCATTGTCTTCTCTGGAGAAAAGCACAGGCACTACCATCACTGATGTCTCTGCTGGAAGACATTGTCAATCTGCTGAGATATGTCCTTGAATATTTTGGAGTGCCTGCAGACATGGTAAGTAAAATACACTTCTGTAGGGTTTATTTTCTGCAGGAGTGTGAGACTTTCATGCAGATGAGTCTTTTTAATGCAATATATTTAGATGATCATATTTTCTCAATTACATGAATAGGAAGAAATCTGAATCTCTTCTTAATTAAGTTGTAGTCCTTCTTTCTCGTTTGCTCTTTAGACCTTATTCTGGTCTGTTGGACCGGTCTTTGGGATCCATTGTTTTAACTTGCACCCCTCATTTGAACAAAATGATCAGTGAACAAGCCCAAGACTTCTTCTGCTCCAGAGGTGAATAAATGTCTCTCTGGCTGGCAGTTTCCTCATGTAGTTTAATGACATTAGATTGACTGGAGAAGCTAAATTTACTCTTAGGTGTGCATTTTGTGTGTATGTGTCCTGCAGTGAACTTGCAACCTGTCCAGAGTGTTTTTATTTTTTCGTCTTATAAGCTGTGGGCGTAGGCTCGGATACCCCCCATGAGTCCTGGGATAAACAGCTGGGATGGTGGATTGATGGAAAATTATAATGGTACAAAGTGATAGTTTTAGCAAGTACTGTTCACTAAAAGTTTAAATGCACTAAATGACAGTATATGTATATCCTTCCCAAATGACATGCATGACAATTTTGACAGAAGTTTGAAAGCAACGTTATTTTACATCGTTATGGTTGCTCTGAAATAAAAGGTAAAGAAGGGAAAGTATGTCTTTCCTTGAAACCTAACAAATATATTCAGTTTTTCTAGCACTCAAGTAAAGAACAAAATAAACCAAAAGAACTTAAAAAGCAATTACTCGGCTTATTTCCAGTCTTGCTGTGGTGATAGATGCTGCAGTCCCACTGAAATCTTTAGGGAACTCTGCTTTGGGCTGACGTTTTTATTCAAGTTGGTTTTTGATGCTATTTTTAGTTGCACTGGAGTGATTATACCAACAGAGGCAGCGACCTTATATCTTCTCCAACCTCAGATTTTGCTCTCTAATGTATATCGTTTTCATCTCTAATGTGCTGGAAAAGAAACTGAAATGTCATCCTAAAATAAAAACACTCTTTTCATTATTGCAGCTGGTTCCAGTCTGGGAGACTACTCTGCGTGGACAGTATCGGAGCGTTGTTCGAATGATTGGGACAAACCTGCCCCTGGCACCTTACCCCCGAGTTCATTTTCAGGTATTCTGGAATACAAAGTCATCTCTCTAACAGTGTTTTATTCCCGGTATTTACAAGGATTCCAGTAACTTGTTTTTTCATTTTTTTGGGGGCGTCAGCAGATAAGAGTCATAACCATGAAAACTCTGACCGTCTACATGCAGATGTTTTGCTGCACTTGCTATGAAATATTAATAAGAGTTTAGTAATAAGAGCCATTTTGAGGTCTATTGATTTGATGCCTGCTTAAATGTGTTTTTGTTTTTGTGCAGATTCCTCTGCAGACCTTTAGGAGACATGGCCATATTGATGTTTCAGTGGACGCTCCGGGTATTCCGTCTTTGGCAGATGTGTTGTTTGTTGCTGAGGACGAAGGAGATGGCTACACTAAGTTCAGGTAGCTTGAGAGAGATGTTGGCATCATGTTGGCATCAGATTTTAGTTTAAATCCTGTATTATTCTGTATTGTTGGTCTTTTTTTTTTTTTTTAAAACCTCATCATAACACACTTTGGACAGTGTTCCATTTACACGGGCCGTTTGAGTAATTTGCCCTTATTCCGATGCGACTCTGTGATATAACAGATGCTTTGGAACATTTGCTTGTTCTAGGTGGTAGAACCTCTCCATCTTCGCTACATTAGGACAAAGTAGTGTCCTTAGTCCATTAGGTCTAGTAGTGGGATACTTGCCTATGGAGCTATGGACCAGGAGGTTGCAGTTTCAGTCTCACCTCCAGCACCACCACCTTTGGGTTCCTGAGCAAGACCCTTAACCTGGAGTTGCTCCAGGGAGTCTGTCTGTAATTAGGTCATGGAAGTGTCTTTTGGATAAGAGCATCTGCCATTTAAAAAAAAAAAAAAAAAAAAAAAAAAAGTAAACATAAAAGCTTGTGTTATGATTTGTTTAATACTGTTGCACTCACAATGCTTGATCTTTTTAGAACCGTTTTTATTTTATGCTGGGAACTGCCTCCACATCGAAATCCTGAGATAATAAATCTAAAAAAATAATTATTCATCGGGATGTTGAAGCTGCACAGATACTTCCTCACAGCTTATTTGAACTGCAGGAGTTCTGTCCCAGTGACGAAATGCGAATGGCTCCAGAGGGTTGAAAGGCCAGCGACTGCTGTCTCTTCTGCTCAGATCGGACACCGAGTTCCGGATCAGAACGTGCAGCCTGAGGCCCTCCAGAAGATTTCTGCACTAGAGGCTGAGCTAATGAAGCTGCGAGCTCAGATTGCCATGATAGTCACAACTCCAACAGGTAGCCACACCATAAAAATGAAGAAGCTAAACCCTGAAATGATGCTGCCCAACCCCTGCTTACATCTCTGTTGGATAGAGGTGGATTTTCAGGCTTGATATAAATGTTTTTTCTTTTCCAGGTGACGGTACCCTCCCGAGTGCTCCTGCCACACCCTGTACTGCTCCTCTACCAGCTCCTGTCCTTACCTCTACTCCTTTCTGTGCGGCACCTCCTCCTCCTCCTCCTCCACCTCCTCCTCCACTTCCTCCTGCTGTGGCTATCAGCTCGGCTCAGGTCTCAGTGGCGCAGGTGATCAGACAGAGGCAATCAGCCAGGAAAGATAAGGCTGAACATTGTGCGCCAACAACAGCGTCCACTGTCCCCTCCATGCTGGACGTCCTGAAAGACATGAACCAGATTAAACTCCGTGCTGTGGACAGGTATGCCAGTATTCACTGTGCTTTTGGCAACTTCTGTTTAGGGGTCATCACAGTGGATCTTCTGTCTCCATTTCTTCCTGTCCTCTGCATCTTCCTCATTCAAACCGACCTGCATGTCCTCTCACAACGCATCCATGAACCTCCTCTTTGGTTTTCCTCTTTCCTGCCAGCTCCATCCTCAGCATCCTCCTCCTAATATAATCCTCGTCTCTCCTGTGGACATGTCTTAACCAACGTAACCGTGGTTCTCCAACTTTGTCTCCAAATTGAGACCTGACCTGAGCTGTCTCTCCTAATATACTCATTTCTAATTCTGTCCATCCTCGTCACTTCCAACGAAAATTGCAGCATCTTTTACCTCTGCCACCTCCAGCACTGCCTCTGTCTTTGCATTAGTGCCACTGTCTGCAACCTGTAAAGCATAGCTGGTCTCACTACCGTGTCAGTATTCACAACTCCTTTATTTCAGTGGTTTCAATGTGAAGAATGTGATCTCTCCTTATTTTTTAAAGTTTTCAGGATCCACAATGTGTGTTTTTAAATTATTTTTTAAAATCTAATTCGCTGGAATGTTTAAGGAAGCACCAATAGGACCCCCCCCCCCCCCCTCTTCTCCAACTTTTTATGCACTGCACTAAATTGAGTTAAATCAGGCTTGCTTTGTAAAGAAACATGCATTGTTCTTTTCTAACAGACGATGTATCAAAATGCTTCGAGAAGAATATAGTTACGTGTCATGATCAGACAGCGGGACAGCGTTGGTCTAGGGTTTAGGGACTAGGACCCAGGATTGGAAGCTCATGGGTTTGAATCTTGAAGCATTTGTTTGTGCAAGGTTGCAAGGTACCGCCCCATCACTGGTCCCCTAGTGCTGGATGAGGATTTCCACTGCTATAGGGCTTAAAAACAGAGGATGCATTTCGTTGCGGTTCACTATGTGCTGTGCTGTTTCACAATGACCAATAATCACTTGACGCTAAACATTTTTTATCGCCAAGCTTTAGTCTCGGGCATCCAGCTGTGTATTTGTGTTTACTTTAATGGCCATTTCCTCTAATGGCTCTCTGAGAGGCAGTTTTAAGAGTCATTCAACACTTTAGATTTTTTTTCAGAACAGGGCTTTTCACATGTAAAGAATTTAAAGTGGTTTTATCATAGAAATTCTTTAAACGCAGCATGTTAAAGAGGCTGACAAAATCAATAAAACGCTTTGTGCTTCCATCATTATGTTTGTAATCTAGTTTACAGCCGATGGCGCACACACATATTCGTCTGTTGTGAAGTTGTGAATTGGTTAGTTGTGAAACTGAATTGGTTCTACTGCTTGACAAGTTACATCATTCTCTGTTCTATATCCATGACTAAACATGAAAAGTGTGTGATCCCTTTTGCACTCTCTGTTTTCAGGTCTCCGGGCGGGACCCCTGTGCGGAGACGGAGGAGCAAGGGCGTGGCGTGTGTGACGGACCCTGCCGCACTCATTGCTGAAGCATTGAAGAGAAAGTTTGCACACAAGCTGCGAGACGACTCGTTCGATAAGGAGAACCGCTCGGCAGAGCTTTCGCCTTTTAGCAGCCCGGACACACCCAGAGTAAGACTGTGTACAGTGCTTCTGGCACTGACTCATTTTATGGCTTAATTTTTAGGACGGTCCCACAGACAGAGTCCCCACAGTGAAAAAACAAAGCTGGCATTTATTTAAATACAGAAAGTAAGAAATAAGCTGCATTGTTTTGTTGATTTTGTTTTATTATTAAGTGAAGTTTTGACCCATCTGAAGCAGTGAAGGCTGATTCACACCATATGAAGCCTTTCCATTCACCTTCATTCATCTTCTTCTGGTAATGAAGTGGGGTGGATCCCCTCAAAGACCACATCACTACACGGAGAGGGTTTCAGTTTGTGTTTGGGGGGACTGGAGTTGTTGTGTGCTTATGACTTCGTGTCATTTATTTCTGCAATTAAATGTTGTAAATAAATCTCAAGTGGATATAAAATATGTAATATTAATATTGGAGCAGAGTATATGAGGAGACTGGAGGGGTGTTTTCACTCAGTTGAATGAGTTGAGCAATCAGTTGTAGCTCATTTAACTCATTTATAAAGTAGTTCTTACTTAAGGAAAAGAAGTCAAATATAAAGCTGGAAATTTCTGCAAATTAAGGTATGGCATGTATTCTCATTGTTAGTTATTTATGGAAACTTAGTTTTTTTATTATTTAAGATGAGAAATAAAATCCAATTTTGTTGCATGAAACCGCTTTCACTTTGGTCCGCAAAAGGTTTCGGGTGTCGCCCCACTTCCATGTTGTTTTGGCAGACAGACTATAAAATAGCTAACCTAAAGCTATTGGGTAAAATTCAAATTGGCAAACTATTGTTGTATAAAAAAGGGAGATTAAGCTTGGTTTGCTGTTGTTGTTCTGAAGTCGTTCATGTATGTTAAGTTTCTTTCTTTTAGTACTAAGTATGGCTTTACAATTCATGTAGATCTGGATATACAGTCCTAGTCTAGTGAAAGTTACATTGGAGCCAAAAATGTGACTACGGGTGAAAACCTAGATTAGATTAGGTAGATTACCAAGATCAGAGTTACTACTGACATTGCAGTGTAGCCTAGATTTCCATTTAAGGTAACGGACCTTATAAGTCTGAGATCTTCTGCGCGTGCAGAGTTGTACCACTGGGGTGTGCTGTTTTACTGTCTGAGGCTCAGCTTGTTAAGTTTTCTTGCTTTTGTCCTGGATGGCAGTAAAAGGCAAGACACAATATTTACTTTCTTCTTCTGAATTAGCAGTTTGGTTTTTCTTTTTTAACCCTTTCTTCTGCATTCTGTTTTGCAGCTTTCACAGCCCATGAGACGCGTTCAAGGGCGACTTCACCTGTGACCCCGAGTTCATAGAGGAAGCGCGTGACAGAGATGAGTCTGCTGAAATGCCTTTAAAGATTTTCTTGCTCTCGATTTCTTTCAGCATTCTCTGTCTTTATGGTACTTTGACTTTTGGGGAATTTTCAGTTCTTACACTGGCCTTTTTGCAGCCTGCTAAGAGGGGATGTTCAGCGTAAATGTGAAAGGCCAAAACTGTGACATGAGTATGAACGAAAGCAATGCATTTTGATTTTTATGCAACGCCTTTTAATATTTTTGTTCGATTTTATTTGAATATAAATGCATTTGCATTGCTCAGTCTGCTTTCTGTTCTTTCTTAAGAAAGATGAGGCCAATCACAGAAACACTCCACATAAAATGCATCACCCTTGCGTTTAATTTAACTTATTGTTCGGCCCTGGTGCTGATGTTGATGACAAATAAAGAAAGCCTGTTTGCAGGTGTGTGGGGGTGTGCAGTTCATGCAGTTTGCACAGAGATAATTGGTTGGTATGTTTCCATTCCTTGATAGTTGCATTAGCTGCATGTCTCTTAATAATGATGTAAACTGTAATTAACAATGCAGAGCAACTGAATGCTATGTTTGCGAGACACTCAATAAAGCAGATGGCGTTAAGTGATCAGAGCTCCCATTTTTAACTTCTTTCTAAGTTGACAGGAAACTACCTTGCTGGAGGTGAAAGTGCACTGAATTCCGTCTCCTGATTTGTTGTAATTGACTAATAAATGTTAGACTTGGCTTGGAATCTAGAAACCTCAGAATGGGTTCAGATGACCTCGTTCACATCAATAGCATACACTGATTAATTTCTTCTAAAAAAACCAAAAAAAAAAAAACCACTGAAAACCTTTTCACATAAAATCCATTTCAAATAAAGGACGATTGGCCGGTGCTTAGTTTTGTCAGATTTGTGAAAGGTCACATACTGTGACTGAATATTGTAAAATATTGTAAAATATCAGCCTCTGATTAATCTTATTAGATAATTAAATAAAATGGTTCAATAAAAAATGTCAGGAATAAAGTGATGCGAAGCTTTTTGTTTCCAGTTTTCTTTTGTGATTTACCACTTTTGCTTGACTTGTGCAGTCACTACTGCAGAGCTGCTCTGGGCGGTCCGCTCCGATAAAGCTTCACAGAAAAAACCCACATGGAGAGGGTGAAGCACCATGTGTAGAAAATGCCGTTTTAAATAAAAAATGCCAAATAAAGTGATTGCTAACTTTATGCTGGATAGGAGTATGCTTGCTTGTGTAATATTCCTGAGCTGTATTGCTTCTTTCAACAAGGAATGGTTGACTGATTTGCAATAAAACAACAGTTCTGAATCATTTCTGAATCATTTATTGATGGTTATTGGGTTTAAATAGCTTAATCACTAAGTAGTCATAACACACAAATAACAAGTGATGCCTTTTTCTTGAAAAATAGTGAACACCGCTGCAAATAGTGCAGCACTTGGGGCAGCAGTGGCCTAGTGGTTAGGGAGTCGGCCACAGGATCGGAAGATTGTGAGTTCAAACCTCTTACCAGTAGGTTGCCCTGAGGTACCCTTGAGCAAGGTACTGTCCCTGTCACTGCTCCCCAGGCACGTTCATAGCTGCCCACTGCTGTATGGTTTGTGTGCATGGGTTAAATGCAGAAGTCTAATTTTGTTGTGGTTCGCTGTATGCTGTGCCGTGTTCTCACAATGACAAGAATAGTCACTTTCACTTCACGACAAATAGTGAACGCTGCTGGTATTGATAAACGTGGGTTCACTGTTTGGCTGTTTCCCATTTAGCCATCATAACTGATCATTAGTAACAGCCTGTTTCATCATTATCAATAAGCTAACTAAACCTTTAACAGGGGTTTCTTATTGTGAAGTGCTACACACTGAATTTAATGTGTGCTGTTGTCTGAAGACGATACAAACCTGACACGTTTTGATCGTTTTTTGGAGCTCAAGAATGACCTCAAACTCACATGAAACGGCGAAAAGCTGCGTTGTTATTTTTCAACCTTTAAGCGGGGTTGCAACATAGAAAACCCATGGGGAAACAAAGTGGCAAACATCAGACCAAACGACCGGATAGCTCTAAAACCTTCAACGCTGTGAAAATCAGTGACCTGTTTCCGATCCTGCTGCTATATCTTTCCCTGAAGTACTCATCACGGCATGTGGGCAGTTGTTTGTAAGAGTCTGTTGTTGGTCAGGTTAACAGTGCAGCGAATGCCTATATGTGGACATGCCGATACCCAGTCAGAACGCAACTGACTATGTTGGCCAGCTTAATGTGCAAGAAGTATCAGTGGATTTCCTCGCTCGTGTGGGAAGAGCATCTAAGGCTGAGACTGGTGCTGAAGCTACTGCCCGTCAGCTTCCCAATAAGAGGTTTTTTGGTAATTTTTGTAGGAAAATTGTGTCAAAATGATCTGTACAGACTTAGACTCTGCAGCTAGAGGGACATCTTGTTCCCTACTGAACGTTTTCCATCCTAAAACTTGTGTGGGATGCAATAAAAGTAATACTAACTGCTGTTTTTTTATATGGTCTATTTTTTTTTTGGAAACTGATTTTATCCCATCGTTTTCATTTGGGCCAAAACATAGCAAGGAACAATTGAGTCATATCTGACCCACATAGGCCCAGCAGAGGAGTTCTACCCCTAACAGATCAACTTTAGCACACTTAAGAGTTTGTGCATATGCAAGGCCTTGTTTGTATGTTAGTGTGCTTGTGGTTGAGGGGTGTAATGGAATAAATGTATTGTGTGGCATCTGTTGTTTGTTTCTGTAAACCACATCCTTCCAATCACCAAAGGTTAGCATAAAGAGGATGTACTGGTCTACCAAGGCAGGAAATGGTTACACACTAAAATCTGATTAATCCTCTATTCCGACTCTGGGTGATTGTTTCTGTCAGGCTGCGTGATGGAACTTTCCCATTTCAAGGCTCTACTTTTATTCCAGACTGTTTTTCTGTTTACCTGATTATACCAGTGGTTAAAATTGGTGATGCACCTGTCTCTCTCTCTCTCTCTCTCTCTCTCTCTCTTTCTTTGTTTCCTCTTGGGTTTGTTTATGAATCCTATATTTGTCTTAAACTGCATATTTTTTTCAAAAATGGAAAATATTTTAGTTTTATTAGTCAATCAATGAACCAGGCAATCAACCAACAAGTCAATCAGTCAGTCATTCAACCAGCCAAACAACCACTCTCATTTTCTTAGCTGCTTGTCCTGATTAGGGTCATGAGCATCTCAGCTCTAACTGGACGAAAGATGGGCACACATCCTGGTTAGATCGCCAGGAGAAGCACAGACGCATACTAACACCTTGGGGGCAATTTAGCATCTCCGATCCACCTGACATGCATGTCTGTAGACAGTGGAAAGAAACCCACACAGACCCACTTGGGAATCAAACCCAGGACCTTCTCACTGTGAGGCAACAGCGATACCCACTGCGTCCTTATCCAGAACCAATAGGTTGTGTGTTTGTGGTGGTGTTTTCTGTGATTTGTTTAATGTCTTCTGTTACTGCACCCTTTAACACGTGCAAGGCAGCTGGTTAGGTTGCTGCTGTGGAGGCCTCTATATGTGAACAGTTTTCAGCAGATGGCGCCAAAGCCCTTCAGCAGTGAATAAACTGCAGCACTGGGCGTTTTGTGGATGGTGGAGGTGTTTTGAAGGGAAAACTCACTGGGACACATTTTCCCAAGAAACAGGAAGAGCGGGAAGAGTCGGAGTGCCAGAGCTAGTCTGGAGTGGATTTGCATGCCTATATGGGCACATTTGCAATGCAAATGAAACATAGTGATTTGGACTGTTCTTGGTGTAGCCTGATTGGGCAATCACTAGGCCACATGACAGCCTCTTTGTTCATGAAGTGAACATTTACTTTGAATTGCAATTCCTTGCAGGAGGTTACTGCACGCCATTGGTGTTTGTGTGTGTTTTCGTGTGTGCATTCATGTGAGAGGCACTCTTGCCAGTGGCCTTTGTGGGCCAGGTTAAATAATAAAAAAAACTTCAGGAGGTCAAGGGTCAGCCTTCTTTGATTGACAGTGCATATATATATATGCACACGCACATGAATACAGACATACACACAGATAAATGGAGATCATCACTTAATGGCAGTTTTGTCTAATGTATTTATAAGGATGGATTGAAAGAGTACTTGGAAAAAGCAAGTATAGCACAGTGGGAAAAATACACTTTGACAATTTATACATTTTAACATATAAGGAAATAACAAATGAAAAGCAAATGGTTTAACAGTAAACGTTAGTAAGATCATTATAATACAGGACTTCGATATTTATCTCAAGTGTAATATCTCAAATCTCAAAAACTGACCGAAAACAAAAGATATACAAATCAGTATGGGTGCATTTAAAAGTCTTTTATCCATCTATTTTCTTGGGTCTTGTTTCACCCTGTAGTCCACTTGATGTTTACATGGGTCTGTGTAGCAATAGCTATTTTTACATCACATTTTCCATTCCCCGCGACATAAACAGGCTGCTTTTATTTCTGTATTTTTAAGTCTGATATATGAAAATGACCTCTGCTCTTTCTGGTTGCCACGATTTGCATCTTGTTAAAGAAAAAAAAATCTATGCTGAAACACTCCCTATAACATCATCATGTGTGTGCAGGGCTGTAGGCTATGGGGCTGCATGTCAATAGGCTGTTTTTTGTGTATTGATTCCAGGAAGGGAGGTTTTGGAAACCTTCAATATATTGGACTGAGCAGTGAAGGATGCATATGTTGTGCACAAATGAAACTTGTTATATTCATCACTATTTCTGAAAAGCATTTTTCTGCATTTTTTGTTTTATACTTTGTCAACAAACAAGCAGATCTTCTCAGCTTTATTCTTGTTTAGCAGAATGCATCACTGCCACTGTCCTGCAGCAACACTGCACCCCTACTTACCCTTTCCAGCAGCTGAACTGTCATGTGGTGGGCAGTACTCGTCCTTGCACAGTGATATCTTGGGCTGTTGCATTTTGCAATTGATTGCATAATCAAACACAACATTTAATGAAATGTGTGAAACTAACCTCTAATACAGTGAATACAGTGCAAATCTTCCAGTATATTAATGCTAAAAAAAGAGTCCCCTGACCCAAAATATTTTCTCTGCATGACCATATGTGACAAATTTCTCTGAACGAGTTTACTGGGTAATGTACTATATCCAATCACTCCCACTGTGTGTGTTTCAGCATCCAAAATGATTTTATCTGTCTTTATGTGTCTATGTTACACTTTTAATATTTACACACAACACACACAGCTCCTCTCGCTGGAGCTGAAAGAATGAGAACGCGCACACTGATATCAGCACATCTGCCATGACTCATACACACTGCACCTCTATTTATTCATGCTTTTTTACTGTAAGAACTTGTATAACCTTCACGTGGCCATGATTGTGAGCATTGAACATTACATTGAATGTGCATGTGATTATAAGCAAGGAGCTGCAAACAGTTTTCATGAATGGATATTCGTGTAATGGGCTTCTTTATCAGAAAGTATACCTTCTTTCACCCGCTATTTTCTTCTGTTTGTGTGTGTGTGTGTGTGTGTGTGTGTGTGTGTGTGCGCGTGTGCGTGAGTGTGTGTGTGTGTGCACATTAACCCTTGTTTTAGGGCTCAGAGAAGGGACTTTCCCAGTTTGAGTCACATTACTTTTAATATGAGTAAGTCACTGATTCTGGGAAAGCAAGGGTTAATTTCTTACTCCCACCTTCTCTTCTCTTTTCTTCTCTTCTCTTCTCTTCTCTTCTCTTCTGTCTTTCAGAAGTGGACTTCTGTCTCTACACTTCTGGTTAAACGTCATATTATGTTGATTTTTTTTATGTGACACACCTTTACAAAACCCAAGTATCTGCTGTTCTTCTATTTTAACTGCATCATTTCTGTTTTTCTGTAAATAAAAAGTGCCATCATTTTTGCACAGGCTGCATTCACACATGACCATACACATGATCATTTCATTTCATTTGTTCATGCACCGTAACTGTGCAGAAGTGTAACTCTGGAAGGATGTGTAACTATTTTCACTTAGATCAGGTCATTGGACAGGGGTACCAAATCTTTTGCATGCAGCTGTCGCATGGGGAAAGAAAGAGAGAGAGAGAAAGAGAGAGAGAGAGAGAGAGAGATGAATAAAATAGGTCAGAATGAGCTCATTGGCCTTTTAGACATGATCAAGAAATTAGACATGACGAGTCCTTCTACAGGTTTGATGGCACGTCCTGAAGGATTGGTTCAGCTAGTCTGGCAGCTTCTCAGCTGTTACAGCTTTAATCTGAGCTGGAGCTTCAGGACATCACAGGTGAATAACACTGACTCGGGATTATACGCTATTTATGATCGTATAACATTTAAAACGTACACAGGCACATGCAGAACAGTGAGTGAAAGAGGAGAAGCTCATTAAAGAAAAGCTCCTAAATGAAATCTCAAGAGGCTCAAGAGCTTTGCAAATTTAGTGCACTCTTTTAAGAAAGTCATTTCTTTTACCCAGAACGATTATTTTTGGAATTGTATCTTTGATCTGATTCATCTATAATTAAACATACTAATTCGTAGAAGAGAAAAAAGCAAATGTTTTAACGGTAAACAGTGCTAAGGTCCTCATGATGCAGGACTTTGATGTTGATCCTGACACCAAGCGTCTCCGATTCTTTACTACAACGGCACACGATATTATTGATATATTGATTACAAATCAGCATCCGTGGCATTAAGAGGCCTATATGCATCTTTTTTCTTATAAGAAGGCTCACGTGATGTTTACCTGGGTCTGTGTACCCATAATTCATTTCTGCATGACCATTTTCCATTCCGAGACTGCACTGCTTTTGTTTTCGTACATTCTGGGCCTTCATTCATCCATTTGCAGCTCAAGAACGATGCAAATCAGTGCACTCTTCACCCAGTAGTCTGCTATAGCAGCCACATTTTAGAACTATTTCTATAACTATTTAATAAGAGTCAATATCAGCTGTTTCTAAACATTTTACGACTCTTAGATAAACAGATATACTAATAGAAAGGGCAACAGGGAGAGGTGTTATAAGATGAATATGAATATTTGAAGAAGTTGGCTAGTAAAACCAATGGAGAGTACAAAGTAAAATCTGCCTGAACCATAACAGTATAAATTTAGACTCACTTTCTGGCAAGCAGCCTGTCACTGGTGGTTTTTATGGTGTTATAACCCCTTATTAATGATTAAAGTGTTAAAGTGTTTGTGACCTAATTAATAGCCATTAAAATCCCACTTATTACCCCTTTATTGGGTCCTATTGTGACATTGTACCCATTTGAAGGGCCTTAATAAGTGAGTAGATGTTATGATAGTGTGGGGAATAAAGCTGCAAAACTAATGTAAAGAAGGGAAACATGACTGGGTCTGGGTGACAGGAGGTTTAAGCCTCACATCAGCCACAACAGCCAAGAAGAAATAGTTTTTGGTTTTTCAGTTTTGCAAAGTGAAACTTGAAACAAGGACATGTTCCTGTAGGCTAGACCTGTTTTTCTCTGGTTTTACCACAAAGTCAGGACATTTTTGTCCCCAATATGCACACACACACACACACACACACACACACACACACACACACACACACACACACACACACACACACACACATGCACAAACCATGTGTCGTTATTAAGCATCAATTAGATTTTTGTGTGTTCAGTAGCTGGTTTTGTGGCTTTTTGTGTGTGTTTGTGTGTGTGTGTTTTGTGTGTGTGTGTTTGTGTGTGATGGGGAGCAAAGGGGTGAGAAGTGATCCTGCATTCCGGGACCCCTGCACTGACATGGCCTCATTTGCCTTGCAAAGTCCGCATGCAAATAAAAGATCTAGGTGAAGGCGTGTCAGAAGGTGGTCGTGTGCCAGCCAGGTGTATGAGAGCGAAAGGACAGGCAAGTGTATGTGTGTATCTGTGAGTGGGTGTGTGTGTGTGTGTGTGTGTGTGCATTAGCTGGAATTACTACAGGTTCTATACTGAAGCTCCACCCCCGACCCATCCAGTCTAATGATTCAAAAAACAGAAGGGAACATGTCAGTCACTAAGAGGGCCGTGTTTTCCTTCATTCCATTCCGCGCAGGTTTTCTTACAGGCTTTTACAAGGAATAGGGCGACGCATGTTTGGTGACTTTTGTTTTGCACCAGAGCTGAAAATTGACAAAAGCACGTTGCACTGGTAAACAGAGCAGTTGTCTCAGCCTGATGCATTTCGTCTGTCCAAAGCTAAAGACTTTTACACATCAACTACCTATTCACAGAGTGACTGTATCTGGTAAAGGGATAAAATGGCTTTTCCAACAAATTATTCCTTAAACTGCTCAGTAAGGTAGCACATCTTCTATAGGCCAGACAGCCTGGTCCTGATCTTCGGAGCAACAGCTGTGACTTTTCTTTCTTCTAGATCAAAAAGTAGAACTGATGATTCAGTTGTGGGCAGTTTTCTGAGCTGCTCAGTGTGCTGCTATTATACGATCTAAAACATCAGGTGAGAGAACGCATTCTCCATCTGGAGAAATGGTCGGCCATTACTATAGTGTACGAAAAAAGTGAAAGTGAAAAGAAAGTTAAAGTGACAACCCTTGTCATTGCGAGGTCACAGCACAGCACAAAGTGAACCACAACGACATTGGACCTCTGCATTTAACCCATGCACTGAAACACCTTGCAGGAGTGGGCAGCTATTGAAAGCGCCCGAGGAGCAGTGACGGGGATGGTACCTTGCTCAAGGGTACCTCAGGGCAACCTACTGGTGAGGGAATCGAACCCACAATCTTCTGATGCGGTGGCAAACTTTTTTTGAAACTGTTTAATCCATAAGATTGAGGTTAGGTTAGGTTAGACAAGATAATGGAGTAGAATTGAATAAAATAAGCTTTAGTAAGCAAGAATGTCATTTTTCTGATTTTGGATGTTTACATTTTAAATCTCCCAAATTTGACTTTCTTTGCATATTTTCCTTCCTTTTTTTTTCGGGGGGGAGGGGTAAAATCTGACATTGTTTTTGAAAAAATGGTCCCCAAAGTACTCTCTTTTTTTGGGTTAAACACTCTATTACTTTTACCATTATCAACCAAACAAATGGCATCATGCTTATTCCCTCGCTGACATCACAACTTCATCATCTGCATAAAATCAGATGAAGAGTCTGTATTCCTACCCTAACACCCTAAGCAGATGCATTTACATCTCAGTGAGAGAAATATTCAGATATTTTGGGGAATCACTGGAATTCCCCTTTAAACCCTGAAACTGAGTCTCCTTTCATTAATTTTGAGAACTATTAGCAAATGTACATGACGTCCAGTTATGGGAGTGAGGAACTGAAGCGAAGGCTTCAATAAGGTGGGGGTTTTTTGTCTTCTGTATGTTGAAAAAGTGATTCAGTGTTGTATAAGTACATTATACTCCATGAGTCATGGTTTATCCTTATGTGTGTGTGTGTGTTTAGTATTCGTACAGTAGACTTTGGGGTTTTTGTGCCTGCTGTCAGTGCCAGAATAAGACTGTGAGGCTGTGCTGGGACCTGCCGGGTGGGACCCCTGCAAAACATCAGATGTAAGAAGCTCATTTGACTAGCAAATGTTCAGGCAAATAAGCGATCTGAGAGAGTGTGTGTCAAGGAGCAAAAGGCAAGTCTGCCAGGTGTGTGTGTGAGATGAGTGAGTGTTTAGCTCATATGTGAACGGCAGGCCTCAGGACCAGCTCACTTTGTTAACCTTAAATAAGATTTGCTGAAGCTGAGATATTGCATTACTGGATGCGTTAAACATTTAAAGGAGTGTGGATCAATCAGTAATAGTACTGCAGGAAGTTCCTTTCACAGCACTTCTTGATATTAAAAATGGAACTGCAGAAAGGCTGCACATGTTTCACCTAATGTAACATTTTTTCCAGTGATGTCTTTCAAAATGTTCAAATGTAGTAAACATGAAAGACAATCGCCATAGGAAAAAAATCCTCACCCATGTGTGGCTCCTTCCTTTGCTCAATGTTGACTTAATCTGTGCAAAACATCCCAAATTCGGTTGCCATCACCATGTTTGCGTCGGCCACACCATGTTTGGTGCAGAGGTTTACGGATAAAGGGAAAAACATACATTTCACCAAATATAATGTCAAGAATTTTACACTCAACATTACACAGATGAAATGAGAGAGAGAGAGAGAGAGAGAGAGGAGAGTGAGAGAGAGGAGAGAGAGAGAGAGAGAGGAGAGAGAGAGAGACACAAACAGAAGACAAGGCAGATAGTGAGAGAGAGAGAGAGAGAGAGACAAACAGAAGCCAAGGCTGAGAGAGAGAGAGAGAGAGAGA